>CM053623.1:29623208-29639823 GCA_028646595.1 Phalanger gymnotis | reverse complement strand
CCCCATTTGGGGTTTTCTTGGCAGAGATACTGGAGTAGTTTGCCATTTCCTTCTCCAGCTCATTTTACAGATGAGGAAACTGAGGCAAGCAGGGTTAAGTGACTTGCCCAGGATCACATAGCTCCAAATCCTGAGGCTGGATTTGAACTCAGGGAGATGAGTCTTCCTGACTCCAGGCCCAGCGCTCTGCACTATGGCGCCACCTAGCCGCCTGACTTCACATGTAGTAATTCAGTGATCTTGCGTTTCAGTAGATAAGACTCTGGCTTCATAGACCATGAAGGACTTAAAAGAAAATCCTTGTCATGTTATGTCTTGTACCTGTGGTAGGTTCTAGAAGCACTCTGTCCACTGCGCCACCTGGCTGCCCCTCCATGGGCCTTCTTGATAGTCATTTCTTCTGTGATCATTGGATAGCTTAGTGGCCCCTACAGTCAGATTACAGTCTGACCCTGGTGGCCATTCTCCGTGGCCCTCTGGGATGGTGTCCTGCTTTTCTCATGGAGTCCCCTCAACAGCCCAACTCTTATTCTTGTATCGTACTTTGCTCCCTCAAATAGCCTAATTTCCCAGTTAGGGGAGCTCAGCTCCCATAGTAATAGCAGCAGCAATGATAGTAAAGGCTAAGTAGATAAATAAAGAGGATGGTGATGATAATAAATAGATAAAGTGATGACGACGGTGGCGATGATGGTAGTGGTGGTAATGATCTTAACTCCCAGTGTCATCTCCACTCAGCTTCAGCTGCACACCCACTCCCACATTAAAAACTCCAAAATTCTCTTATTCTATCTTTTATCATTCCATCTATCCCTATTCCCAACTGCTCCTAAACCTTCTCTTCATCCTCATTGGGATCTCTGGTCCCTCTTCTCCTCAGTATTTTTCCTGGCTAGTGCCCTGCTCTGACTCTACTCCTTTCCAAGTCTCAGCCCCTTGGTGAACCAACTCTGCACTGCCCTCTGCTCTAATGTCCCTTATTTCCTTATCCTTTTACTGCTAATGCCTTGCCAAACCCCAAACTTAAAGTACTCCTGCCAGCCACCTTCTTTGCTTGTGCTCACATGGAGCCAAATGGGGCTGCAAAAAATAATGAAACTGGGACCTAGGTCCACACACATTTGTTATCTAATTTTAATTGAGCCTTCAGTGCAACATGAGAATCCTCCCGCTTAATTGATTCTGTATCCCACTCTCCAGAGCAGCTGTTCCAAACTGTTTATTTTCTCCTTAAGTCTATCATGACACCCTCTCTCTTGAACCTCTCAGCTGAGGACTTTGCCTCATATTTCCCCACAAAATATCAAGCATGTCCCCTGGAAGCGTTCTCTTTTTCTTTGTCTCACACCCCCCTCATAATTTCTGCTACTGTCTCCTCTTTTATGCCCATCTCTGATGAAGAGGTGCTCCTCCTCCTTGGCAAGACCAGCTTCTTTACACCTACCCTTGGTCCCATCTCTTCCTGTTTTCTCCATCACTTTGCTCCCTCCGTCGTCATCCCGTCTCTCTTAGCAAACTTCAGGCCCTCCCTATCTATTAATTCCTTCCCTGTTGCTTGTAATCATGTCCAAGTCCCTCCAACCTTTAAAAAAAAACAATAACTAGATCCCTCCATCCCCCTGCCTTTCTGCTAGCTCTCCCTTCTTTCCTCAGACACGCCCCTTGAAAAGGCTGTCCATCGTCAGTTCTTCCACTTCTTCTCTGCTCATTTTTCTGAACTGTCTGAGATCTCCCTTCCAGCCTTCTCTCTCAGCTGACCTTAGTCCTTCCAGAGTCACCAGTGACTTATTGTCAGATCTAGTGTCCTTTTCCCAGTTCTCATCCCTCTTGACCTCTCTGCAGCCTTGACACTGTTGACCACCTTGTCCTTTCTGGGTTTTGGTGGCACTGCTGTCTCATGCTTTTCTTCTTTCCCATCTAACCATTCCTCAGGCTTCTTTGTCAAACTCACTAACTGTTGGTGTTCCCCAAGGCTCTGTTTCCAGCCCTTGTCCTTTTGATCGTTCCTTTCTCTTGGTGATTTCATCAGCTCCCATGGATAGCATTGATACCACTTCTATTTAGATGACTCCCAGATCTACATGCCTGGCCTGAATCTCAGGAGCTCCAGATCTGCATCACACTTGTACACATCTGTAGTAGGAAGGCCAAATTTATAATCTCAAATATAATCATGTATATGTTTGAATGGTTCGAAATCACAAGGTATGAGAGATTCTCTAAGTAGAAAGCAACAAAACATTTATTCAGGCCCCACAGCAACAAATTAGCGAACCAGTCTCCCCATTCCGATATCTTGACCAAAAAACCCCAGGCCCAGTAGGCCCGCCTCACAAGAGTAACCAGGAGGCCACATAAAAACAAGATGGTATTTAGCCAATCCATATTTACTGGCCTCAAGTCCTTGCTTGCACTCCTGGGTTCGACTCTGCTTCTGCAGCTCCTGCCTCAACTTTTTTCAGCTTCTGCTATAGTTGTCTCTTAGCCTGACTGTCCTGGCAGCCAAGCCTCTGGTGTTCTCAAGCCCTGTCTCAACGACCAGAGACCAATTGATTCCTGAGTTGGCCCCTCTTAAGTCATCAATCTACACCCACACAGGTTTCACACCTGATAGGGCTTTGGGCCTGGGGCTTAGCACTTAACAGCTGAAAGTAGTTTCACTCAAGGTAAACAAAAGCCAAACTCCTCAAGGGCACCTTAAACTAAGTGCTAAGGAGCCCATTTTACCTTATCAACACAACATCCTGGATGAATACATGAAAAAACATTAAGTGCTTATTATGTGCAAAACAGCAGGCTAAGTGCTCGGTGATACAAATTGGAAAGCAAGACTGTCCTTACTCTCAGGGAACTTGCATTCAAGTAATGGGAAACATTTTAGCTGTGAGTCAGATGGAAAGGCCCAGTGGTCCTTAGAAGATGTTAATATATTTTTAATGATATTTTTATTGGTAAAACTGTATCTGTTTCTAATGTTGAACTATTTGTCAGTTCCAAGGACTTTTGTGACTAGAACTTTGTTTTCTGGGACTTTAGTGGCTATGTCTGCTGAAGGAGTAGGGCTGTTACTCCTGCAGAGGCAGTGGGCAGATTGTACCTCCACAAAGGAAATTCAGCAAGTCAAAGACAGAATTCATTTCTCAACCTGGGTGTCATTCTCAGCTCTTGACTCTAATTAGCGCCCAAATCCTATCATTTCCGTTTTCATTCTCATCTTCCATATGTGTCCCTTTCTCTTTCCTTATATGACCGCAACCCTGGTTCAGGCCTCTAGCCTGTCCTGGACTGTGGCAGCAGCCTTTTCATTGGCCTCCTGCCTCAAGTTTTTTTCCTATCCCAGTATATTCGCTACAGAATAGCTGCAGAAGTGCTGGTTTAACCATGTTACCACTCTCCCACTCCCCACTTTCAACCCCTATCAATAAATTCCAATGACTCTTTGTTACCTCTAGAATCAAACATGAAATCCTCTGGTTAGCATTTAAAGCTCTTAAAAAACATTTCTTTAAGCATTTAAGCATTTGTTTTCCTACCTCTACCTTTCCCTCCCCCCAGATTAGGAGAAAAGGAAAGAAAAACCCATGTAATAAATATGCATAGTTAAGCAAAACCAGTTCATGCATTGGGCCATATCTAAGAATTTATGCCTCATTCTGTATCTTGAGTCTATCACCGGTTTGTTAGGAAGTGGGGAGCCTGTTTCATCAGCGGTGTTGTGGAATTGTGGTTGGGCATTACATCAATCACAATTTTTTCAGCCTTTCAGAGTTGTCTTTACAGTGCCATTACTTTATAACTTGTTCTGGTTTTCCTCCCTCCTCTCTGCATCCGTTCACATAGGTCTTCCCAGTTTTCTCTTGAAATAATCACTTTTATCGTTTCTTATGACCCAATAATTTTCTATTCGTTTGCATACCATAATTTGCTTAGCCATTCTTCAATTGATGGGCACTCCCTTATTTCCATTTAAAGTTCTTCAGGGAGCCTCTTCCTGTATTTTCCATTTTCTTGCACATCACTCACCTCTGTGCCCTCTGTTGTCCAACCACATGGATCTACTTGCTGTTCCTTAGGTGGAAGGGTTCATCTCCTGGTCTGTTGTGCCTTTCTGTGGGCTGTCCACCAGGCCTGACTGGTCTCTTCACTTCTCTTAGAAACCCTGATTTTTTTTCAAGACTCCTTCTAAGCTCCATCTTCTAAAGGTGGCATTCCTTGGTCCCCTTGAATGATAAAGTTTTTTTAAGATTACAGCTTGTCTATTTTGATCTATCCATTTATATACATGTTGCTTCCCCTTTTAAAAGGAGAACTCCTCGAGGGCAGGAACAGTTTTTGCTTTTCCCAGACAGCCCATTGCCTGACACTGAGAAACCACTTAATAAAATCTTGTCGATTGATTGATTCGGTCAGTGATAATGAGTATGTTCAACCTGATAATGACAGCACGAGAAGGGCAGTGTCAGAAAACTGTCCCTCTAAGTTCATAGCCCTGGTACACATAAAACCTTGTATCCATTTCCTCAGGATGGCGGCCCAAAGGCCTGCTGGTTGCGCATCTTCACGAGCACAAGTCTGCAGTGAATCGCATCAGAGTCTCTGATGAGCATTCTCTCTTTGCAACATGTTCCAATGACGGCACGGTGAAAATCTGGAACAGTCAGAAAATGGAAGGGAAAACTACGACCACCAGGTGCGGAGCAGAAAGATGTCTCCAAGAGGGGGCAGCTTTGTAGGAAAGCTGAAGAGCCCTGATAATGTCCAAATTCCATGGCGTTAAGTGTAAATCTAAATCACTTTCGCTCTGTGTTGTTGTTTCCTCATATGTAAATGTGAGAGGCCGTCTCTAAGTTTCCTTCCCCTTCTGAGATTCTGCAGTGGCTCACATCTGCCCAGGTCTTTCTCGTTAGTGATACCTACATTTCTCATGCTACCTTAAACAGTACATCATGATTGGTGGCTGACATGTGCAGCCACCTTTGCCAAGTATTATGTGTGAGCATGTATGTGCCCACGTACCTTCCCTCATCCCCATATACCGTCTTCACTATTTAAGCATGTGCAGAAAAATCTCAAATGATGTTATGTCCAATTTGTCCCTTAGGAGGCAATTTTATAATTTGTCATTTTTTCCTGAATCCAGCTTAGTGTTTTCTGAGTTTTCTTAGTCTTTCCTTGCTTCAGCTTGGATGTTTCCAGGTCCATATTGCTGCCATATACTTTTACTTGGCTTAATGACACCATTTTGGAAAGCTGTTTTTTTTTCTACTGTTACTCATTTTCTACCTTCTTATAGTTAGTTGGGTTTTTTTTTGACTCTTCTTTAGTTGAATGAGATTTGTAAGAATCTTTGTGGTGCTCAGCTCAAACTTCAGATAAAAGTCATTGAATCTCTGGGAGCTTCACTTTTTTTTGTCTGTAAGATGGGCATAGTAATAGCCCCTCCCCTACTGGCTCGTTGTGAGGATCCAATGAAGTCATGCATGTAGAGTACTTGAAAAACCTCCAAATTGCTACATAAATTTGAGCTTTTATTTTCTGTATTTTTATTTCTGCACATTTTTCTAATGTAGAGCTGTTGTTTTATATCTGCTCTTGTTGACATTTTGCACAAGTATGCTTGTGTAGAAAATATTACTTTCCCAAATAAATTGAATTATATCTATTTGGTGAAATTGAGATTTCTCCCATTAGTCACCCAAAGTTTAACATTTGCTGAGTGTGGTGTTCTGTACAGCCGTTTGATGGATCCATCTTTGAGGAGCCTGGAGGCCTCAACTGCTCAGAACACCAGGATAAGAATAAGAGGAACGCTCGGGTCTGGAGCCGCCCACGAGTTATTTTGGATGGGAGGGACTTAAAGAAATGACACCATTAAATACAACAGCATACTATGGGAGCAGAAAACGAATGTTTGGTAAATGGGACGAGAAAAGTAAAGGAATGGTGTCTTAGATCTGACTTAAGTAAGAAGAGCTTAGTAAAAGTAAGGCTGAGTGAAATTTATAACCTTGTTTTTAATAAAATAAGATATTTCTGAAATATGCCTTTGAACTGAGGTTCTTAACCAGAGGTCCATGAATTTGTAATTAAAATAATTGTTATTATAGGTCAATTCTAACATACACACGTATTGGAGGACGTGTCAAGACACTCACGTTTTGCCAAGGATCCCATTACCTGGCCATTGCTTCTGATAATGGTGCTGTGCAGCTTCTTGGAATTGAAGCTTCCAAGTTACCTAAATCTCCCAAAATACATCCCCTTCAAAGCAGGTATCTTTCTCTCTTTACAATTTCTGTTTTATTTTAAGAACAGTTATGTAGTAACTCTGGTGTTAACACTTCTTCCACCTACTTTGGCTTATTTTAGATGAAGAGGTTTTTGTCCTTAAACAAAAGTTGTTTATCAGCTGGTATTCAGTTTGAACAACTGATAATTCATTGGTTAGGTCACATATCACACAAGTCCAAAGGGCCCTTGCAGGTCATTTTGTACAAACTCTACCTTTGCCACATTCACCAGGGTCAGGAGATATGGGAAGGAGAGGGGGCCTTGCTACCACTATTCTGAAGTAGCCCCTTCTCCTGGAGACAGATCCGATTGTAGGCGAGTTTTTCCTTAAATTGAACTGAAATTTTTATTTTGTAACTTTCACCCATGACCCCTTCTGCCCTCTGGGCATAATCTGGGCTCGAATAAGTCTCTTCCCTCTTGTGCTTGACAGCCTTTTTCTCTCTTGAACAAGGCCATCATGTCCTCTTCAATCTTTTGTTCCCCAGGCTAACCATCTCCGCTTGTTGGAGTCAAAGACACTTGATATGGTCTCTCATTTCCCCATTGTCCTGATTCTCCTTTAGATGTGCTCTGATTTGTTCATTTCCTTCCTAAAATGTGCTGCCCTCCCAAAGCTGAAAGTCCAGATGTCTGATGAGGGATGTTGGGCAGGGAAGAGTTGTCAAGGTTCAAGGTACTATCCAGGCGCCTGCGGACACAAAGGATGGAATGGGACAATTTAAATTTTAGTAATGGAGTTAAGGCATAAAATGCAAATGCAGCTTATAATATAGTTAATGTTTAGGAGACATCTAAATAGAATGATACAAAGGATATTAAGAAGGGAGTGAGCTGGGGGTAAAGCAGTGCCTTATGGGGAAAAGGCACCCAAACCACTGCTGCCATTTCAGTAGGCTGAGACCTAAGGGAAAACTTTCTAGGCTTGGGGGGCAGTGAATCAGAGACTCAAAGTTAGTTCAGTGTTCAAACCACTTCCCTATCTTGGTGAAGTAAAAGGAATTGTTCTTTATTAGTGAAAACCCCCCAAATGTCATCAGCCATATGGTTCTTGATTAAAGCCAAAATGGATGATGGGAAAGTAAAGGGAACATTTAATGTAATTACTTTATTTTGTAATGGTTGCTGTAGAAGTTTTCTGTTTGAGATTTATACTCCACCCTTTTCTGAAAAATCTTGAAGCAACTTATAGAGTAAATATTGTAAGGTAAGCAGAGCAGAATGGCTGTTTTTAAAGACTTAAATTTAAATGAGACTTGGCCAGTAGGAGACATGTTGGATGATGTTGCTTTCATCTTCTGACAGACTGCAGAAAGCATCCACCTTCATCTGCAAGTGGAAACTGATGGTAGAAACTCATTAAATAGTGAGAAAAGTCACCCCCTATTTTGTTTCACCAGGTTTTTAGACCAGAAGGAGGATGGGTGTGTTGTAGATATGCATCACTTCAACTCAGGGGCCCAGTTAGTTCTGGCCTATGCCACAGTGAACGGCTCCTTGATTGGTTGGGACCTCAGGTCCTCGAGTAATGCATGGACATTGAAACACGATTTGAAGTCAGGTCTCATTACCTCGTTTGCTGTGGACATCCACCAGTGCTGGCTGTGTATTGGTAAGCTGAATTTCATCCTGTTTTATTTTTCGTTGGAGTAGTAAAGTAAATAAATATTTATTCATTGCCTCCTGTGGCCTTTGACTTACTTGTCTGTGGTAATCGAAGTAGGCAGTTACATGAATAATTAATACTTGGAATTAATCTCCAAACTTAATTTAATCCATTACTTTCAACATTGTTTTACTTGCTAGATCTTTTTATTAGTTCTCTAGAAAGTCATGTTGTTAACAAATTAGTTTCTCTCTCTTTGTAGCCTTTTAACTAATGGAATTGCTGAGAAGTAGAGAAAAGGTCAGAAATTAGGCAGTGGGTAGAAAGAGCAGCAGCAGCAGGGGTCCGGTATTCCACTGGGGTCCATATATTCTCCATTTTAGAAAATCAGCCATTAGGTAATTACCAGAAAACTCTGGTTAGATTTAAATTGCATTATTTTTATATAGCTTCTTTTTGAAAAACTTGAATTTATTTTTATAATTAATAAAGTTGGGCCATAAAATTATTTTAACATTTAGTCAGATTTTCCAGATAATGTTGTTAATGAGAGGAAGCATATTAAAGTGGAAAGATTCCCATATCTGGAATTAAGAGGGTGGGGTTCAGGGCTTAGAGAATATAGGACCTCAGGTTGTAAGGCATTATGGAAGATAGTTGTCATTAACATTATTGATGACTCCTTGGATTTAGAGGAAGGGCCTGGGGCAGTGGGGAGACCCTTCACGGAGGATTTACAGCAGCCAATGGACAGAAAGTGCACAGGATGTCAGGGTTTGGATAAGCTGGGACTTAGACTACGGGAGGGAAATCATGGAACCTGTGTAGAATATTAATAACAAAAATTACCAAGGATCATCTGCATCGCTTCTCTCTAAGAAGTTTGAATTGTCTTATAGAGTTCTTGATTTTGGTTTGAGATCTGAGTCTTTTTCTCTCTATGAGGTAAATGGGAAGGGGACTAACAGATTTATTCTTTCACTAATATTAGAAAGTTAGTGGGGAGCAAAAGCAAGGATCCTACCTCTATAGGGTGTTAGTGGTGTACAAAGAAATTCATACATTCAACTCATTTCAGTTCCACAGCTGTTAAGCTTTGGACTAATGCACTGTGCTAAGTACAGGAGTTAAAAATTCAAAAATTAAACAGCACTTGTCCTCTTGGCCCCTATATTTTGCTGGGGGGTGAGCACACAAATACAGCTGTGAAAGAGAATGGTGTTGTCAGGAGGAGATCCCCAGCAACTGGGGAGATTGAGGAAGACAGACGTAAGTATAAGGGAGGGCATCTGAAGTGAGCCTTGAAGGGAGGGGAGCTGGCTTCTGAGAGGTGGAGGGGCTGAGGGAGTGTTTGTTGGGCATGGGAGACGTCTTGTGCAGAGGCAGCATTGGAGTGTCAGAGGGTGGAATACCAAGTTCCCAGGGCAGCAGGAGGCCGGTGCTAGGAAGAGGAGTAATTGGGAATGAGTCTGCAGAGGTAAGGAGGACTCAGATGGTGCCTGACTGTGGAGCTCGTGTTTTATTCTGAAGGTACTGGGAGACACTGAAGGTCCTTGAAAAGTGACAGTCAGACCTAGGGCTTAAGAAGACCATTGTGGTGGCTCTGTAGAAGAGGATTAGAGAGGGCAAAGAAAGGAAGTAAGAAGATACAATGGGAAGGTGTTTGGGTGGTCTGTGTGAGGGTGATGTGCAGTGCCTATAGGAGCAGGCTGGGGATGTAGAACAGATGAGGCCGATTTGCTATGTGGGTTAAAAGAGAGAGGAGAGTCAAGCATGACTCTCGGGATGGCGGTGCCATAACTAGAAATAGGAGCTTTGGAGGAAGGCTGGGTCTAGAGGCAAAGATGGTAAATCCCATTTTGTTTCTTGAAACCGCCTATGGAACATCCAGGTGACGATGTCCAGCCTGCAGATAATGCATGACTGAAATTCAGGAGGCAGGTTGGGACTGGATGTGTGCATTCTGGAGACTATAACTGAACCCAAGGAAACAGATGAGCGGAGAGATTAAAAAGCGGGGGAAAGGGTCTAGGAGGGAGCCGAGAGGGGCTCCCACAGTGTGTGTGGGGTGGTAGTGGGGAGACAGAAACCAGATGATATTTCAGGAACGGAGACTGAGTAGTAGTCGGGCAACTTTGATGAGAGCCAGCAGGGAACCAAAGGAGGAAGGGAGTGGTTGGGTGGGCAGGGTCAGAGAAGACTGAGAAAAATCCTTCAGCATGAAGCAGCTTTGGGAACTTTGGAGAGAGTAGTTTCAGTAAAGTAGTCAGGGCCCAAAGTCAGTTTGGAGGGGGCTGAGAAATGAGGGAGAGCTGAGGAAAGGGAGGGAATAATTGCATGTGGTTTCTTCTTGGTGTTTGGTTATGGATTAGAGAAGATTCATAGGATGATAACTTGAGATGGCAGTTATGTGAAGATTTTAAAAGTTATTTGAGGTTATTGACTTGGCTTTGTTTGTAGGCCCAGGGAAGGAACCCTTAGATAAAGGACAGACTCTCTGAAGAGACCTGGGGTGTTCACAAGATTGGGCTTCTGCAGAAAACAAAGGATCAGAAAGATTGAAGGATGGTGTCAGGGTGATTGAGCCAAAAGCAGAAGCCCAACCTTGTACACACAAGTGCTCTGTGCTCCAGGCACTGCACGGGCTTTCTCTACACATCGGTGTCGTGTCAGCTGGATTTGCCATTTTGTAGAAAGGAGTTTTTCCAAAATGTTTGATCTTGGTAGCAGTTTCTTTCTCCTTTTGTGTAGCCATTGCAAGTCACTATCCCCCTCAATTTTATCTTTTCATTGAAAACAAACTTGAAAATGTGAAATCTTAGTGTTCCAAAACACGAATCCATTTTCTGTGTCTCTTTGCTCCTCATTCTTTAGTGAACTAGTTTCCATCATCATCGCCATGGTGGTGCTTTTTGCTGGCATTCTCAGTTTGTATCATAGAGGCCTCCATTCTCTCCATGTGCCATGATCTTGTGTAGTTCTGTCCCTGTTTCTAGATCCCCTTGGACTTTGCATAGTCTTCTTGAGACTACACCACGGTTATGCCGTTTCTCACTCTTTTCGCTCCTGTTCAGAAGCATTCTAACCTGCTTTTGTGATTAACTTCCCTTTTCCTTACTGCCTTCTGTACAAGATGTTTTTATTTATCTAGGATGTAAGAATTGGAAGTTTGGACTACATTGTCCTTAAGGAATGTGTGTGTGTGTGTTTTCCTATTCTTGTTGTGTGGATAAGCCAGGTGTTTGAATACCTTATTGATGTTGATGCTTTGTCTCAAAGGAGACATCACATAAAAATGTACGGTGGTACTTGTCAGAACACTATGTAGAGCCCTGAGACATCTCCCTCTATCTCTTGCTGGTGGTAACAGAAGGAAAAAACTAACCCTTCCTTCCTTGCACATTCCTGTCCTACTTTCCCGGCGCCCTGGGAATTGTGCTCCCGTGGATGACTGCCAGACTTGAAGGGTGTATTACAAGGCGTTAGGCATAGACCAGCCCTCTGGCCCCAACCACTGCCTGTCGCTGGCCCCCATGCTCCAGCTCAGACACAAAGGCACTTTCCTCTTGATTGTGTTGAGTAGTTTCTACCGCTCCACCTCCCTACGAGTACATGAGAGAGAGGCCCAAAGTAACTGTGAGTGACCCATAATCCAGCTGATTATGAATGAATGAGAATGGCTGGCAGGTGCAGGACCGACTGAGCGTTGCCAGTTTTGAACTTCAGCAGGGCAGCAGTAATCAGTGACTGATAAATAAAATCCCCTTCCTTCATTTTGTAATTCCATTATAATTTTGGTAATGTGTAGACTAGAGGGACTTTTAAACAGTGGAGAAGTCAGGGGAAGAGTAGTTCAAAGACAGCTGCTAAGAAGCCTTTTTCATATGGAAGCCAGAGTTCCTCACCTGCTGAATGAAATCTTACCCAGCTGCACGGTGGCTGTCACGTGATGATAATTTTGCTTTTTCCCCATGTTTAAAGGTACAAGCAATGGGACGATGGCTTGTTGGGACATGAGATTCCAGTTGCCAATTTCTAGTCATTGTCATCCTTCGAGGGCCCGAATCAGACGCCTCTTAATGCATCCTCTGTACCAGTCATGGGTAATTGCAGGTAACATGTAGGTTTGTTTTGCAAGTTTTTAAAGCTTAGAGATTTCCTTAGAATCTATCCTATTTGTCAGACTTTGCTTTTGTTTTTTTTTTTTGTTTTTTTTCTACCTTATACATGGATCAGACCCTTGCTTTTGGGATAGATGTGAATTGCAAAAGAATCCTTTTCTGGGTGTTAGGTGACATCTAGACTGGTCCAAGAGCAGCATTTCAGAAGGCCCCTCAGTTCATCATTCTGTCTCTCCTGGTAAATGCTGCAAAATTAGCTAAAAATGTGGAGGGAGCTCCATTTCATTCTAATCCCTATACTTGAGTACATTCTTGCACTCAAGGGTCTTATCCTGACTTTCAGCTAGGTGAAAAAGGGTGGAGAGTCGCCAGTGAAGTTCAGTTCAGTTGCTGGTAAAAGTCAGTAATTGATTATTAAAGGGATGGTGTGTGAGCATTTAGAACAGGAACAGTAATGGCTAAGGTTCCCATAGCTCTATCAAGATCAGGGCTTCCCAGTAGTGTCATTTCCCTTCTTAACAGTGTTACCAGACTGAAAGATGGTGAATTGGATTTTACCAGAGCAGTAACAGAAACTGTTATACTAGATGAGTGGGCTTAGGGGAACTTGGAAATGGTTGCTTGAATGAACTAAAAATGTGATCACTGATGGAGAGATTAAGGTTTCTGTGGTTAAATCCTTAGCTCTTCAAGGGTTAACTCCTCTTTTTACCTTGCATGTAGCTTACACAATTGGGAGGACCCTTTTCTGACCCCCCATCAAAAAATATGGAAATTAATTGGACAGAAGTTCCTGCAGTAGTGGTTCCCGTGCTTATGAGTCCAAGGCTGTTCTGAAAAATGATGACTGAAAGAATTCAGCACACCTCAGAGATATTCTCATAGATAAGAATGCTGTGGTCCTGACGGGGGTTTGTTTTTGGGTTTGTTTCCATAAAAAGATTATTACCAATTTTGGATCCATTAAAATTCTTCACGTGGCAAATACGCAAAGTAGTCTCCCGACAAATGCTTATCTCAGATCTGAATGGGTTTAGAATAATGAAGAAGGAAGTGGCATGCACAGTTACTCTTATTTACTTCCCTTGCCCATTTTGACTAAAGATGAAAAAATTGTCAAAGATATAAGAGATGAGCTTTGAGAATAGCCAGTAGGTTAGTGGTGCAGTAGGTAGTCTTGGTTGTAGTGAAACTGTAGAGGGAAAAATAGAGAAGGGTGTGTATATGTTTACATTTCCTGTACATTTCTAAAGGGTTTCCATTTTAGGATGCCAGGGCATTCATTTTCCTGTGAGATGCATAGTGATGGAATAGAATGTGCTAGGGGCTCCAGAAAAAGCTCACCCATTAGACACAGACAGCGTCTAAGCTCATCCTGGATTTAAGGGTGGAGGATGGGGGAGGGGACTCTTGTTTTCATACAGTTAGCTCCAACAGAAGAGATCCATAGCAAGTGCTTAATTAAAAATGTTTGTTGACTCAGCCATGTATTTTTTCCTTGACAATTGGCTAAAGTACCAGGCCCAAAGGGTTGCCATGTTTAGAGTCGGTCTGGAACATTTTACTGTCTTTATGGAGGAATCTCATTGAGTTTTATAGGCGAAGTGGTAGGTGGGATTTCTAATAATCTTAGAGGATTGGAAAAGAATTCAGAGTAGCCTGAGGTAGAGGAATCATTCCTTGGCACCTGTGACCCCAACATACCATAAAGATCCTGCTTGATGGGGAAAGGAGGACAACTGGGAAGAAGAAAGGTAGAAAAGGACTCTATTTCATATTAGATTAAAATTCGGATGAGACTTCAGTAATAATAGTAGTAATAATAAATTTAGCTGACATTTATGTAGTGCTTACTGCATACCAGGCAGTGTCCTAAGCATTGTACAGTTATTATCCTTTGATCCTTACAGCAACCCTTGGAGGTAGGTGCTGTTAGCTTCATTTTACAAATGAAGAAACTGAAGCACATAGGGTTAGGTCACACAGCTAGTAAATGTCTGAGGTGGGATTTGAACCTCAGATCTTCCTCGCCTCAGGCCCAGAGCTCCATCCACCGTGCCACCGGCTGCAGTAATAAGGCTCTTATTTGAATGGCATGCAGAGTCTGGGTGTTATAGCCACATAGCAATGAGGGTCCAGGCCTACACAACTTCTCCCTCCCTTTTCCTGCCCTCCATGGCAGCTGCCAGCATTCTCCCTCCATCTCCTCTCTAGAATAGGTCCGCCTAACTTTTATTTCTAAGAACTTTACTTGAGGCCAGTGCTCGGTGGAAGTCCTGGGGAAAGAGGCCACTAGGGCAGCCCTGACTGGACCAGCTGGCAGAGTAATTTTGTGGGTCTTGTGTCTCCCTTAGCTGTTCAAGGCAACAATGAGGTGTCCATGTGGGACATGGAAACCGGGGACAGACGGTTCACGCTCTGGGCCAGCAGCGCACCGCCTCTTTCCGAGTTACAGGTTTGGCTTCACTTTTTCCTAGAAGGACCAGCATTTTTTCCCTACTCTAAGCACTCTTCTGGCATTCTGCTGAATCTGGTTTCTGTCGTGGCCGTGGCTGTTTTAATCTGGATGTTTCGTAAGGCAAAACGCCATGTAGCCGTGTTTCTTTCCTCCCCTTTTTGTCTAAGATTATTTAGGGTATGTAGTCTCTTTTAAGGTTAGGGACATCTCCACAAGATCTGTGTTGTCTCATTTAATTCTTTAATTCTGATTGTCTTGCAACTAATAGTTTCTTTTGCACTTAATTCTTATTAGTTTTTCTTAGTAGAAACAAAAGTACTGTTATTTTATCCTTAAGGAATAATAAATTTTCTTTGTACGTTTTTGTCAGGTAGATTCAAAGTTTCTTTTGGTTCTGGTGGCACTCAACACTAACCCTAAAAATGAAATACAAAAATGCCAGAGAAGTCAGCAGTTGCAGTCCATTCATCTGGTTAGAATTTTATAAGGAAAACAAGTTCTTGAGACCCTGGGGGCGGGGGTGGGGTAGGGAGTGGGGCTGGGCAGGGAAAGGAGCCAGGTTTCTGTGCCAGATACACACATCTTAAGGTAACTGATGGCTGCTACAAGAAAGGGTTTGAGTGATCATAAACAGGTCTTCAGGGACAGCAGAAGTATTTTCGAAAGCCACCTCTCTTATTTGATGTAAACTGAAGATTTCACTGAAATTTCGTAAAGAAAAGATACATGGACACTAATCTGGGCCAATTTTTGTTCCTTCTCAGCCTTCCTCACATAGCGTTCATGGGATCTACTGCAGTCCTGCTGATGGAAACCCTATCCTTTTAACAGCAGGCTCTGACATGAAGATAAGGTACATGGCTCTGCCTGCCAGGAGACATGAGATAGTTGGAGGGTGGGGGGAGGAAGCTCTTTTCAGTTTTGGCTACCAGAAGACCAACTTTTTAAAAATTAGAAATAATTGGCTTTATATTCATGCTTAAGATTATTTATGTTTTGCCAGGAAAGCTGTTAATGCTTTGTTTTATTTGGGTTTTTTGGGTTTTTTTTTTTTGGTTTTTGGTTTTTTGCAGGGCAGTTGGGGTTCAGTGACTTGCCCAAGGTCACACAGCTAGTACATGTGTCAAGTGTCTGAGCCTGGATTTGAACTCAGGTCCTCCTGACTCCAGGGCCAGTGCTCTACTCACTGCGCCACCTAGCTGCCCCAGTGCTTTGTTTTATAACTAATTTTAGGCTATTGTTTCTAGCAGATGTCATGAAATCTGAAGTTCTCTTAAAAAGAAAGAAAGTTTAATTTTCTGCTGAGAAGCTTAAACCAGCCTCAGCAGTTACTGTCTTGGGCATTCAGAAGTTAGTCACTGTTTACATTTTTTCCCCACAGATTTTGGGATCTGGCTTACCCAGAGAGGTCCTATATTGTTGCTGGTGGTAGTAGTTCACCATCTGTGTCCTACTATAGGAAGATCATTGAAGGCACAGAAGTTGTCCAGGTACAGCAGGCTTTCACACAGCTGTTTAGTTTTTTCAACTTTTGTTGTTGTGAGAT
Organism: Phalanger gymnotis; assembly: GCA_028646595.1. Lineage (NCBI taxonomy): Eukaryota > Metazoa > Chordata > Mammalia > Diprotodontia > Phalangeridae > Phalanger > Phalanger gymnotis. Next base: position 29,623,801 of record CM053623.1, on the reverse strand, counting down.
GGCACAATCCTTGAATTCTGAGAGCGTAGGGAGCAGGTTAGAGCTCCCACAGAGTTTAGACAGTATCTAGTATTACCCCTTGGGTAAGTCAGGGCACTGAGGCTCAGAGGATCCAATTACTGGAGGTCACAGAGTTTGGGCACCATTGGCCTCGAGCCCAGACCCTCTCAACTTTCTAGCCATGGCTTTCTGCATTGTCTCTCATGGCTTTTCATGGTAGATTTTTAAATATCAGCAATTAATTTCTGTGACGCTTTTTCTTTTTAAAGCAAGCTGAGCTGTATGCCCCAAATAAACGTTTTTCCATCATTCCTTAGATAGAAATTCACTCATTCGGTGATTTTCTGTTTTGAATGGCGGTTGGAAATTGTCTGGGTTGAAAATAATCATCATATAAACCATGCCACTGTAGAGTAATTAGATTGATTCCACCAACTGCATAGGGACATCATATATCATTTTTCATAACACTTTATTTTTAAAGTTCGACTTCCCTTGTAGCTTAGAACACTTTAGAAAGAAGAATGCAAATGAACCATTGAGTTTAAGGGAAGGAGCCAGTTGTACCAAGTCAGAAAGCTGCGAGTTCTGTT
>CM053623.1:29554111-29623108 GCA_028646595.1 Phalanger gymnotis | reverse complement strand
TAGCCAGAGAGTCACAAAGGAAAAGAATATATTTACTTTCAGTAGTTGTTGTTGATTTAGGCAAGTACAGTTTTCACATAAGAAACATTATCCATGATTGATACTTGTTTTTGTAATGTTGTGGTTCCTTTGGAGTGGATGTTGTCTTAATGTTTATATTTGACCTGTTTATTTTGAATCTCAGTTTTGTCTATCCTGTAATTTTCCCTCTTGAGGATAGATAATATGCATGAAATGTGTTCTTTCTCAAGTGCCTGGTCTTGAGCAGATTCTGAATTATTACTTCATTGTCGGCTCAAGCTGGATCCTGAAGGGGTCATAGTTTCAAACAATGACCTTTACGGATAGACCTAGAAGAGAGGAGATAAGTCAGTCAGTAGATGCATATGAAGTGAAGGCCGTGCGCCCCAAACTGTGCCTTGCTCTCGCGACACAAAGAACGGCAAAAACAGGTCCCCCTCTCAAGCTGCTTGCAACCTAATGGGGTAGATAGCCATGTACAAACAAGTTCTATGCATAGAACAAATAGGAAATGATAATGCAAAAAAAGCTTTTTTATATCATAATATAAAAATTCCCTCAAATATAGAGATTTGTACATTCCTTCTCCCTACGATAGGCTCCACCTTGAATGTTGCTGATGTGCAGCCTTAGCTCCCATCCTGTTCTCCCTGGGTTCCAAAGAGATGTTTAAGGAGCTCATCCCCAAAGCCAGAATGCTCACCTAACCTAGCTTGTAGAGCCACCTTGTAACCTTCTGGCCTTGTCTTTTTCCTTCCTTTGGACCTCTAATTAGGAAATTCAAAACAAACAGAAAATTGGACCTACAGATGACACCCCTCGAAGGGGCCCAGAATCTCTCCCTGTTGGCCATCATGACATCATCACAGATATCGCGACTTTCCAGACTACGCAAGGCTTTATAGTAACAGCGTCAAGAGATGGCATTGTGAAAGTGTGGAAATAGAAACTGCACTGATTTGTATAATTTGTAATAAGGAAACAAATAATATACTAGAATTTTCTATATAAAAAAGTATTTTTAGAAAACAGAATTGACTGAAGATGGAGGTGAAAAGTCTTATCATTAGTGTTGTTTTGCGTTTAATTAACCCAGCTTCTGGAATCATTGTGTTTTGTTCAATACTGTGGCTGAGTTGAGAAAACCATACAGAAGTGGTCATCAATCGCTCCACTGCATGGGCTCTAATGCATTCCACCTTTCTTTGAGGAAGCACTAGGAGAGTCATGTTAGATTGTGGAGATGATGAATTTGAAGTGCCAAGATGTAGCAGCTATTCATCAGCTGGTTTTACTTTGAATCAGTTCAGTTCAGCAAATGTTTATTCCTTAAAAAAAGTCATGAAACGTTGCCCTCCAAGTCCTGTCTGCTTTGTTCAACATGCTTGAAAATAAATTCCATTTGACATGTTCAAGTTGTATTTTTTTTAAACATGCAAACTTTGAAAGGGAGAAAACAAAAGTTCCCCAGTAGTTTGAGCCTCGGTGTGCTGGGCAAGTGAGGAGTTCTTAGATGTTCTTAGTATGTTCTTAGATACGTGATGGAATCAGCCATTGGGCTTCGCTGACTTTTTAAACTAAATCTTTAACTGAAATTTGATGAGGGAAAAAACATCGTGGCAATGTTAGATATGCCTGAAAATCCATTTGGTTATCTGAGCCTGCTCAGTGGTGGTTGGAAAATGTCACACAATAAAGAGACATTTTGTGTGTTAGAAATGTTGGAGCTAGCCGATTTGTCAACTGGCAGACAAGCTTAACCACAGGAAATGATTTAAAAAATAGTGATATCAATTCAAGAAAAAAAAAAGTTTAAAAAATGAAACCCCAGCCCCCACCACTGTGTAATCACAGTAAGAACCCTGTCCTGGCAGAGCTGAGGCTTCAGAGGCAGCTCATGTAACCTGTACCTTAACAGGAGCTCCCTCTCCAGGGCCCCCTAGCAAAAGGCTAACCATACACACCTCCTCAGGACCATGCCCAGTCTGCTTTTGTGTGGCTGTAATTGTCAGGGAGTTTTCTGAATCTTAATTTAGAAAAATAAAAACTTTCATTACTTTTTCAGAAGAATTTGAGTTTGACTTAGGGGGCTTCCCTGGCACCTAGATACCCCTGATGGTTTCTAGGTATGCAGTCCCATCTTCAGACCCATTTTGACATAGAAGCCATCAATCAGCACTTTAGAAGATCCACAGTTTCATTGCTGTGGGGTTCTCCCTTCCATTGACAGAGCTCAGAACTCTTCTATGCCTCAAAAAGGCTTATAATGGAGCCCTTTGAAACTGACCTTGTGCTGTGTAGTCAGCAAAGCCTTTGAGAATATGGGACCACTTTCAGGCCAGCAAGAGGGGAGGCAGGTTATAGTAAGTCTACTATTTCCATGAAGTAGTGATAAAAACAACTTTCACTGAAGACAATAAGTGAATACCTTGACCTATTTCCTCTATAGAGCTGCTCCTTATGCTTTGAGACTCAGGAACTAGAAAGATTTCAGTTCTGTACCCATATGTATTTGCTCTCTGCTTCTTCATCAGAGGTCTAATGAAACATGCTCATCTGTGGCCACTGGCTAGCTACGTTTCCTAACCTGTTTTGATTTTTATTAATATTTCTGAATTAGTGTAGAATCTAAGACTTGATTCAACATCATTTGTATTAGTGATGATTCTAAATAGTCTTGTAATGCTGTCTTAAAGAAAGATGGAAATATTAAAGTGTTTTTACTATTAAAGTGACATTCATATACATATATATGTAATTTAAAATGATCAGAATGGATACGCTCCTGCTCACCAAGATAAAAATCTTCTGTGCCTCTTCAGAGTCATATGAGATCTACATGGCACTCATTTTTTCTCTGTAGTGAGGAATGTTATTTTTCAGCGAGGAAATTCCCTTTTCAACATGAATTCAGTTATATAAGTTTTAAGCTTAGAAGACCAGAAAATTGAAAACGATCTCCTGGTGAAGAAGTGTTCTTAAGAAACAATCCAAGTCTCCCAATTAGTTTTTCCTAATTATAAAGATGAGGTTCCAGTCTTGCTTCTGACATATCCTGGCTATGTGACCATGGATGAGTCACCTTGTCCCAGTCAACTACCTTAGTGCAGGAGATTCCTTCTACCTGAGGAGGTCCCTGTGTGAATAAAGACTTGCACCCCCCAGTCCCTCCTCAACGATGACAACAGATAAGTAAAGCATACCACCATTTCACAGATCCACCCTTCAGCTGCAGTCCACTGGTTCATAATCAAGGTTCCCAAGTTCAAGATTTCATGCCAGTTAGCAATTAGCTCTGTAAATGACTCAGCCCCACCATAAAGACTGTCATCAGGTTATCCTAAAGGCTAGAACGATAAAACAGATATGTGTAAATGTACATGTGTTCAGAAGCATAGTGACTTGGACTAATTAGGAAATACAACATTGGCCTCTTTATGTAGCATTTTATCCACAATCTCCATAGAAGCCCTGTTAAGCATATTTATAATTAAAAGAACACAGAGCTGGTGGGGGCAGGTGGGGGGTGCAGGAAGTATATTGGAAATAAATTCTACATAAACTACAACAGTGAACATTTTTCAAAGTATTTAACTTGTGACTTTAAACTTCCCCTGGGTCCATGGAAGACTTCTACTTGACCTTGTTAGTTTCCTGAGAAAGCTGCCACTTACAAACTTAGCACTAACATTCCTCTGGTTATTGCCGCTGACTGCCATCAGATACATGGCAGCCAACCAACACAGAGCTGATTTCTGTAGAAAGAACTGGGAGAAAATTGCAAGATGTTGATTAATCTATGTGTACATTCACATATCCATATATATATTTATCTATTAGATGTGGCAAGGAGAAAGGAAGGAGGTTTGTCTCTAAGGGGCCATTAAGCCTGTTTCTACAGACTATTGGGTTGAACTTCTTTTGAATTTCATCTAAATATTGCATAATCCAGAAAGTCTGACTCACTGCCCTGCTGTGCAAGAATCATGGGAGCCATGGACTTGGAGTAATTATTAATTCATTTGTTTCAGAGTGAGTGTTTTATGTTGACAAATCAGACCTGCCTATTTACTTGGCTCCTGGTCACTAAATTCAACTTTAGTGACGAGCTCTCAAATTAACTGGGCTTTTTTCCCCTAGTATTTCATTTTCAGGCAAGAGAGACGAGTCTTTAAAAAATAAAAACCAAACAACTAATTTGACAGATGGGATTTATTTATTTTTAAAAAATAAGCTTCCAGCCTAGGCTCTGGAGCTTGTCCACGCTGAGGCCAATCTCATGTCTTGTACACCTACAGTCTAATACAATAAGAATTCATAATCAGAATGACGGGCATTAGAAGGAACCTCAATCACCTACAAAAAAGGTCATTTTACTTACCAAAGCACAAATAGACAGGTATGGTTCTGACATTTTTTCAGTAATCAGAACTGAACAACAACAACAAAAAAAAAAACCCCAAACCTCTGCTGAAATTAGCCAAAAATTCAGTTAACCAGAACTTCTCTAAAAAAAAAAATGCATCTAAGGTTTTTTTCCTCCATGTTTGATAATCTGAACTTTAATGTTCCCCACCTATATTGGGGAATAACCAACCAAATAAACCACAAAACCAACAGATATATGCTATACTCCGCATTAAGTTGTCATTTCCTCTTTAACACTGAGTAAGAATACTATGTAAAACTCCTTGGAACTCTTGGTCCCCTGAAGTCTGTGGAAGCCGGGTCTGGTTTTGCCTAAGTGAGGTGGGCAGAACTTGGGGTGTAGTGGGGCTTCTCTTGCAGAGGAGATGAAGAGGTATGGAGAAGAAATCTGGCTCATGTATTAAAGACTGACCCACCCACACCCATCTGGGCTGATGAATGGGAATAAATCCAGGGAAGGACTGCAGCATCCTGATCTCAGGAGTCAGTAAATGACAACCCGGCTGACCCAGTCTTTCCTTCTGAAAGGAAATGGTGGCACAGGGACCAACAGTACAGAGTGCTTGAGGAAAAAGGTAGGGGGTTAGGACGGCCAAGCAGCATGTGAAAATGACCTAAAGCAAAACCATCACCACAACAAATGCCTTTTTGAGCATGAAACAGTTCTAAGTGGAGAAGGTAAGCTGGGTATGTATAAATCAGACTGGAGTATAGTTTGCAAAAGCCAACACCATTGCTGTGAGCACGTGTGCACACGTTCTTTACGTGACCCACGGCTCATGTCTGCAATCTGTAAGCATCAGACTTTTCAACGTGCTTAAATACGACTGCAAACGGCACCTGGATATTCTTTGATTCTTCAATCCTTCATTGGTTGTAGTACTCTGAAACCTCAGTCCATTGTTGGAATGGTCTGGGTTTCTTCACATAAATGCTAAGACAAGGCATACATACGACAGGGCCAACAGTATGCCCAGGTCAGTGTCACTCAGTAATGTCAAATCCAGTCACAGCCCCAAGTTTCTAAATTCAGGAGATTTATCCCCATGCAAACATGACTTCCTGACTGTGGGTTCAGTAACTTAAGCTTCTTAGGCTGGTCCTATGAACACAATGACTTGCCACACCGCCAGCTAATGCACACTGGTGTTGAACTTGGCAGCTTCTTAAAGATGAGGCTTGGGAACGATGCTTGGCATTTTGTTTCCAGTTTTAAGGAGACGGGGCATACTCCTGGTATAACCATTAGCGTTCCAAACAACATTACCCTGTACTACTCTTGAGAGAGGTTTTTTGGACAGAAACTTTGCTCTGAGTGGTCCAGCATCGGCGAGGCTACAGAGAAGAGAAAGATGGAAGACACATTAGAACGTGAAGAAAGCCAATTTTATCCAACTTTGAATAAAAATTTAGTGGTTACTCTACATTCTAAAATTACTTCTGTGCTCATCTTTTTACCTCAGGATACTAGAGCTAGAAGCAACCTTAGAACTCATCTAGTCTAGTCCCCTCATTTTACAAAGGAAAAAACGGGTTCAGAGAAGCTGTGTCTTCCCTTTCTTCCCTCGTTTTTCCTTTTTACTTATATGTGATATTTTTGAAGTTGTATGTGTGACCAGTTCCTATGCTGTAAGTCTTATGTTCCTTGTTCCTGGTGCTTGGTTTCCACAATTCACTGCTTTTGTATTTACTCCACCAATAAGTGAACAATGGAAAGGAACAGACAAAACTCCTAAGTCAATTTGGCAAATTATCAGAAGCTCTGCAAAAATGTTTGGTGGACAAAAGAAAGATAGAAAAGACTCACATTAAAAATAGCTTTTGTTGTATCAAAATAAAGGGAAACTAAAGGGCTGCCTACTTATTCGGGAATGGCTAAAGTAATTGTTGGTATGTAAATCTAATGGATTGTTGCGCCAAAGGAAATGATGAGCTGGACAGACTGAGGGGAGCCTGGGGAGATCTGTACAAACAGATGCAGAGTGAAATAGGCAGAGCTGGAACAACTCATCTAACAACATCATTGCAGAGAAAAACAACTGGCAATGACGTTGGAACCACAGTCAACACGAGCAAACCAGGAGCCCCAAGAATGAAGAAGTACGTCATTCCCTCCTGCCAGAGAGGCATTGAACTCAAAATGCATGAGGTTATTGGATGAGTCAATGAGGGAATCTGCTCCATTAGACAATACATACTTGTTATAAGGCTTTCCTTTATTTTCTTGTTAAATTGGAGGGAGGGGAGTAGAAGGGAGAAAGAAATATTCAATGGAAAAAATTAAATACTAAAAATAATTGTTGGGAAACAAATATTAGAAATGCCCGTTCAAATTGGGTCAGGAAGGAGTGGGGCAGGTTAGGGGAGGAGGAAGAATTGTATTGAATTGTGGATATCAATGTCCATGTAGCCCAGGCATAGTAAAGAATAAACTAATGAGCTTTTGCCTGTTACCAGAATCACACATACATACACCACATATATATGCCTGTTTATCTATGTATAGAGAGATTTTGCCTATTATCAGAATTACTTTTGAGATGCATACACATTACATGTATATAGATAAAGATAAGTAGATCTATATAGAGATTTTACCTATTATCAGAATTACCTTTGAGATATATACATATACATATACATACATATATGTGAGTTCATATATATGTATGTGTGTGTGTAGATACACACACACACACATAAATAATTATCCCCCTCCATTCAGAAGATACACTCTTGAAAGTAGCTTTTCGACAGATATAATTTTCCTACAGTAGTTGGTTAAACTGTCCTGGCTCTAGTCCCCCCATTCACTTTAAGGGCTAGGCAGAAGCAATTTCCTGACTGGGTACCATAATGAACAGGTGACTGCCTGCCTTTTACTATCTCTAGGCTGACAGGGCTCACCACAAGGCTTCCCTGGATAGTCAACCCTGGCTGGCCATCTGGCTCCTTAGTTGTTCATGCTCTGACATGCTTCCTTCCTAATCTGACAAGCACCTTTTATCCTTCACCTCTGCCTCAGAAAGCCCAGGGGAGGAATGAGCCAATTCTCACTCAAGCTGTCCTGAGGAACTGCAAAGTCATCTTTGTTGCTTGTCATGCTCCCCATACACAGCTGGTACTATTATCTCAGGCAGTCTCTGGTGTTCATTCCAATCTGCTGCCTTTCCACTCACATTTCCTGTGCACAGTACAACTACAGGGTGCCAGGGGAAGCTGTGTGGGCTTATCTTCTGTTGCATTTATTGGATGCTGAGAGACAAATCCGACAAGGTTCAGCCAACACAAACTGAGAAATCTCACAAATAATGCTATTGACTTCCTGTCTGAATCCCTTAATGCCCTCTTTCAATTTGACAGCAATGCCATCATTTATGAAACATACAGGAGATGCCCGTGGCATATCCAGAGTTATTTGGAAAAGGGGAAAAAATGAACAAAGCACCTTCCCTTCCAGAACTTATTAGAGCTAGCCATTCAGGGTATCTCCAAAATAGAGAACACAGTGTTTCGAAGACCTTTTTAATTTTATAGATTGTTTCATGGGATATCTTCATAGTCCCTAAGGTGCCCAGGAAACCAGGATGAATTCACGTAAATACAACCTACCTCACTGTAGCAGCGACCCTAAATCCCTTCCCCAGGGCCTGTCAAATGATACTCATATGACACGTTTGGTTCAAAAGTTATTAGACTAGCTTCACAAGCCTTTTTTTAATGCTATACTTCAGGAGGCATTTGCTGCTGGACAGTTCCCTGGGCGCTTACTTAGCATTCAGGGAGCTGATTCTCATCCTGACAGTTAAAAATTCTCTCTCAGCTTCAAATCAGGCTGAAAAACCCATAAAAATAAAACACAAATACACCTAATTTGATGAGAACATTTCTTTTCATCAGAGCTCAGGAAATGAACATAATTTATAATGAAACTACTTATCAAGGTAGTCCTGACATGTAGTTTCTGGCATATGCAGAGGCCTCATCACTTGTTGGAGAGACCTAGGGACTGGAAGGTAGGAGACAGTTGGCTTCAGGTTCCACCTTGAGCACTTACTAGCGGTGTGACCTTGGGTAAATGATTTGAACTCTCAGAGCTTCTGTTTCCTCATGTACAAGATGGGGATAATAATATCTGTATTGCTTACTTAACAAGTCTTAGGAGAATGAAATGAGATAATGTATGTACAACACTCTGTAAGTTTTCGAATCATAGCTCAAGACCTAGCTGATCATTACTTCTAGAATGGAGAGATGTATGTTTGTAAAGAACTTACAATTACAGAAGCATGCTAGTGTCTCTCTCCTACAAACTCAGACTGAATTTGTTTTCTAAAGCGCATCAAAAAGAAACAGATGCAGAAGGGAGAGCTGGAAATACTTCTGATAACAATGAAATCCATTTGTCTGGGCTACCAGACACACGATAGAAGTTCCAACTTACAGGTGGCTTTGCCTGGTGGAAGGCTGCTTTGGTTCTGGAACATTCACTTTACTGCATTTTGCTTTGAAGTTTATTGGTGGATACCTGTTGATTGCACCTAGGGAAAGAGCAGGTTGTAGTTAGGTTAGCATGTAGTTTTCTGTCAATGTGATTGTAAATCTATATGCTATTCAATGTAGGACTTTGCACTTCTCACTACCTACTACTTCAGAAACAGACATTAAATTTCTCAGTAGACTCATTTGTGTATACAGAAAATCCATCTGTGTTGGTGTTGTTGCTGCCACTAACACTAAGTGACTCCACTGTCAAAAAGGATTTCTGGGTAAGAACAACTGTTAATTCGCTATAAGATGCAGGACCACAAAAGGCGGCACAAGCCAACCATACCTGACCAGCCTTAAAGCCTCAGTGTCCAAATTCCTTCATTGTCTAAATCCCCTCACTACTGAGCCCTCATATGTCCGAGAGCTTCGACAATTGCCTCTGAAGCATCCTGCTGGACTTTCTGGAAGGATCCCCATATCAGAGACTGGGGGAGTCAATTCACACAGCAGATTAGCAGATGCTTCTCACTGCAAACTAAAGAGCCGAGGTTGGGGGGGGGGTGCATTCTGAGGATGGAGTAGTTGTATCAACTGTTGCATCAACTCCCAGAATCCTCTCCTGATTTGTGAACATATCATTTGCCTCAGAACACAGATAAATAATAAATAGATTCTCCAAAACTTGATTTTGGGGGAGGTTTGCCTTAGTAACCTAATTTTTAAAAATATTTTTATACATTTTATGATATATATACATATATTTAATTTTATGTATTTTAGATTTTTTCCACCCAATGGGAGTTGCCATCCTTAATGCTTTATCTAGACATCTAAATGGCATCCTCTACTCTGGGACACTAATAATGATAATGGTGATGTTAACATTTTTTTAGCCCTGTTTTATAGAGGAGGACACTGAAGCTCAGAGAAATTAAATCACTTGTCCATGTTCACACACTTAGTAAATAATAGAGGTGGGACATGAGGCCCCAGTGTTTGTGAGTCCAATGCCAGCACTTCATCTACTGTGTTACATGCTTCTAGCAAGGGGCAGAGCCCAGATTCCAGCCCAGGGCTCCTGGCTTCAAAGCCAGCTCTCCTTCCATTAGACCCCAATGAGATCTCAGTAACTTTCCCAATAACTTTCACTTAGATGCTAATTCCACCAAGAATCCAAACAAAAATGTAAATGAAAGGAAAATCTAACGAATCGAGGATCTGACCTCTAAATGAACTAATCTGGGTGAGAGTTTGCATTTTTTCCTTGTTCTTCAGGGTCAGAATGAAACTCTTTCCAAGGTTATTGGAATGAACAGCCATTGCTTAACTGCCAAAGTGAATGACCTTTTCTCAGTCCTTATCCTCCTTGAGCTGTCTGCATCATTGTAAACGAACACCTTCTCCTTCTGGATACTTCTCCCCAGACAGGTTTTTGTGACTCTGTTCTCTCCTGGGTCTCCTTGTACCTGTTGGTCCACTTCTCTGTCTCCCTGGCTGACTGCTCATCACATCACACCACTAAATGTGGGTGCCCCCTTCCCTTTTCATACTATACTGTCTCTCTTGGTGGTCTCATCAGCTCCCCTGGGTTCAGTTATTATCTCTATGCAGATGATGTCCAGATTTATATATCTAAATATAGAGATGGACAGATAGATAGATACAGCCCCAGTCTCTCTTAATTCCAATCACACATCTTTGAGTACTTCTTGAAAGGTCAAATTCAACAGATCTATAATAGAACTTATTATCATTCCCCCACCCCCAAACTTACCATCTCCCCTACTGTCAAGAGCTCTACTATCCTCCCAGCTATCCAGGTCAAAACCCGAGAGTCATCCTCAACTCCCCACTCTCACCCCAGGTATCTAAACCTCTGCCAAATCTTGTCATTTCTACCTTCTCAGCACCACTCATCCACATCCCCTTCTCTCTACTCATTAAGGCATAAGCCCAGTTTGGGCCCTCATCACCTGTCATCTGGCCCACTGCAACACAGCCTTCTAAGTGGCCTCCCTGCCTTAAGTCTCTCCCCACTCCAATCCACCCTACACTCAATTGCCAAAGGGATTTTTCTAAAGCCTTTGTCTGCTCATGGAGCTCAATGGGCTCCCCATTACTTCTAGGATCAAATAGAAAATGGTCCGACATTTAAGGTTCTCTCTAACCGGCCCCTTCCTACCTTTTTGGCCATCTTACACCTTACTCCCCTCCACACATTCGAAGATCCAGCCTACATCAGCCCACTTGTACTTCTCTTGGAGAGGACATTCATCTCCCACCTCTCTGCTTTTACATCTGCTCTCTCCCATGCCTGGAAAGCTCACCCCCTTGCCTCCAATTCCTTCCAAACTCAGCTCCAATCAAAAACTCAGGCATGACCCAACAACAACAACCACAACCTCCCTATCTCAATACCTTCCCTTTCAGATTCCCTTCACTTACTCTGCATAAATCTTGTACGTACCCATTTACTTGGGTGCCATCTCCCCCATCATCATCATCACCACAAGTAACATTTACTATATGCCAGGCACTGTCCTAAGCCCTGTATAGTTACAATCTCATCAGATCCTCACAACAGCCCTGGAAATAGGTGCTATTATTATCCCATTTTCATTTGAGGAAACTGAAGCAAACAGGTTAAGTGACTTGCCCAGGGTCACACACAGCTAGAAAGGATCTGAGGCCGATTTGAACACAGGTCTTCTTGACTCCAGGTTCAAGGTTCTATCCCCTGTGCTTTTTGAGGACTGGAACTGGTTCTATCTTTCTTGACTTCCCAGCCCTTAGCTCACAGTGCACAGAGCACAGCAAAAACTTAATGCTTTTTTTTTTTTGACTGAATGACTCTTACAATTATGTGTTAAGAATAAGTAAGGCTCAGCCCAGTGTATGGGATTTGTCTTATTACTTCTTAGCACAAAGGCTTTCCTCCCTTCCAGACTCACAGCTCATGTTCCAGAGGGTAGAAGGTGCCAGATGTCTGACCTCCAGATGGGTGGTGGCGTGATTCTATGTTTTTCTCTCCAAAGGGAAGCAAATTGCTTTCACATATATCTTGCTTATGTTGAGTAGTTTGGGTTATATTTCTTTCTTTCCTTTTTTTGCAGAAATGGATCATTGATCTCAACATTTATGCTACTACTGGTTATGGCCGTTAACCACAGCACTCTTCCAGACCCTGCTGCTCCATGCACGACAACGTGTGTGCAGCTGCTGGGATGACTCCTTCTTCATAGGAACCCAATGTTGGACATGAAACATTCTGGAGCCTGGGATTCCCATCACACTATATCACCCTTAGCTTTCTCTCTGACCACGAGGTAGGGATGTCTTCAAATCTTATCCTCTAAGTTATTAAACGAGTACCTTTTCAACACGTGGCTGATGCTGGCCATGTATAGGCACCAATGTGTCCAATAAAATCTCAGATCCTTCTTTAGCTAAAGCGTATATTTCTACTGCCTGTGAAGTTGCCATTTCCCCTGGGGTTGCACGCTATAAGCATTTTCTTGGAACCACTGCCCATGGAGCAAAGAGCTTCAGGTCCAAATCAGGCTCTCTTCCTTCCTGCATAATTGGGGCACTTGATGTGATTTCACTGATACAGCAAACTCCTAGGTAACAAAACTCCTTCTTCCAATGCAGGCAGACACCTCTGCCACCTAAAGCCAACAAATAAGCCTAGATCACTGACAGGTCGAGTTACCTGCCCAGAGTCACACTGCTACTATGTCTCAGACTCAGGACTTGAACTCATGTCTCCCTGGCTTGGAGGCCAGCTTGCCATTCACTATACCTATCTTTTTCTCTGGTAAACCATTATTCTTTTCTGGCTCTCAGTTTCCTCTTCAATAAAGTGAGGGAGGGATCAGAGCTCAGGGAGATGTGACGTGCTTGATGGGCTGTCAGGTGGGAAAGGTATGATATTAGACTTACCCAGGGGCCAGAACAAGGATCACTGGTGGAAATTTTAGAGAGGAAAATTCCCCAATGTTTATGCACGTCTGGAGGAGGAATGGGATGCCTCAGAATGGTAGCAGTAGAGACCTCTTTGGAGGTCTTCCAAAAGAGACTGGAGGGCTATTTGTTGGGGATTCTCTAGAAGGGACCATGGGGCTAGATGGTATTTGAGATTCCCTTCCAACCCACCTCAGGGCTCGGCCTTAATTGCTTTGATTCTGAGTTCTAGTTGGGTCCACAAATCCCCAAGGGCCTCACACACCCCTAGAACTCCCCAGGGAATCTGTGGGTAGATTTCACAGGGTCTGTGAACTTAGTCTTTTCTTTATTTTTTTTAAAAACATGATTCTAAAAAGGGAACTCACCAGACTGCCGCAGGAGTCTGTGACACATGAAAAAGGTTAAATAGCCTTTAAATATCGAGGTCATGCTTTTGAGGCAAACTCAGTAAAGAAAGACGGTCTACGTTTCTTTTTTATGAGTGCAAGTTGCAGTAATTACTGGCACTACAAGAAATGAGAGGCCTTTTTGTAAGGCGGTGCTTTATTCTGATGGACAGAATGATGCCTCTGAAGATTTCAAACGTTGCCTTAGGATCTTGAATAAACACAAAACCAAGTCTAGCTTATTTCTTTCTGGCTCTTACTTTTAGTGTTCACGGATGAAACATAATTTTCCATGAAAGAGTACTATGCTAATGTCACATGGCAGAAATTTTCAGTCCTTGCATCAGTCGCACCCTGTAACCTCCCACGTCCCCACACCCCGCTGCTCTATGCATCACAACGCGTGTGCAGCTGCTCTGATGACTCCCTCCTTCCCAGCAACCCGAGGTCAGACATGAAACATTCCGGAGCCTGGGATTCCCATCACACTTTATCACCCCAGCTTTCTTTCTGATCATTCTGTTTGTTCCCTCGGAGGATGCCAAGGAGACACCCGAGTGCACGGCTGCCTCTCGGGCCATTTTATGAACGCTAAAGGAAGAGCTGAGCTACTTACGTCTGATGGAGTTTATAAAGGACTTCACAAACTTCACCCCATATCCATGGTCTGGTTTGTGAATCCGGCCTAGTTGGACCAAGTGTTGATCGAGGGGTGGGCTGGCTAATTCTTCTAATTCCTCATCATTGTGTGAAAGGCCAAAAGAGAACACAAATACTGCGTAACCTTGACATTTGGCCCGCAGGGATTCTTTCTTCAAGACCTTCCTGTCCAAATAACTTGTTTCTCCAGCAGACACCACAAAAATGACTTTGTTTTTTCTCTGGTTCGGTGCGCCTGAGAAGATATTATCTACCGTCCACTGCAGGGCATGACCCAAGAAAGCTTCACCGTTCAGCTGCCGAACTGATTCTTCCACGTGTCTCTTCATCAGTCGTTTGTTGTTGTACGTGGTGAAATTGAATTCTGTCCTGACTGGGCTCGACCGAGTATTGGGTACAAAGCCTGGAGGAGCATGGCTCAGTAAGGCAATCCGGTCCCCAACAGCAGAGGTCTTGGGTTCAAAGGCAACATCAAAGTTATCCAGCACTGCTTTCAGAAAAGCTTTCACATCCTCAAACTCAGCACTTCCCACATCTCGGGAGCCTTGGAAGAGGAAGGCTGCGTCGATGTAAGATGGGACTGCTGGAGGCTTAGCCTCCTCACAAGAAACTTCTGGCTTGCATTTGTCTGCAAAGAAACAAGCATTATTATTGTTACTAAAACGCAAAATGAATGGAAAAGAGGAAACTAGAGTCTCTGACCTTTGTCTTTTGGAAACTGCACAGAGCTGTCTGTAAAAACCCAACTGTATATGCAATGGACTTCTAAACAAATAGCCTAAGCAATTACAAAATACTGGTGAATCTGTTTGAGGGCTCTATTGCACTAAACACTTTTAGTGTTCACAGAAGGCCTGAAGGGATGAAAGGGATGCTGTTTTCTTTGCTGCATGATTCCTGCCTGGATATCTGGTGGTCCATGTCCACTTGACTTTTGAATTTCAAATCTCATCTGTGCCTTGGGACTCTATGACTAGTGGAGATCCTGTAAAAAATGCTCCCACAATGAGGCCACATTTGAACTCAGATCTTCCTGACTCTGGGACTGGAGTCAGGAAGACTCATCTTCCTGAGGTTCAAATCTGGCCTCAGATAATTATTAGCTGCGTGATTCTGGGCAAGTCACTTAACCCTGTTTGCCTCAGGTTCCTCAACTGTAAAATGAACTGGAGAAGGTAATGGCAAACCACTTCAGTATCTTTGCCAAGAAAACTCCAAATGGGGCCATGAAGAGTCAGACATGACTGAAAAAACAACTGAATGACAAAATCCTTTAATCATGGTACCAGTGATCAAATAAGAAGATATCTGTAAAACACTTAACACAGTGTCTAGAATACACAATAGGTGTTCAGCAAATGCTTGTTCTCTTCCCCTTCCTGCTCTTTCCCCACCCAGCGGCAAGACATAGGTCAAGACGCAGTGGGAGACCTTGGCCTTTTTAAGCTGAGGTCTTACTCTCAGTTTGTCTGAGGCAACACCTATTCAGAGATTAAGGGTAGGTAAGAACTGAGGCAAAAAAGGCCAAGTTTGCTAAATAAAAGAATCAACCTGGGAGGGAAAGACCCTCAGAGTTTCTGGCCAGAACAGAAACAATTGCTATTTATGCTCATTCTGAGCCCTTAGAGCCCAACTTTAAAAAGAACAAAAACACACACAAACATAGGAAGGGGGCTGGGGGGGGGGCAGGATCAAGGGAGGCTGCAAGCTGAAGTTGTGGCTTGAGTTTCATCTTCAAGGAGCCGCTCCAGGAAGGGAGAGACAGAGGACTTGGGGATTAAATAATCCACTGCCATGATGGGTTACCCTTGACTTTCTTCTTGTGTCACTAAGTCATTGATCCTAGGGAGTCTCCTGAGGCACAGAGAAGGGTCACACAGCTAATAAGTGTCAGAGTGAGGAAATCAGAATCAGAATAGCTAACATGTATATGGTGCTCCCTAGGTGTCCTACCATGTGCTAAGCATGTAACAACAATTATCTCATTTGATCCCGCAGGGTCACTGCTGTTATTATCTCCATTTTACAGCTGAGGAAACTGAGGCAAAAGGGTGGAGTGACTTGCTCAGGGTCACAGAGCTAGGAAATGAGACTGGATTTGAATCTGGGTCTTCTTGGCTCCAGGTCTAGCACCACGTGCACTGTGGCACCATCTAGCTTCCTGACACTAAGCCCGGCACCATATCCGTTCACCTTGTATAGCTTCTGTGTTGTACACAATATGTAGTTAATAGATGCCTGGTGGATGAAGACGTGATGTCGCTGATGATGACCTCACCGGCCATTCGCCTTGCACATTGTCGTACATTCTGGACATTGTTATCTTCTCTTCTATCGTATCCTCCGGGGGGGGGGCGGGGCTCGGAACGCTCAACACGGGGTCCACAGCATGGGATGACTCTGGACCCATAATCAGATCAGCACCGTCATTGTTACTGGAAAGGGCATGCTGATCAACCCCCCTATGGCTCTTGTCGTGAAGCCACATGTGGCCTCAAAGCTGCGTGTTCCTCACCCCCGCACCTAGATGTTGGACTTGGGAGTCAGGAAGGCCTGAGTTCAAATCCTGCCTTGGCACACTTCCTAGCTGTGATCCCTGGGCAAGTCATGTAACTCTCCTAGTCTCAGTTTCTTCATCCGTAAAACAGGGATAATAAGAGTCTTGACAAGATGGTTGTGAGGATTAAATAAGGTAATATACATCGGTATTCTGTAAACTTTAAGGAGCTATATTAATGCCAGTTATTTCTCATCATTATGGCTTTATTCATCATTCCTGGGATTTCCTGACTGAAATCCCTCCCCACCCCCAGCCTCGACACCTCCCCTATACATTCTGACTTTGCCTTACTGCAGGGCCGAGTGTTCAGTGCCCAGTAAGAGTGTCCTAAATGCTTTTGATTCATTCATCGAGGGAAAAGCAGGGGAAACAGTATGAAATCCATATCAGCGGCTGTGATGCAGCGGCTACGGTAGAACGCAACAGAGAGTTATGCCAGTGAAAGATTAATTAGTGTGGGGAAGCTGAGTGTGCCACAGGAAATGCCACGGATTAGTACTGGTGCCAGACACGGCTACAGACAAATTATCTTTATCTAGCTGAAATCTAGTGAAGTTTTATGACTGTGTATAATGGTCTGATTAAAAAAAAAAAGAGTCTTCTCCCTGTGCACAGTTAGGATGTAGTCTCTATGAATCTGAGACAGCAGGACGTCCATTTGTTCAGTTATGTGGTTATTTTAATTGCTGAGAAATACAGCCAAAATATCTTCCATCCTGTGCCTAAGAGACCAAGGGAAGAAAAGGGATCTGAGCCAAGAAAACTGCAGCAGAAGGCCTCCCTAGACACAGGCGTGATGATTCCCTCTGTGCGACAACAACTCAGCATTGTAACCGAGGTGTTCGTAAAAGCACCAAGCCATGATGCATGGCGGAACCTACCTGTCCTGCCTTTTACTGGGAGTCCCACTGCGTCCAGTCACAACACAGAGTGACCTGAAATCGGGGAGGAGATTAAGGGATGGAGGAAGGGGTGAAGGGAGAGTGCAGAAAGAACACAGGAAGAAGAGAGAACTACAGAGTAAGAAAGCCCACCGAAGACCTATCGTTCTATTGTTTCTGTCACCTTACCATATCTTCGTAACTGTATGTACCTGGCAAGAATTTGATTCAATTCTACAAGTATCTCTGGCCCTGTCTGTTGACATGGATTGAGATGAAGCATCGATATATTTATATTACAGGTGAAGGAGATAGACAATCTGCTAAATCTCCAGAAGCTGGGATATGACCCTGTGCACCTCTTGGCTCAGCCTCTTCTACCAGACCAAGCTACTGATATGGTGGTCTCCTTTCTTCACACTGGAATTAGAAAGTGTACAAGTCTTCTTCATGCTATGTCGAAGGAGGATTTGATTTGCTTGGCTATAATGGGAAGAAGCAAGAGAAATGGGTGGAAGATGCAGAGAATAAGACAACCCTCCCAATCAAAGTCATCAAAAATGCAGTGGGCTGCCAGGGGAAAGTGGGGGCCTGTCCTGCTAGAGCAGAGGGCTTCAGATTCTTATTGGGAATTACCGTTCTGCTATGGGAATTCTGAGATCTCTGCCAGTTGTGAGAGTCTGATTTTCAATTGTTTTAGGAGTTGGAACATTTCACATTCCCTCTAAGGAAGGGTGTAGACCCTACAAGTTGCTTCTGTCCCTACCAAGCCCATGCAATGAAATCAAAATTCCTGACCACAAATGTAGGTGATAAATATCTGAAAAGCAGATTTGGGAGAGCCCAGAGGTTCAAGGTTGTAAAAATGTATACAGTACACATTTACAGCTCCCTAGTGAAAAAACCTGGAAACCCAAAATGACAGATTTTCTAAAAACCATAAACATTTCCTAGTAACATCCCATGGTCCAACTGGCCTCTGCTGAGTCTCCAGTCGAGTTATAAGGAAGGAGAGCCTGGCCCAGGCACCAAGGGAGTCAAGCCAAAGGCAGCAGAGCCATGCCTGCAATGCGGTCAGGGCTCCAGGGAAACTCTCCTAAAGTTACATGCGTCCCCTGCCAAGCTCCAGTTCCGCTGGCCAGACAATGACTCAGTGTACATGGAAATCCAGCTGGCTCCCTGCTCCTGGCTCTTACCATAACAGAAGGTGCATTGCTGGAGACGCTTCAGCATAGGCCTGTAGTCAGCCCTCGGGGGGATAGTTAGCACCTGAAAAGCCCCGGTGTCATCAATCTACAGGGAGTGAAACCAAGACAGATCCAGTTTAGTGTGTGTGATGGACTTTCAGGCAGCATCTGGAGAAGCTTATGGACCCCTCCTCACAATGATTTTAAATGCACAAAGTAAAATACAGATTATAAAGCAAACCAATTTTACTGAAATGCAGTTCTCAAAATACATTTTTAAAAAACCACATTCTTGAACTCCAGGTAACAAACCCCAGCTTGGCACTTCTGGCTGTGGTGAAAACGTCACAGGTATTGTCCACTATAACTGTCACTGCCATTCAAAGAAGTTTTGAGACCCACAGATCTACACACATACATTCACTGAGTACTCTGAAAGTGGGTCTACCTGAAGTTACTTTTCCCCCTTGGTTTAACCTCTTGTGTAGAAAGATGCCAGACCTTAGAAAGTTTGAGTCTGTTCACTTCAGGGAGCTTATTTTCTATTATAATAGAAAATTTTCAATTCTCTATTTCTATCTCCGGCATTTCACACGGTGCTTGGCGCCAAGTTGGTGCTTAATAAATGCTTTTCTATTCCAATCCAGATTTTAAAAATATATCTTTTATAATTCCTTTGGATGGCTGGTTTGGAGACAGAAGTTCTGGGTTTTAGTCCCTACTCTGGTACTTAATGTATCTGTCTAATTTTGAGAAAGGCACCCTATTTCTCTAAGCCTCAATTTCTTTAATCTGTAAAAAGAGGGTACTATCTCTATTGCCTTCCCAAGAGTGCTCTCATGAGAATTGAGGGTAGAGGCCACATCCATCCAAGCAGGAGTTATAGCTTTTAAATAACCAGCCACTGGTGTTTTATTTTAAAATGGCCCCATTCTGGCACAGTGAAGTAGATAGGGCAGCTGGGCCGCACATGTCTCGCCTCAGCCCCTGCCTGAGAAATGCTGCTGCTGTAGAGGACCTTTCTTTCCTCTTTCCCCTCAGCGTGACTCAGTGCACAAGTACTCTCTAATTAAGTGATTCCTCCGTGATAGTCACTGGGCTCTACAGAGAGCTGGTGGATGAGATGAGCAGACTGCTGAGCAATCCAGCCCTTATCGGTGGGCGTACGGCCAGGGGTCAACGGCTCCATACCAACACCAGCCATTTCACTGAGTGAGTGTGGCGGGAGAAACAGTGGGTTGCTCTCAGGAGTTACTATTTTTAAATCTATGTGGATGCTGTTGTGATTAATAAGTGCAAATTCATTTAAAATGATTAATGAATTCATAGGAACATGTCCTATGTTTTTTCCCAATCAATGGATACCAGGAGTGTAGTTACAGGGGAAGGAGCACTGAGGAATTCTGGTCCTTCCTATGGGGAAATGACTTAACTGTCTTGGGCCTCGGTTTCCTCATCTGTAAAGCAAGGGAACTGGACTAGATGGCTTTTGAGGTCCTTTCTGGCTCTAGGTCCATGATCCTGTGAGACTGTGGAGATGTCTAAGAAATCTTTTAATGTTTAAATGGGGTCCTTATCAGTCAATTAACAAGCAATTATTATCCACTTACTGTGTTCTAGACATTGGGGATACAAAGAAAGGCAAAACAAAAACTGTCCTCCCTCAAAGAGGGCGCAACGTGTAAATAACTACAAGATGTACATGGAAGCAGATGAAGGTAATCTCAAAGGGGATATTGGGAAAGGCAGGTGGTGAGATGGATAGAGTGCTGGGCCTGGAGTCAGGAAGACCTGAGTTCAAATCCAGCCTCAGATGCTTGCTAGCCTGTGTGACCCTGGGCAGGTCCCTTAACCCTGCTTGCCTCAGTTTCCTCATCTGTAAAATGAGCTGGAGAAGGAAATGGCAAACCACTCCCATATTTCTGCTGAGAAAACCCCAAATGGGCACATGAAGAGTCAGACACAGCTGAAAGATGACTGAACAAAGACAACTCTCAAAGAAGATGAGATTTGACCTGAGCTCCGAAGGAAGCCGGAGCAACTGGGGTGGGGGTGCAGAGAGGAGACAGAGCATTTCAGATATGGGGGAGGACAGTCAGTTTGAGGGCAGAAAGAAGAGGGGTGGGATGGTGTCTCTGAGGAAGCTGGCCAGTGGGCCAGGTGTGGAAGAGAGGAAGCTGCCATTCTACTCTGATTCTTCCCCTAACCTTTGGGGGAGCACCAAAGCCATCACTAGGCCCCGGCCTGGGAGGCCTGAGGACCAGGTCTGGCTTACCTTCTCCACGTACTGTGGGGATCCGGTGGTTGGCAAATCCAAGCAAAGTTAAAAACAGGCCTGGTGGAGAATTATTTTGCTATTGACAAGGAAATCTCTATAAAAACCTCAACCTGAGCTTTGGAAGGCCTGAAAACTTGGCTTTTGCTCCCAGGATCAGAAAGAGCCCTTTAACTGGAAACATTTTCTAAGACCCGGACGAGCCAAACAGTAACAAAAAAATAAAATAAATATCAAGGTATGTAAAGCACAAACACATTTCTGAGCCAGAACATTCACAAAAATAGAGAGGCCCACCCTGTATCAGAATTCTGAACATGTAGCAAGCAAAATCCTCAAAAATAAGGAGCTGTCACCAGACAGATAGGAAGAGAAACATCCACGGCTTGAGGCAGTCTATGAAGAAAGGTCTTCCCTTTCCACAAATGCCTTCCCATCTTAGATGTGGCTATGTCACTCAGCCTGATAACATCGGTGGCTGTTTCTAAGAAGCTGGCTATAGGCCATTCCACTGGGGGATGGAGAGGGTACTGCTTACTTGTGTGGGGAAGGGTACTGTGGTGTGACAGAAAGGATGTTACCCTTGGGAGGGAGGACAGACCTGGGTTTGGATCCTGCCTCAGACGCTGTGCGATGGAGGTCAAGTCGCTTGCTCAGTTTTTTCATCTGTAAAATGGGTCTCCAATAGTGCTACAGTACTTGCCTCACAAGATTATAAGGCTCAAGTAATACCACAAGTAAAACAGTTTAGACCATTAATGCTTAAAACTGCACTAAGACCTTTGGGTCACCCACTGTACCATGATGGCTTCTCTACAGACGGGGAATTGGGTGGCACTGTTCCAAACTATTAGAAAACCATCAAATTGCACCTTTCTAGTGGCCAGAAATGATCTCATGGGGAGTCATACTGGGGTCCTCAGCTTTGGTTGACCAGAGTCTTGGAAAAGCCATTTTTTCATCGTGCGATGTGCTGAACCTTTAGGAATATGACCTAGAACAAAAGCTTCCCATGGATCAACTTTATGACATTCTTTTAATTTACAAAAAAAAATCACAAGAGTTTTAAGTTATACAGAAGCCCAATAAAAGAGAGAAGGGGTCCAGGAAGAAGAGGAGAGGAAACGCAATGTCCCACTGGGATCTCAAATCTGGTAAACTGCAAACTGAGCTTCTTTATCTCGCCCCTCAAACCTACTGCCCCTTCTGGCTTCACTCATCCTACACCAATGGGCTGTAAGCTCTTTAAGGACAAGATTGATTGGTGAGGTGTTTACTTCTTTGTAAAGCTCCACTGGGTAGCGCTCTTCACACACCCACTGCAGAATTTTGAGCAGGTGCCAGACTGATGATATCCTTAGTACTAAGTATGGAACTCCCACTATGGAAACTCCCAATGCTGATTAATAACCACTCTGCAACTCATCGTCTTGGAGCGGAGGGCCCATAAACTTGTTTCTTCAAAAAAAAATTTTCCTATCAGTAATTCAATATAACTGTTTTTTTTTCTAATCCTCTGAATTTTACTTTATGAATTTGAATAAGACTATTTTTGAGAAGGGATCCATTGACTTTACCAGACTGCCAGGAGTCCATGGCACACAAAAGGTAAAGATTACTGTTTTATAGAGCTGTCTGAGCCCAAGTACAAAATAGGTGCCTAATGTTTGCTGAAAAGAATTGTCACTGGCACCACCATTCATCCATGGTCAAAATCTTGATGGAATCTCTGACTTTGTTGCGCTTCTGGTTGTGTGGTCCTGCCCACTTTATCTCTTACATCCATCTCCTCTTCTCTATTTTTTTCTGTTCAAATTCCAGAACAGGACTTAATGATCCCCCATCTGGACTATTCCAAGGGCTTCCTAACAGATTTACTGGCCTCACTTCTCAGGGAGCCCCTCCCCCAATCCATCCTACATCCTCTTGCCATTCTAATCTCTCTTGTGCACAGACATCACCATGATCACAACCTCCTGATGACTCTTTATCACCTACCAAATAGAATTCAAAGTCCTGTGCTTGCCATCTCCAGCAGTTCACCATCTGGCATCCTCCCCTCCATCTTTCTAGCCTAATTTCATACTACTCCCCTCTGGTTCCCCCGTGCTCCAGCCAAGGAGTCCTGACAAGCCATGTCCAATACACACACTCACGACTTCTCTCCCAGCTCCACCCCACTTCTCCACCATTCCCCAGCAGCCCTCTCCCCCTGGAAGGTTCCTCTGCCCTGGACACTCCCTCCTCCCAGAAGCTCCAGGCCAGCCCGGCTTACTCCTTTACTTCTCCCCCGGTTTCTGCTCCTGACTCTTCACTCTTATTCCTCCTCCCTCCCCACATTAAAGCTTCCTTTTATGTGTTGTATCCCCACAGCCCTAGTAGAGCGTAAGGTTCTTGAGGACTGAGGTTTTATTCTTGCTTGTATTTATATTCTCAGAACTTAATGAATGCTTGTGGAGGTGACTAAACATGCTTGACACAGAGCTGAGGGGCACCCCATCTCTAAGTAATGAGCCCTATGGGTATTATTCATGTGGGTCATTTTATGGTGAATCAGACCCCAGCTTTTGGCCTAATTCTGGCACACACTGTGTGTGGGACTCTGGAGAAGCTGAACCCTTAATCCTAGACCAGCGAAAACACTTATGAGGACCCACGGAAGACCACCACACCAACACAGGGGAGGAGGAGAGAGGCAGACACTGAACAATGCAGCTGTGTTCTGCTTCTCCTGGCCTCCAATGACCTCTCCCTGTCTTCTGTGGCCTCCTCAAATCTACCCATAGGTTGGTCTGACCCAAGGTTCCCTAGCTCCTTTCCTGATCTCTGGCTTTCTGAAATACTCCAGTGGGATGACCAATGGATTCTATTATTCTCCCTAGCCCTGGTGCTAGAGGAGTGTACCGGGCTACCTTCTACCTGCAGGACTCCACCTTCATGCTTTCCCTCTGCTTTCCCACCTCCATTCCTTTGCTCACACGGTTCTCCATAAGTGGGATGCCCTCCCCTTTCCTCCCTCTCCTGCCCATTCTTTAAGGACCATCTTAAATGCTACTTTTTCAAGGAAGTTTCTCCTGTTCCCTCCACAGCTCCCATAACACAGTATACTTCTCTTATTCACTTCCCATTTCTCTCCCACTCTAGGGTCACAAAGAGCTTCTCCTCCAGGAGTCTGCTTAAGCCTCATGACAGCTCAGTGAGGTGGGTGCCACTATTAACTCCATTCCACAGATTTCCCTACAAAAGTGTGACTCTGTTTCTTCTCTAAACTGCGTATGACCCCTAGCTTCCAGAACCATGTGTTTGCTGAACTTGCTCGAGAAAATGACAAGACTTCCAAAATCGAATCACACTTTGGGGGGAGCCTCCCCTATAAAGCAATTTCCTTCCAAGTGAGTCCATGCTATAAGTAGAAAGACTTTCTAGATGTGCTTCTGATTTGACTCCTTCCTAGATACTACTTAGCTATTTTAGGGACCTGAGGACTAACCCCTATCCCCCTGAGACTCTCCCCCTCCCCATGCCTCTTCTTAAGGAGAAGCATATGGGTGTCGTACTGATAAAAATGCAGAATGGACCACAGTGTCTAATGTGGACCTCTCAACCTTAATCAGAGTTCATTCAAAAATCATCCTCTGAAGGGTTCTAGAGAATTCAAGGCTAATTCAGAAATAAAATTCATCTTAATGTAATTACTTATTACGCTAAAAATAAAGCATTTTGAGATCCACATATGACAGATACATATTTTTTTGGTGAAAAAAATACAGTAGGTTAAAATCAATACCAAATGTCTTTGCTGCAAGAACAAATTAAGTATTGGCTTCAAGATAGTTTCTTTTCTCTGGGTTTGGGACTAACGATAGCCAAGAGAAGTTGAGAGTAGGTGCGAGGTGGAGACATACTAGATTCACAGCTTATCATGGTTCCTTGGCATATCATTTATAGCTGGCCTAGGTGGATTTTTTCCAGTTCGTGTGCTTATCCTGTCCTCATGTGGACATCTCAGTCAGTTCATTAAGACACAAAAGAGACCAGTGCTGATGCTGAAAGGTATTTTTGACTTCCCTACAAATCTACCGTCCAACATCATGAGATGGTTTCTAGTCATTATGTCCTGGAATTCATTTCAAAACTATTCAGGTCATGACTGATTTCTATTTCATCATCTTTAGAGAAAATTATGGAGCTGGAAAGGCCCTCGAAAGGCCATCTAATTATTGTGAATGTTAGAAAGAGGCCTAAGCAACCTCCTGATATCTTACGCTAAATAAAATGCCTCTCAACTACTTCAGCCTTTCACAGTGTCATAGATTTAAACCCAGAAAGGGCCTTAGTTAGATGTAATCTGGTTCACCTCTCTCTTCCCCCACCTGCTCATTTTACAGATGAGGAGACTAAAGCCCACACAGGCCTAGTGGCTGATGCAAGATCACACAGGTGGAAAGTACCAAAGTCAGAATTGGAACTCAAGTCCTCACATTCAAAGTCCAGAACTCTTTTCACTGAATGATGTGGCAGGAAGGGACCTTAGAATGAGTCTAGTTTCACCATAAATTTACATCCCACAAGAATCTTAAAAAAAGAAAAATGAAAAAAAAAACCTTTTTTTTCTGGTTCATTTCTCAAATTGCTTTTCCCTGATTTAAAAAAACAAACAAAAAACAATAGAGAAAAAGGGAGCAGCAAACATAGTTCTGAAGACCTGGTTTGGAGTCTCCATTCTAAAATCACTTCATATTTGGTGACCATGAGCACGTCACTGTAAAAGTAGCTGGTGAGACCTGAAGACCCGGAAGGTCCCACTAGCTATGGCCCCATTGTTCCTCTAAGCTCTGGTATTTACTGGCCCTGTGATTTCAAGCAATGCACTTAGCCAGCCTCTATCTCCTCATCTGTAAAAACAGGGTAATGCCATTTGTACTACTGACAGCACTTCCTCCTATCTCCTTTTAGATAGTGATCCCCTCGCGGGCAGAGGCTGCCTTTTGCCTTTCTTTATATCCCCAGCACTTGGTACTGGTTCTGGCACATAGTAGGAGCTTAATTAATGTTTATTGACTAACACATGGTTGTAAGAAAAACACTTGCTAAATTGTGAAGCGCATTTAAAATGTGGGCTGTTCGTATTATAATAAAATATTACAAATAATCAGTATTATAATAAAAATAATAATAATTACTAAGTTAAAAAAAGAGACGGCGTGATGGAGGGAGGAAAGACAGGCCACAGAGTCTGAGGGGCTGAATTGCAGCTCTGCCATTACTTCTATGAGTCGCTTGAATGAATACATGAAAATGCATTTATTAAGCACCTACTGTGTCAGGAGCTGTGCTATTCGATAGAGACAGCTCCTGCCCTCAAGGAGCTTAAGCTCTAACAACACACAGAGAAGGAGGCGCAGTGGCCAGGGAAGGGGATTTTGGTCTGACACACGTTACTCCTCCTTTCTGGCCTTCAAGTTCATCTGTAAAATTAGAGACTTAAGTCAGATGATCTCAAAGGTCTCTTCTGGTTCTAGACCCTATGACTCATGATGAATCGTTCATTTTACAAGTGGAGAAGCCAAGGCCTCGGGAGGGGGGAATGATTTGCCCAAGCTGCCTGGGAACTAACGAAAGGATTTCCTTAGTGCAGGCAGCTCATGACTTGCCTAAACCAGTCAGGGGTTGGGTGGCTAGCCCTTGATCGCAGAGCCGGAATGAGTCAGAGGTGTAATTTGAACTCAGGTCTCCCTGACCCTGAGAACTGCTCTCTATCCCTTATGCCATGTTACTTCTCAATGAAAAGACTTTTTAAAAAGCGTGGTGGGATTGTTACATCAGTGACATCTATTGTTCATAAGGAAGCCTTTCCCCATACCATTACCCATGGAACCCGCAGTGCTAAGCAAGAATAAAACGTTGATTTTGGAGGCAGGGAGGTTTCTTAGAGGATGTAAGAAAGCACCAGGGAAAAGACGCTCCCCCTTACCGCGAAGGCACGCTTGACGGCAGGCACATTGTTAAAAGCAATCACGACTGGAATAACATCCAGAGCGTTGAACTCCATGGTGGCTGTAACGATGGCTGAAGCATCGACGGATTTGTCACTGCTGAAGATTGTGGCGATCCTCCTGGTGTTGACCCCTGGGAAGGTTCTCTTGAAGACGTTCCTGGCCACAAACCTCATGGTCTTGCCGATGTCCCGGTCCCCGAAGGAGGCCTCGAAGCGGAGAGCTTTGATCTCTCTGAGCAGCTGGCTCTTGTTATAGGAGTCGGACAGGCGGAGGAGATGCCGGGTGTTGGAGTTATAGGAGATCACGGCCACCCTTGCTCCCACCGGGCAGTTGCCTTCCCTGATCTTGAGGTCATTCACGATGGCCATTGTCATCTCCTTCATTCGCTCGAATGCCTCCTCCGTGACCTCTCGGGACAGATCCAAAGCAAACACTAACTCTGTAGGATGAATGGGACATTCTGGCTTTCCTAAAAGATAAGGAGGAAAAAAATGTGTCCATAACTTAACGGATTCTTTTTACTTTGTTGATAGAATCGCAGAACGCGAAGGTCTTAATGTGGCATTAAGAACAGATCTTGGAGATCATTTAGTTCAACCTTTCATTTTACAGTTGATGAAAATGAAGGTGGGGAGGAGGGAAATGACTTGCCCAAAGGAATATACAGAGTAAGAAACAGAGTCCGGATTTGAACCCATGCTCCATGGCTCAAAAACTGTCCTTTACGCTTTTAAGGCATATAAAATGCCCTTACAAGGACCTTGTAAGATGGCGGTGCATTACAGAGGAGAAACTAAGGCTCAGAGAGGAAAACAGACTTTTCCTATATCACATAGCTGTCATCACTGGACCCAGGACCTGAAGCCGGGTCTCCTAATCACAGTTATAATGCCCTGGAGGCGGGGAGAGACAAAGTCTATTGGATAAACCTCCAGACAAGGAAGAGGAAAAGACCGTTCAAATTTCATCCCTGATACTTGAAAGCTGCCTGCTAGGGGACTACAGACAAATCGTTTAATTACCTAGGCCTCAGTTTCTTCATCTGTAAAATGAGGATAATGATCCCTACAGTGTCTTCTTCACAGGAAGAGACACTGAGATAATGTATGTCATCTGCAAACCTTTAAGGGTTATGTAAATATCGGTTATTATCAGGGTCTGGGAAGAGGAGGCAGAAAGCAGGCAGGGGATTCAGAAAAGGTCTTAGAGATCCTCTAACCCAGTTCTCTCATTTTTTACAGAGGAGGAAACGAAGGCCCAGAAAAGTGACTTTGTCCAAGGTCATAAAGTTTAGCATCAACTAACTTTGTATTCACACTGCCCAGTTTCACACTAACTCTATGTCCACACTACCCAATTTTACACTAACTCTACGTCCACACTGCCCAGTTTCACACTAACTCTGCGTCCACGCTGCCCAGTTTCACACTAACTCTGCGTCCACGCTGCCCAGTTTCACACTAACTCTGCGTCCACGCTGCCCAGTTTCACACTAACTCTGCGTCCACGCTGCCCAGTTTCACACTAACTCTGTGTCCACGCTGACCAGTTTCACACTAGCGACCAGTTTCACACTAGCTTTATGTTCACACTGACCAGTTTCACACTAACTTTATGTTCACACTGACCAGTGCCAACCCAACTCTGCCATGCTAAAATGGAAGGGAAATAGATTTATAAAACTAACCCCTTACAAAGACCTCCTCCTCTGATAGCTCCTGGGTATGGGGGTGTGACCACAACTGTGTTCTTAGAGGATATCCCACTGATGGAGGATACCCTCTGACAGCGCACACTGAGGCGGAGGGGGCTTCAAGCATACACTAGGTCTGGCTGTCCTCTATGTGAGGATCTGCCACACCAAGAGAGGAGAGGTCGTCACTAGACAGCTGTCCATGAGTAGCCGAACTTGTTTTGGTCCCAAAACTCACAAAGGCATCTAGAGAGGGCATGGAGGGGCTATAATCTGCATCAGGGAAGGGTATATCCACTGACCAAATCATGGATCATTGATACACTGATGCACAAATTGAAAAAAAAACTTTAAAAAAAAAACTTTTTAAAAATCCATAAAAGAATGACCAAAAACTTAAATAACAACAAAAAGTTGATGGAATCATCCTATTTTGTTTTTAGTGGTGTGATACAATGACATGATGTTGCATAACCACAATCTCTGAAACCTCAATTAATTAGATAAACTGCAGTTTCAGATCATTTAACTTTTTCCAGGAAAAATAGTGAAATAACAGCAAGGGGTAACAGATGGAAAGCCTGGATCCTGCATGGATACCCAGCAAAGGCAGATGAGCTGGAGAAAGGCACCCAGCACTTTGGATGGATCCCTTTGGATGGAGGCTATGGACAAGAGTCATGTAGGATGAGAGGGCTGGAACAGGCCATGATGTTTATCTGAGTATCAGAGCAAGTCCATTTCAGGATTCATCCATCAACCCTCACACAGACCTGGCTCCCCTTTCATGCTGCCACCCCCATCCAGCTCCAGTCCATCCCAGATTGACCAGCTCCAATGGCTCCCTATAGCCTCCAGGATAAAATATAAAGTCCTTCGTAACCTGGTTTCCACCTATCATCTTTTCATGACTGAAAGATTATTCCTGGTCCAGCACTCCATGATCCAACCAAACTGGCTTGTCTCACTTCCACATACTTTCAGTTTCTTTCTCCCGGAAGCCTCAACAAAACAATTCCTTAGCATCGGTGATGGTAGATTCTGGGAAGCCTCTCTTATCTCTACAGCAATGCTGAATAGGCTTCAGCCAGCTACAAGATGTTCCTGCTTGATCAAGCCTTTAGTCAGCCACAGACTAAAATGAAGATAAGAGTCGTTTGGATGATAGTCCGGAGAAATAGGTTGGTTTATCTCCTCAGACACATACTAGCTGTGTGACCCTGGGCAAGTCACTTAACCCTGTTTGCCTCAGTTTCTCATACTTAAAATGAGCTAGAGAAGGAAATGGCAAAACCACTGTAGTATCTTCACCAAGAAAACCCCAAATGAGTTATGAAGAGTTGGGCACAACTGAAATAACTGAACAACACCAATCCTTGAATGATGGGTGGTCTTAGAATTTTATGTGATCATAGGATTTTAGAGCTGTGAGGAACTCTAGAAACAATCTGTTCAGACCCCCACATCTTATTGAAGAGAAGAATGAGGCTCAGAAAAGGAGACTGAAAGGGAAGCGAGCAAAGTGAGGAGTTCAGAGTTAGTCCTTGTGCTACCCCATATACATTTTCCAGAGTAGAGCACTTGGCTGGCCTTGGGAGTTGTACTCATCCGATCATCTCTACAAATATTCCAACAGTTATGACTATGGCTGGTGCTGTGAGAAAGACTGTGGGCAGCAGGTGTTGAATGAGCCAGGTTTGGTGAGATGACCCCTCGCCATCCCTCTGATATGACAGTGGCACAGGGAGGACCAGAGAAATACAAATCTAGAAGCTTGGTGAAGTGCTCGACTCTGAAAATGGCACCAAAAGAGAAGACTGAACTCTCAACTCCAGACCCGGTTTGCTTCTTTCCAATCCTGTGCCCCCAGAAGTCTGAACCACCCCAGAAATCTGAGGCCTGCAACTGTAGTGCTTGTGTACTCTGGGTAAGCGTATCTCATCGCTGCAGCAATGCTGGCTTAGACAGGGTTATACACCACTGCTCTTGGAAACCAATGCAACACCAGCCAGCCATGCTAAATCATCTTCCAGATGTTTGACAACATTTAAATATTGTCTGCTCATTACAAGGAATAGTAACGGAGTACTCACCCTTCCAGCCAGCTGAAGAAGAAAAACAAAAGTGCCACATTATTATTTGGGAGAAGAACAGAAGATTAAAGCATGTAATAAAGTTATGGCCGCTGAGATCTGATCCTATGAGCTTTTCCAGGTGAATTCTGCAAATTTTGGCAGATAGACCATTTCTTGGCACCCAGGTTTGGAAAATTAGTAGACTGAACCTGGTATCCTGCTAATTGTAGTATTCCAAGGGCGCTGACAAAGGAAGTCAAGGGTTTGTACAGGGTAGTTGTGTCACAGGCAAGCTAGCCTGAAGCTGCAAAGGGTCTTCATATGGTAAGGGGGAAGGAAATATATCAGAGTGGGCACTAATCTGGAGAGCAAAATGGTCTCATGAATGCTACTGGATGCCCCACTTACTTTCAATTAATCACAATAATAGCAATATTCAATAGATAACAAGCATTTATACTGTACCTCAAGGTTTCCAAAAGGCTTTACAAACATTATCTTATTTTATCCTCAAAACACCCCTGGGGGGTAAGGCTATTATGATCCCCATTTGGCAACTGAGAAAACTGAGACAGACAGAAGTTAAGTGACTTGCCCAGGGTCACAAAGCTAATGTCTGAAGCTAGATTTGAACTCAGGTCTTCCTGACTCTAGGCCCAGCATTCTTTCCCTTGTGCCACCGAGCTGTGTTTTAATTCAATTAAATTAGTTCTCTTAGGTGCTACTTCCTAAAAGAGCCCATCTCAGGTGCTAATGTTGCCTCTCCCCTCGCACCCCACCACCTTGAAATTAGTTTGCATTTACTCAGTATCTAATTTTACATAAATGAAAAATACATATGCATGTATATATTATATCTACATATATTTACATATTTATTTGCCTATGTACATGTTGCTTTCCCCCAGAAGAATGTAAGCTTCTTGAGGGCAAGAATAGTCTCATTTAATTCTTGTCTTTTAATCCCTAGCACCCAGCATCGGGCCTAGCCCATAAGGGTGCTCAGGAAATGCTTATACAATGGAACTGGAGAGCAAAAGTGTCTTCCACCTCTGGATTTCGCTGAGTGTCTTCCCTTCCTTTCCTAATATGTAAAGATTGTGCCTGTCAACCCCACTCTTTCTTATTTCCTAGATCTTCGCCAGTCTTCCCCCAGTTTAGGAAAGAGATGCCCCTTTTTCACAGCCCTCACACACTCTTTATAGAGATGGACAGTGCACCCAGCCCAGCTACACTGTCCTGCAGGAATAAGAATTCAAGATCCATCCTGCATTCAGAACTTTAAATGTCTGTCTTGAGACTAGTTCTATCTGCTGCAATGGCTTTTACTTTGTTTATTTTTCTTTCTCTAAGAGAACCTGTGAGAAAATCCATCTTTTTCTTTAGCTTGTGTTGGTTTATTCAGAATGATGTTCTGTGCTGTCAGATAAAGTGTAAAAGCATTCAACTATTCAGGGTCTGCTTATATTGAAGCCCCTTGACATTACATAGGCATATATTTTGAAAGCGGCAGGCAGAAAGAAGATGCCATGCAAAATGACATTTTCATTAATCTTCCAGTCAAAATGCTATTACTATTTTCAGACCTTGGGAGAAGGAGAAGAAAACAGCTGGCATAAATATGATAACTGGAAGAAGACTGAAAATTTCTGTAAACCAATTTTTAACTAAATATAAACAGATCACTTTGCAAAAGCAGCCTTGCCTCAGAACAATAACTCAAGAGCCAAGGTATCCATTCAATTGCATTTTCATTTCATCCATCTTCTAGTCTGTCATAATCAATCATGGCCAGCTCTTTTATTTTTTTAATTGCAATTATTATCTGCCATTGATTGACTTAACTGTAGTTTTGAGAGTTGCTGGGAAGA
The DNA here is from genome assembly GCA_028646595.1 of Phalanger gymnotis. Taxonomy (NCBI): domain Eukaryota; kingdom Metazoa; phylum Chordata; class Mammalia; order Diprotodontia; family Phalangeridae; genus Phalanger; species Phalanger gymnotis. The sequence goes on along the minus strand of CM053623.1, from coordinate 29,590,615 downwards.
TTCTGAACCCATGCCTTAAGATTCTTTGGATACAAGGTGCCATGATACTTAGCACTTGGGGTCATCACAGTCAACAAGCTGGCTGTCCAGCAATAATTGCTCCCCAGCTCCAGGCTAGCCCAATGATGCCTTCTCGACTTCAATTAAAGTAGCTAGTGAGGTGATGCAGAATCTGCTCCAGGCTAGCCCAATGACACCTTCTCAACTTGAATTAAATTAGCTGGGGAGGTGGATGCAGAATCTGCTAGCAATCTGGTGTATGATTTAAAATGGGGTACTCACGGCTATGGTCCCGCACAAACTGAATGACGTCACAGGTCTGCATTTCAAAAACAGAAGAGGAAGAATTAACAGACAGACCACAAGGCACAGAAGTTTGTGATTCTCAAAGGACTTCACTGGATTCTAGAAGTACGTACTGAAAATGGAGTCCATCCCTTTGCTCCTTTTGGGCCCTGAGAAAACAAATATTTCAGTAAATAAAATGTGCACCATTATCAACAAGGAAGTCCAAATAGTTTTTAAAAAAAAAATCATAGAATCATGAAATTCTAGATGGGATCATCAGATCCAATGGCTCCATTCTTTTTAGTTTTATGGATTGTAAACCTCATACCAAGTCTAAGGGACTTACTATACTCCCCCATAACAGCACGGAGGGTAACACTGTGCCACAACATGGTACTGCTTTGTTTTAACAACATTGCCTTCCCAGCTTGATCTTAGAACTTTGGGCAATACCCAAAACTCGAGGTCAGGGCTGGAAATGGAGAATACTCATTGTTCACTGATGTCATACAAAAAGTAGCTAAAAGAATGAGGAAAGCTGAGCCCATGGGGAGGTGCCTTGGGAAGACTCAGTGGGAACTGTGATAGCTGCCTTCACAGACTTGGAAAGGGCTGCATGACCCCAGGACTAGGAGCAAAGAGAGGAAGTCGCGGACAAGCGTATTTCAGCTCTAAGAAAAAACTGCTCACCCTTTAGACCATTCAAAAATAGACCGGGCTGCCTTAAGAGGTGGCAGGTTCCCCGTCCAAAAGAAGATGGATGGCCGCTCCTCAGGGACATTAGAGGTGGGATGTCAAGCACAAGTTAGGCTAAATGATCCCAGAGGTCCTATACAACTCTAGAGAGTCTAAATCTGTGCCTGCCTCGATCCTGGGAAAAGAAGCAATGATTTACTTGGAGCATAGGAGTTCCTAATCCCTAAGACTTTGGGTGGACTTCCTCATAGTTTCTGACTTTAATTTTGGAGTCAGAGAACCTGGGTTTAAATCTTGCCTCTGCTGCTTACTACCAGTTTGGTCTAGTGCAAATCATTTAATCTTCTTGGGCCACAGTTTACTCATCTGTAAAATGAAGGGGTTGGTCTAGATGGCCCCAGAGGTCCCTTTCATCTCTGAATCCATGATTTTCGACTTTTTAAATAATGTAAAATGTAAAAATCCTGATAAATTAAGCTATCCTTCCTTTAAATAACATGAGAAAAAGGTTCTCACACATTAACTCTACCATTAATTGCCCCAGCGGATGGCATGGCCTATGTACTACGTGAAGCACAGCATGCAGAAGGGTCAGAACCTGGATTCCACACCTATGTGGATCGGCCTAGTGCATCCACTGGCCAATCCAGCCCTGGGACAAGAGGAGGCAGAATTGCCAACAAGTCCCGAGCGGGAGCCACAGCCAGGTTGCCAGGTCACAGGTCCTGACTCGGGCTGGAGAAGAATGAGACCATAATTCAGGACCTGCTCCCAAGCAAAGTCTGGACGTGCTAACCCCTCAGCAGCAGCTGCATCTACAACTGGGCCTTTATCTCTTGCCATCATCAGACTGATAACAATGATCAGTCTTAGATAAAGTGATCAGCTTAACTAAACAAAGAAATCAGATTCAAAACTTGAACATCTGGAAAGGTAATTAAAAGCGGCTGGCAAGGATGAGTGTACATCTGTAGGGCTTAGGGGAGGAGGAAAAAAGGGAAAGTCATTTTGACTTGCTTTGTTAGAGCCTTACATCACTGGAATCAGTTTGGCTGGGTCACATGAATGAAAATAGCCACGGACAAAATACAATGGATTACCACCCAAATTCCTGGAGGAAAAAAAGACATCATAAATCCCTCATATACTTAGATCTCATTTGTTATTCATCTACTCAATAATTAAACAGATATTAGTTGAGTGTCTATGATTCTGGCAAAAGACTGGAGAAGAACAGAAGAGACATTTAGGAAATGTAAATATAATCCAAAAACTTTCAGTCTCTTAGCTTTGACTCCCTCCCCCAAACGGATCACAGTCAGCTTCCAAAAGGCAATAAAAATGGAATAGTTTGAGCTTTTCCTCCTCACTTTGCCAACACACAGGGGTGGGGGGATCTGAGAGCGCTGTCATGGCCAGCCAGCAAGAGACAGACAACGGAAGCACAGGGCTGGGCTCATTTACCAAAGGAACAACGAGGAGCTGCTTGGAGTATCGGCTTTTCATGGATGAAAACAATTATGTAAGATACCTGTCAATGTGACCTTACCTTCTGTCCTGGAGGTCCTTGGGATCCAGGAGATCCCTGTTCCCCGGGGGGTCCTGAAGGGCCCTAGACACATCAGATGAAATAAACCACAGGATCAAACTCATCTCTTCCTGCCTTGGCATTCAGGTACAACACACTTTTGTTCTAAGCAACATGGTGGAAAGAACATGGGATTAAGAGGAAGAGACTTAAATTGCTGGCTCTTCTAATTGTTTTATCTTCCTAAGGACAGGAGAGTGAAAATACTTGACCTACTTACCATGCAAGAATTTTCTAAGGATCAAGCCCGATAATAGCTGTGAAAAAGTTCTTGGCAGAAGGGGAAGGGCATCTTTTGGACCAGACTCATGAGCTCATTGGTATAAGGAATTCCTTCTACCAGCAACTTCTCTACATCTTATAGTCTTTGAAAATTGGCCAGGGCTCTGAGGGTCAATGGCTCATCCAGAGCTGCCTAGTCAATACACATCAGAGGTGAGGTCTGATCAGAAGTTTACAAAGCACTTTACACATGCTATTTCACTGGATTTGCCCAACTCTGTGAGCTAGATAATAATAAATACAACAACAATAATAATAGTACTACGCATTTGTATAGTGCTTTAAGGTTTATAAAGCACTTTATATATATATATATATATATATATATATATATATATATATATATACATATAATCTAATTTGATCCTCATAACAACTCTGGGAGGTAGGAGCTACTATTATCCTCATTTTACAGCTAGAGAAACTGAGGCCAGGAGAGGTTAAGTGACTTGTTCAGGGTCACACAGCCATGGACGTGTCTAAGGCAGGATTTGAACCCAATTTCATGCATCCGCTGCACCACCTAAACAACAGAAGTAGTATATTCCACATGCTCCCTCCATCTTAATTTCAAGAACAAAAGGATTTAAAATAAAACTTTGAGGTGAATGCCAGTAAGATTCTGATCAGATAACTGAGGTGAAAATGCTTTGAAAAGTTCATTGACAAAGGATGAAGACAAATACTGGATTCTTTTCCAAACTGGTAAGCTCGATATCTCCCTACCCAGCTCAAAGAGGTTCATGCACCTCAAAACTTGTGTTCTGTCAAATATGACCTTTACTGTATTCCATCAAATACAGTGATCTTTAAATGTTTAAACTTTAATTTTTAGAAAAGCATATATACTTTATAGACTATTTGGGAAAATAGGCAAAGAAGGAGTCCTACCAAATTCTTTTTAAGACACAAATATGGTACTAGTACCTAAAACAGGAAGAGTCAAAACAGAGAAAGAAAATTGTAGACCAATTTCCCTAATGAATATTGATGCAAAAATTTTAAATAAAATATTAGCAAAAAGAATGTAGCAGCTTATCATTAGAATAATACGCTATGAACAGGTAGGATTTATTCCAGGAATGCAAGGTTGGTTCAATATTAGGAAAAGTATCAGCATAATTGGTCATATCAACAACAAAACTAGCACAAACCATATGATTATCTCAATAGATGCAGAAAAAGCTTTTGAGAAAATACAACACCTATTCCTATTAAAAACACTAGAAAGCATAGGAATAAATGGAGTCTTCTTTAAAATTATAAGTAGCATCTACCTAAAACCATCAGCAAGCATTATGGAGATAAACTGGAGGCATTCCCAATAAGATCAGAGGTGAAAAAAGGATGTCTATTATCACCCCTACTATTCAATTTGGCACTAGAAACGTTAGCTTTAGCAATAAGAGAAGAAAAAGAAATTGAAGGAATTACAATAGGCAAAGAAGAAACTCTTTGCAGATGATATGATGATTTACTTAGAGAATCTCACAGAATCAAGAAAAAACTACTTGAAATAAAAAATCTTTAGCAAAGTCGCAGGATATAAAATAAAGCTACATAAATCCTTGGCATTCCTATATATTACTAACAAAGCCCAACAGCAAGAGATAGAAAGAGAAATTCCATTTAAAGTAACTGTAGACACTATAAAATATTTGGGAGTCCACTTGCCAAGGCAAACCCAGGGCCTATATGAACACAATTACAAAACACTTTTCACACAAATAAAGTCATATCTAAAGAAATGGAAAAACATCAGTTGCTGGTGCTTAGGCCAAACTAATATAATAAAAATGACAATTTTACCTAAATTAATTTACTTATTCAGTGCCACACCAATCAAACTACCAAAAAATTATTTTATGGAGCTGGATAAAATAACAACAGAATTCATCTGGAAGAATAAAAGGTCCAGACTATCAAGGGAATTGATAAAAGAAATGCTAGGGAAGGTGACCTAGCCATACCAGATATTAAACTGTACTATAAAGCAGCAGTCATCAAAACTACTTGGTACTGCCTAAGAAACAGAGTGGTGGATCAGTGGAATAGGATAGGTACACAAGATACAGTAGTCAACGACTATAGCAATCTACTCTTTGATAAAACCCAAAGAATCTAGCTTCTGGGCTAAGAATTCACTATTCCACAAAAACTGCTGGGAAATTTGGAAAATGGTATGGCAGAAACTGGGCATAGACCAATATCCTACACCGTATACCAAAATAAAGTCAAAATGGGTTCATGATTCAGGAATAAAGGCTGATACTATAAGCAGTTTGGGAGAGCAAGGAAGAGTTTACCTGTCAGATTTATGGGAAAGGGATGAATTCATGACCCAACAAGAGACAGAGAGTATTACAAAATACGAAATGGATAATTGTGATTATGTTAAATTGAAACGCTTTTGTATAAACAAAGCCAATGCAACAAAGATTGAAGGAAGCAGAAGATTGGGAGAAAATCTTTACAACCAATATCTCTGGTAAAGGCCATAACTCTAAAATTTACAGGGAACTGAGCCAAATTTATAGGAATACAAGTCATTCCCCAATTGAGAAATGCTCAAAGGATGTGAACAGGCAGTTTTCAGAGGAAGAAATTAAAGCTATCTACAGGCAAATGAAAAAATGCTCTAAATCACTACTGATTAGTGATTAGTAACCCTAAATGCACACATCTCTCCTGTCAGATTGGCTAACATGACAAAACAGGAAAATGATAAATGCTGGAGAGAATGTGGGAAAATTGGAACACTGTTACATTGTTGGTGGAGTTGTGAACTGATCCAGCCATTCTGGAGAGCAATTTGGAACTATGCCCAAAGGGTTATAAAAATGTTCAAACCCTTTGATGAAAATGTTCATACTTCTAGGGCCGTATCCCAAAGAGATCACAGAAGTAGGAAAGGGACCCCATATGTGCAAAATTATTTGTAGCAGCAATTGTGGTAGCAAAGAATTGGAAATCAAGGAGATGCCAATCAATTGGGGAGGGGCTAAACAAATTGTGGTATATGAATGTAATGGAATACTATTGTGCTATAAGAAATGAGGAGCAGACAGACTTCATTATAACCTGCAATGACTTGTACATGCTGATACTGAGTGAGGGTAGCAGAACCAGGAGATCATTATACATGAGTACAGACACACAGTATCTGTAAGGACCAACTTTGATAGACTTGACTCCTCTGCAAGGTTCAAAGACAGTTCCAAAAGACTCATGATGGAAAAAGTAATGCACATCCAGAAAAAAAAATTATAGAGTCTGAATGCAGATTGCGGCAAACTTTTTGCTCTTTTTTTCCTTCTTTTTTGGTTTCGTTTCTCCTTTCTCATGATTCATTCCATTGGTTATAATTCTTCTTTACAACTGGACTACTCCTGTAAATAAGTAAAATGTGAAGGTGTATGCAGAACCTCCATTGGATTACATGCTGTCTTGGCAGGGAGGAGAGAGGAGAAGGAGGGAGAGAAAATTTGGAACCCCAAAACTTGTGAAACTGAGTGTTGTAAACTAAAAATAAAAAATAAATTTAGTAATAAAAAAAGAAATTAGAAAAAGAAAAGCATAGGACATTATCATGACTAATGTTCTACATGCTATGTGGATGTCTATTCACACTTATGGAGCACTGAAGGAATGGAAATAGTCAAATTGATTACATTTTGAAAGAAAGAAAGAGAGAAAGAAAGAAAGAGAGAGAAAGGAAGGCAGGAATGGGGAGAGGGAGAGAGGGGGAGAGAGAGAGAGAAAGAGAGAGAGAGAGAGAGAGAGAGAGAGAGAGAGAGAGAGAGAAGAGTCCGAGGAGAATGATGTAAGAACTGTTTGGTAGCAACAAGAGGATGAAAGGATTTCTCAAACATGAGGTGGCTTCACCAGAATCTTCCAGTGGAAACTGATGGTCTCCCCACTGGAGACCTTGTATTCCCACTGCCTGAAGCACAATGTCTAAATCCTGAAAATTCTTCCTGTAAAGTAGGAGTAGGGGCCTGGCAGGAGGAATGAGAAGATTACAAGGAAAGATAAATGCTTCCCAAATGAAAACTAAAACCCCATAACTTATAACTTCCACTACCCTCTAAAGTCAGAAGGAGAAGAGCTTGCTTACTTTCCCCAACTTATTTTGGGCAAAAGAAACAAACTAATTATCATCCAAAAACAACTAATGAGGCATTTAGCAAAGGCATCTGGTTTTTATCACACATTTCGATTTTCAAGGCAAAACTCCTTCATTAGGAAATACAGGGCAGTGATCCTGTGTGGATCACTGTGAATGACATTTGGGCAGATTTGAAATTCTTTCTTAATTGGTTCTCCAATCCCAGAGCTTTTCCTGTTTTCCTGTGGACACTGTATCAATGGAGAGCCATCCAAAAACTTGTTTAAAAAAAGAAAGAAAAGAATTATTGCTGGTAAGCAATTCTTACTGAAGGTGACTCATGCACATGGGTCGAATGCAGAGCCAAAAACTCCCCCCAAACCTGATATCCATTTTGTAGAAAATACTGAAGAATTTGGCCAAACCTATTAGAGTTATGTCTACTTGCTCAGTGGTAAATTTGAAGCAATGTTTCAACTGCAAATTTCAGTCAATTGACCCAGTTTGACCAATACTTCCCATCAAGTTTCACTGCCATGGGAAGAAAGAACAAAAAAATATGTTCTGAACAAAAGTTAACACCAGAATGTTCTTTCAACCCCCTTCGTTAATTGTTGTCAGTCCATAGTAGTCATTTACATACATCCTGAATCCAGCAATTCACCAGCCAAGGTTACCCATGCGACGCCTGACATGAAGAAGACCTACTTTCCATTTTGGCAGACATGGCACCGAGCTCTGTTAAGGCACAATGAGGATTTATTTGAGATACAAGCTCAGAGGAGCTTTCTGTGGCAATGGCCACAAAACTATCCCCTTCAGCTATTTAACAGAAATGACCTTTTAGAGTGGCTGTTATGGAAGATATTTCTGATAGAGCCTCAGTAGTGAATTTAAGGGGCTAAAGGGTGAAGACCTGTACTTCATAAGTGCGGGCCTGCCAATGAGACGGAAGAAGAAGAATCGCATCATGGCAGCAAGTATTTACTGCGTTGTCACATCCTCCAGTGACAACCCTGAAGAGAGGAAGACCTGGATTTAAATTCTGCCCTGGACTGAATGTGTGACTCTAGGCAAGTCATGTAACCTCTTCTACATGCTCTAGAGTAACTCTCAGGACAATAAATGGCAGAGTGCCAATCTGAGCTGATAAAGGAAGCATCTCACCTAGCCCTACACCAGTAAAGTCACAGGTCCAGGTCTCATCCCTCCCCAATTCCAGGACCTTAAATTGTACCCTAGTAGCAAAGACAAATTATTTTAATGTATTATTAATTAGTATTATTTAATATTAATATTTATTCAATATTATTTAAAAATAGTTTAACTTTGTACATTCTTCAGCCCTGAGCAAATCATCCCCTTCTCATATTAAGCAGGTTAACATATGCAAGACATGTATTTGCTTCCCGGAAGGTACTTCATTGACTCACATATAAATTCCATAAATTCTTAAGAAAAAACGAGTTGGAGGGATCTGTAAAATCTACTAGCAACCACCTTGCAAAGTGACTAAGACTGAAATGAGAGGGTCTAGAATTTGTAAGGAGAGCTTACCGTTCTTCCTTTATATCCCTTTGGCCCAACTTCTCCTGGACTGCCAGGATCGCCACCTTCCCCCTAAAATGGCATAATAAACAAACAATTAAAATGGTTATTATGTCCAAAGAGAAGGCTTAAAAATCTAAGAAATAAACCACACCACCTTGATTTGAGGGCTGATGGGAAGGACCCTGAATCTTAGCATCATTGCACTCCTTAGCAAGGTGCCCGAAAGTCCATCCTTAGAGATAGTATCTAAGAGCATAGTATCTAGAGATTGTATCTAAGAGCCCCCTATAAAATGCAGAAATATTTGGAAGTGGGCGTACAACGAGCTGATAAGGCTGATCTTTGAAATAATTCATATCACTTGAATGGACAACACAAAGCATTCGTTTTGGCTGACTGTGGTATTCCAGGAGTATTTTGCATGTTTCTAGTTACAAAAAGCCCATTTTGACAAAGACCAAAAGCTTAATGTGAAGAATATAAAGTTGACCTCTGAAAAGATCCAGCTGCTATCAAACTCTAACACATCAGGGGCAAAAAGGGCTTTCAAAGCATGTGAAATTCTTCAAGATTCCTAAAAATAGTAGATTTTTAAACCAAGAAAAAGAGCATATGGAATAAGACAGAATTTCTACATCTGAGCAGAAGTGTAATAACAATTCTCTTTGTTTATGGGGGTGCGGTTGTATAATAACCCTTCTAATTAATGATGTAATTTTTTTGACCAACTAATTCTCACACTGGTAGCAAAAATAAATGAAGACTCATCTTTTTACTTTCCTGGCAGACATTTTTCCCTCTAGCTGGCCACTGCATATTCCCTCAGCTGAGCTCAAGTCATTATAAATTGCACGTACCTTTGGTCCACTATCTCCTGGGAATCCTTCTTGTCCCTATAATCAGCAGTACAGAAGATTAATACATTCTCCTACAACACAGTTAGGGTTATCTTGACTTAATTCATCATCTTGTTACGCCGTTAATATTTACGACTTTGGTCTCTTGGACCATGTCATGGAAGCACCGTATGTATGACACTCAAGAAACAATACTCTACAAGCTTGTTTCATAAACAAGCAGCAGTTTCTAAATAAAAAAAAAACCCATTCACTGATTTCATCAAAATATGAGGAACCAATAATTAAGTTGACATTTAACCTTTGATAGTCATTTGCCTGTAACATATACATTCCTACATGCCCTTATTACAACATCTGAATATGTGGTACCTGCTGGTTCTGCAATATTAAGGTGGCAACACTTTGTTTATGCTTCTGAAATAAAATCTTTTGAAGATACAAGTGAATTAATTATGGTTATAAACTCGTTCTCTATTACAGGGATCAGAAAATAGTTACTGGCTAACCGAACAGGGTCAAGAATGTCATTGAAAGACTTCTCCATTGGGGTATAGTTTCTCACTCTGTTATAACCACCTGGCAGTAGGAAGAGGTAATTTTTTTTTTACTAGATTTTGCCAGTTTCTGTCTGGAGAGATCTGGGGGTGCTGTTCACTCATTTCAAGCGCTTTCAGCTCCAGGTTCCCTCTTTTGCTTACTCTTCTCAAATATCACACATTCCATCACCCATGTCACACATCATGTCACTTCAACAGCATATGTCAATATCTGTCACAGATATCATGGCGGGAATACTATCGCATCAAATCATACAATTAGAGCTGGAAGAGACCTCAGGAACCATCTAGTCCTTCATTCTATAGATGAAAAAGCCAAGTTCATTCAGGTAGTGAATGTCAGAAGCAGGATTCGAATCCAGATCCTCTGAATCCATGGGTCAGTCTTGTTTCCACTGTTGCACACAGAAGCCTAGGAGAACTTATACTCAATGAGGGGATCCTTTCAGTGCAAAGTTGTAAAGAAATAAAATTAAAACACTCATCTTCATCCACTACACTGGAAGCTGCTACTTAATATAATGTCCTTAGGAGGACCCCATGAACCTCTCACTAAGGGCCAAAGCAAACAAAATAAGATGAAGCCAGATAGTTCTGGAAGGCATCCAAGGTTACATTCAGAACACAAAACTCCTAAAAACCAGTTCTGTTTTTAGTTTGGAGTAAGTCATGCCATAGCAACAAACCTCATTGAAGAAGACAGACTTCATCATGTAATTTCAAATACTGATGCTTGTGATTCTTCTTCTACTTGAACCATTAAATTCTTCCCCCTCTCCTCCCTACGTTATTCTCCACTCCATATCGATATGCAAACCCCTGAATTTTTAACTGTCCAGATCCAACTTTTTTTTTCTTCAGCCTTCTCCTGATTTAAGTGATGCCAAAAGGAATAAGAAAGAAGCTGAATGCTCCCAGCTGCAGATGAATATTGCTTTACCTTTTCTCCTTTTCTTCCATTTCTGCCATATCCTGCACTTCCATCATCTCCCTGAAAGCAGAGGATTAAAGAATTAGAGTATCCCTCACTGTGACTGAAGTCGACCTTATGCAAGGACAAAATAGGCAGATACTCTACACTGTGTCGCCTGAGGGACACTGGAAAGGATCGTCTTGACTAAAAAAATCTCTCTTCCCATTGCTTCTCCTTGGCAGTCAACAGTCAGTCAACAACCATTTTTAAAGCACCTACCACATGCCTGGTACTGTGCTAAGCACTGGGGACAAAAGAGGGGAAAACATTGGTCTTTGCTCTCAAGGCTCTCAGGGTCTAATGGAACAAACATCCTGAAAACAAGTATGTACAAACCAGATACATATGGGATAAATTGGACACAGTGTCAGAGAGAGGGCACTATGACTAAGGAGGACACTATTGGCCTTCTACATTAACCCTCTGTGCTATATCATTGAAGGAAGTTGCTAATTCTGATGGGATTGAAGGTCTGTGAAGTGAGGGACTGTCTGACTTTTGTCTTTCAACCTCCAGCACTTAGCAAACCTTTAATAAATGCCTGGCACTTAATAGTTGATACAGGTTTGATATTGCTAGTGGTTATATTAGGATACTGGATGCCTAGAAAAAAGGGAGGAGGGGAGTGGAAGAGAGAGGCAATATTCCTCTTTTCAGACTCTTTCCCAGGTCCAGCCCTGATTATTCTTGTGGCACAGCTGGCCCTGGCAAGATGACTACAATTATCCAAGCTCAAACCCCACCCAATTCCCAGAAACCCAAAAAGCCTGGATTCTCTCAATCTTCCCTCTGTTCTTCCAATGTGGACATCCTGATGTCTATTTTCACATTGGTTAATAACAAAAGGAGGCCCCAGAGTAAGAACCAAGGCAGTAAGAGAACTCTGACCGGCATTCCACGATAACCAGATAATCCAGCTGCTCCCTTCTCTCCTGGAGCCCCTGGCTCTCCCTGTTAAACATAACAATAAAATACATAAATCCATTGCCTTGATTTTATGGCAAATCCATATTTCAAAACTTCAAGGAAACATAATTTCTTAGTGTGAGTTTTCTTTCCCCTGATACAGCTCTTGACTCTTCCATATCTTAGCAAATGGTTTCATGAGTTATAGTGGCTTCTCCCCTGTCTCTCTCTGCCCCTCGAAATATCACCACCAGATAGCCAACTTTTTAATGATGAGCATTTCTAAACGTAGTAAGGTCGGTCCTTAGACAATATTCTGTCACCTCACCTAGATTGTATCTGAAGATTTTCCAGTTTGGCAGACCCTATTAGACCTTTCATTCTGCCTTTGAAAATCCAAGGTCCCCTCGACACCTCCATGAAGCTCAGTGCAGGAGATCAGCGTTGACTTATTTGATACAAACTGGAAGTAACATCAATACAGATAACACTATCCAACTACACAATGATGGCAAGTTGGAAGGGAGGATATAAGTTGTATCATCTGAACAGAAAGGAATTTCATTGCCAACCAGATTTTCCTTTCGTTATCAACTGAGCCTCCAGAAAAATTCATACTGCTTAGAGAAAACTGTCCTCTGAGCTAGCAACTGACATGCACTCTTGGGAGGGGGTTCAATCTAATGCACAAGAGGACCTCTGCATAGTTTTTTCTTTTTCCAGAAAGAAAAGAGACAAATGGTATTCAGCTTAGGCTTTAGCTACAAACCAAATGGTTCCTGCAACAAGGCAGAGCTAATAATCTAGACGTTAGTGGCTTAGTTCATTTCATGATTCTCAAGGGAAAGTGACATCAGAGGCAGTAGCTCTGGGCTGCCGATGACTACACAATCTCCTGAGTGCCATAACACAGCTTTATGAGACACATCAGGTTTGTGCATGAAGCTTAACCCTTTCTTAACAATACAGCTTGCATTGAATCCCCATTGGATACAATGGCTCTGTAAACCCTACCTAGACAAAAGCCAATGAAGAGTGGGCTGTGGAGATGAAATAGCAGAGAACTATAGATATGAGAGCTGGAATAGACCTTATAAGATCATGTAATCCACTCTCTCATTTTACAGGTAAGAAAAGTGAGGTTTTGAAGCTGTTAAGTGATCTACCATCTATCGACAGCTATTTAGTGGTGTATTGTTGTTGGTTCATTTTCAGCCATGTCCAACTCTTTGTGATTCCATTTGGGGTTTTCTTGGTTGAGGTCAATGGGGTTGGGTGACTTGCCCAGGATCACACAGCTAGTAAGCATCTGAGGACAGATTTGAACTCATGAAGATGAGTCTTCCTGATTCCAAGCCCAGCGCTCTCTCCATTACACCATACCTCGCTGCCTAATTGTTGGCCTGTTTCCAGATAAGGCCTGAATATATGGATAAAGACTGAGGCTGGTGAACAAAGATCTAGTCCTAAGTGCATCACAATCAAAGCGGATGGAAGGCCAGGTCTACTTGGGGCTTCCTACAAGGTTTATATTTTCAGAAAACTTATTAAGGAAAGAGTTTCCTGGGCCTGTCTCACAATAGACAATCTCCTGAGGGTACTTCTCACACAAATAAGATGTGGTCAGGTCTGAATCTTCTGGGCTCATCCTCAGAAGGAATTTTTCATCTCAGTGGTCCTCATGCCCAGAAAGCTACCAACTGTCCCAGGGTCAGCCCAGTCCAGAGAGTCAGTAAGCTCTTTGTGCCCATGGGGTCCCAACCAACAAATCCCTCCCATGTCACTGACTGTAAGAGATATTACACCACTGAGTAGGACCCTTCCACTGTCATTTTAGGGGTTTTTTAGTCTAAGTAACCAAACAATTCTGAAGCTCCTAAGTATATCAAGAAACGTGACCTACTTTATTTCCCCTGCTCCCCAAGCTGCCAGGACTCCCTTTAACACCATCTGGTCCTGGAGGACCCTGCAAGAAGCCAAATATGAAAATATTATATCAAGATCCAAGGAAACTTCCCCCAAGCGGTTGGTTTTGTATGAACTCCTGGATGAAAATGAATTACAGATGGGTAAAAGCATTGTGGCTGTATCCATCCTGATTCTGGAAAAGATATTGCAGCTGCCACATAAAGGCTAGTAAGTTAAAGAAAGTTAATAAGGTAATTGGAATCCTGTTGTGAAAATCATTCAGTGTCTTTGTGGTTTTACTCTTCCAAAGAAACTCACAGGTGCTATGGCCATATCCTAAGTACACGATACAAATAAAAGTAGATAAAATACAACTCAATTTTTAAAGGAAATACTCCAGATGACATTTGTCTTGAATTTATTCATGTCTGTCCTATATTTACGTTGGAGAACATGGTTTATCTTAACAGACTAAATGCTAATTAATACACACACACACACACACACACTTCGAAGCCAGGGCAATTGCATTCCTTTTTCCTTAGGAACTGAAAAAATAATATTTTTTTCCTGACATCTTTAGAATTATGAAGGAAGAATTCTCTTTTGACTGAAATGTTGATAGCTAATCTTTAAAAGTAATCCTAACACCAGTGTATTGGAGTCTGTTTCATGATAGATTTTCTTTCCACTACAAATTATGCATCCTAGAAGTAGATAAACCTTATTTTCTGGGACTAATACAACCTCAGATAGTATTGGTTTTGCTCAGGAAAAAAAGCATTTTTGTATTTTAACTCCCTCCTTTTAAAAAAGAATTAAAGAAGAACGTTAGCTAAAAAGAAGTATTTTTAAGTGAAAGGATTGGCAAACAGTGGAATGAGTTCTTTAGGGAGATATGGAATTTCCTGACTTCAAGGTCTCTAAAACAGAGTTAACTTCTTAAGCGTGGACTGACTTGGGTGTGCTCCTGCATGAGGGTGAAGAGATTCATTAAATGATCTCACAGAGTTTCCTTTATCCTAAAGATTCTATGAAGAGCGCAGGAGGCTTTCAAACTCACCTAGAAAACAGATTCTGGGTGCTGGGGGTGGGGCAGCATTGGAGAGCTGCCATGACGTTCAGCCCCTATGAGGGACTGAGTATCGTAAAATCTGGGAGGTAGATGAGACTGCAGCATCATCTAATCCAACACATGTCAGCTCAAGAGCCTCCCATAGAAGATCCCAACAAATGGTCATCTAGCCTTTCCTTGAGGACTGCTAATAAGCAGGCACCTACACTCTTTTGAGGGGGCCCATACCACTTTCAGATGGCTCTACTTCTAGCCAATGCTCCTAGTTCTACCCTTTGGGGCCAGGCAGTACAAGACTGGTCCCTCTTGCCCTTGACAACCTCTAAATACCTGAAGTATTTTTCCCCACGTAAGAGTTCTCCAGGGCGAACATTCCAAGTTCTTTGGGAATTGATGGCACCTCCTGGATATGCTCCAGCTTGTCTATATCTTTGCTAAAATGTGGCGCTCAAGCTGGATGTGGTGGCTCACCCTTGTAATCTCTGCTTTTTGGGAGGGCAGAGACTGATGGATTGCTAGAGCTCTGGAGTTCTGAGCTGCAGTAGAGTTGAAGTCAGTCAGTTGTCTGCACTAAGTCTGGTGCCAATATGGTGAGGCTTCTGGAGTTGGGGACCATCAGGCTACTTAAGGAGGGGCGAACTGTCTAAGACTGGAAATGGAGCAGGTCAAAGCTACCATTCCAGTCAGTAGAAGGATAGGGTCCTCTGAGCGGCTGCTGAACTTCCAGCCTAGACAGGATAGGGAGATCCAGTCTCAAAAAAATAGAGTATCCAGAAATATAATCTAGATGTGGCCTGGACCAGGGATAAGCTATAGCCTAACTACTTTCGCTCTCATTTTAGATAGTATGTCACTCTGAATGCAGGCAGAAATTGCATTCACTTTTTTGGCTACATGGATGACTGAAATTTAAAGTCCACAAATGCTCCACATCTTTTTCAGGGGAATATTGTCCAATCCTGTCTTCTCTTTCTTGTAACTGTAAATATGAAGGTTTTTTTTTAACCCAAGTGTAGGACTTTACATCTTTGGGATCAGTAATCTCCATGCTTGGGGACTCCAGTAATGCAGACTTCAGCTCATCCATGCTTGCCCATTTTGTGTATCTCTTACCTCTTACCTCCCAGATTCTTCCATGGGAGTTTCCCAAAGAGTCAGGGACCTTCCTTTAACTCTCTTGATACTGGGCAGATATCACTAGAGGACATAGGTTGGTCATCAGTTAATCCCCGCTCTTGCCACATAACAGCCCACAACTAACATTTATATTGCATTGTGATTTGTGTATGATCTCATTCGGTCCTCAAAACAACCCCATGAGGTAGGTGCTACTATTATCCCCATTTTGCAGATGAGGAAACTGAAGCCACGAGAGATTAAGTGATTTAATAGTCATGTAGCTAGTGAGCGTCTATGGAAGGATTTGAATTCATGTCTTCCAGACCTCAACTACTATATAATGTGTCTGCAGTTTAATTACAATCAAACAGCCTAAGTGGAAGATTTTTCTTTTTTTTTTGGACCAAGACAGTGATTTCATTGAGGTAGGCTATGCACCTAGTAAGTAAAATGCTTAATAAATGCTGGTTCATTCATTAATTCATGCTGATTTAACTTAGACGGTTTTATGGAGTTCTTTAAAGACTTTCTAACTTCCTTGTCCTCTGCAACAGATGTTGGAACTCGCATAGCTGCCATCACTTTCATAATGGTGTTTCGTAACATTCTTAACTATGAGCAGCCCAAATCAAGGTTACTGAATGTCCCATGAAATGATGTTTCTTGTTGCTTTTAGAATGTACAATAATTTGGTTCTCCACAGAAAGCCTGATTCCAAGCTCAGTGCCCTATCTACTGCACATCTAGCTGCCCTATATTGTAGTGATGTCCTTTATCACTGTATTTCCATACCTACCGGGTTTGTTATCTATCTTCTAAACTCCTTATCTGATTCTATCTTCTGTCTAGGCTGTCTGTATAGTATATGCTTAGAAAAATACTACTTCTATGTCTACTTCTGTTACTCCTCACCCAAATGCTCTCTACTATGGTTCTCTCCATTTCTAAGCACGAGCACTTGTGTGCATGCGCTCTCTCTCTCTCTCTCTCTCTCTCTCTCTCTCTCTCTCTCTCTCTCTCTCTCTCCAGACATCTAAAAAGTTTTCTGGTTCTCCCAAGGATGCTGGTCAGAAGCTTCTCATTAGGGTATGAATACCACAAACTAGGTATTTTTAAAAGCAACGTATCTTTGCAAATAATTGTGAAAATGCTCAAGCCTGTGTAAATTCCACTTGGATCCTGTTACAACAATTCAGCTAGCAGCTGCTGTGGGCATGAAAGACCAACACAAGCGCAACAACAAGGATGCTGCCAGCACAGGTTCTTTGATCTGCTTTACTGAGGAAAGCAATGTTAAAGGGTTAACAATCTTATATCAATCCAACATACAAATATCATTTACTCAGGGGAAAAAGCCAGCACCCTGAACTTCAGAGCAAATGCAAACCAATTACAAACATACATTATAAACAGACCAAATACAGTTCATAGTTACCAAGAAACCATCAACATCTGGGTGAGCCAGGAGGCTCTTAGAGTGGCTGCCCAGAGTCCTGCACCTCCAGGAGTGAAAGACTCCGCAAATACCTCTGTTCTCTCTTTTTATACACTCTTTAGCTGTCAAATGTCATCTGAGTGACCAGAACTTAGGATCCTACTATTGGCTCTGGTCTTAGCAACTCACCTTAGGACCCTGAGGGCTTCATGCCCACACAGGCTTAGCACCTAGTAGATAGGGGTTTGGGCTTGGGGCTTTGTACCTAGTAAGGCTCAATAAAAGACATTTCATTTATCATTCCAAAATGGTAAAAAAGTCCCAAGTTAATTGATATTATAGGTCCCCAAATTGGCACTGGGCATCCCAACTCCTTCCAGCTATCCCTACCTTCCAGGGTTTTACACTAGGCTGTCATGAAAAAAAATCAACTCTATTTAGCAAATAGACTCTTCCAACAAAAACAAAGAAAAGGGAAAAGAAAGAAAAGGCAGAACTGTACTCAATTTTTTGTGGTGCTACTGCCTAACTTTTACTGAGACCTTCATTTTATTTCTCTTCAGGATCTAGGCATGTTTGTGTTCTTCTTCTTCATCATCATCACTTATATAGTCCTTTAAGGTTTGCAGAATGCTTTATATATGTTAAACTCATTTAATCCGCACTTTGAATCCTTCATAGGTGGGTTATCTAGTTATAACTGAACACTTTATCGAATGCTTCTCAGAACACTGCCAAGGATAATCTTTTTAAAAAAACTTTCTAACACCAAATTTGAGAACTCTCATGCTAAACCATTCCAATGAACAAACAGACCTGGTTGTTCTGTAATAATGATGATAGCCTACATCTGTATATT
Organism: Phalanger gymnotis; assembly: GCA_028646595.1. Lineage (NCBI taxonomy): Eukaryota > Metazoa > Chordata > Mammalia > Diprotodontia > Phalangeridae > Phalanger > Phalanger gymnotis. The sequence goes on along the minus strand of CM053623.1, from coordinate 29,572,410 downwards.
GCTTTAAGGTTTGAGAACCACATGCATTATTTATTACATAAGGAGCCTCACAACAAACCTGGGAGGCAGGTAACACTGGGATTAGTAGCCCCACTTTGCAGATTTGGAGAGTGAGGCTCAGAGAGTTGGAGACTTGCCCCTGGACAGCTGGTAAGCATCAGTCCGAGGCAGGGCTTCGACTTTCTGATTTCAAAGTCATTGTCCTATCCACTACACCACACTGCCTCCAAATCCACAGCAAGAAGCTAACATGACTGGAAAACCTCTTACTGGGGTACTTGACTTTGCCAGTTTCCTTTAGTTTCTCTTGTTAAATTGAAAACAACATTTTGAAAAGAAGCATTCATCATTCTCTTGACTTGTGTTTTCCAAGTGTTGACAAGGGCATTTCAAGAAAGAAAGAAAAAAAAAACAGCAAAGAACTCCTCTATTTTCCATCCAGATAAACAGAAGGTCTAGACCAGAGAGGAGGAAAGATGCTTTTTACTGAGTCTGAGGATGCCAAGAGACTGAATGATTTATAGCTCTGACCAACAGCCAGAAAGACATAAGAGGACTCATTCTTCAAGATGCCCTGTAGGGCAAATGGAATCACTGACTCTCATAGCAGCATCGTGGATTATAGTTCCAGAGAGCAGAGCAAGGGAAATAGCAAGAATGCTGGGTTTCCCCCCCATCTACACCTGAACTTTATGGATAAGTAGATGAAATACATTTTTTCCCCTAAAATCTCACCATATGGTCTGTGCTATTTTTACATAATCCAGGCACACAAAATGCAAAACAGACTCCTTCCATTTTATTTTCTGGTTCTGATTCGAATAGAACTGAATAGTAACAGTAATAATATTAAATAATAGAGCTGGAAAGCTTTTGGGAGCACTTTGTTCATCAGAACAGATAAATGATGCCAACCGAGGAGAACAGAGATAAGAGATAAAAATATACACAAGTAGAGGCTTTATAAATATTTGGAGGCTGCAAATGTTAGTTAAGTGTTGGGCCTTTCCTTTTCCTTTTCCTTTCCTTTCTAGAAATGAGCAATGCGGCAGGTCAGAACACAGTTTCCATGTGTGTCTATCCAATACAGTACGTGTTCCTCACATTATAAAGAGTAATGAGCTTGAAATGCCTATGATGTTGGGAGGATGTCAGATAACTATCGAAGTTGGTCCCCCAAATCTCTCCAAAGGAAAACAGAAGGTCATATAGAATAGTTTGATGAAATGTCTCCCCAACCTGTCCATTGGCAGAGGGGTTCTCTATATTCCCCAGGGCCACACTCCCAATTGTGGGGACAAAAGAATAAAGGGGTGTAGAATTGTCAAGTGTGTTCCTACATTAATCCAGGAACAGGCATTTCTGGCTTTCATATAGTCTACTAGTCAATGAAAATTTGGATGTAAACAAGATTTTTTTCTCAGCTATCACAAAGTCCTGGTGGCAGTTGAGTGATCCTCCTGAAGGGCCATCTTCAACAATCCAAGAAAGAGCATTTCTTTACTCTTGGAAGCCCAGGGGGTGCAGCGTTACAGCTTTGGGAGAGTTTGCATCTAGAAGGAAGCATTTATCCCATAATATATAATGATGAATTGGGATATAAAGATGATAAATCAGAACCTATGGCTTTGTTATCCTAAGACTGCTAGGTAAAAGGGAACAGGTGAATAACCCAAAAGGGAGTATGTGTGTAAAGGAGAAGAGGACAACTGTGAAGGAATGACCCTCGAGGTCATAGGAAGTCACGACCCTCGAGGTCATAGGAAGTCATGGGAGTTTACTGAGCATGGAAGTGGCATGGTCAGGCTTGTGGTTTAGGAATTTATGCAGGCTCTGCCAAGGTGGTCGCAAGGTTGTGGGACTAAGACAGAGATCTCTGCTACTGCTTAAAGTTTTGACGAATCTCTCACCTTACTAAGCCCTTTAGGACAGCTTGATTGGGTAAGACTGGGACCAGGGATATACACATCAACCAAAATTGTAAACCAGGGAAGATCTCCTAAAAACTTCTGCTTAAATCCAGCCAATACCATCTTGCTATGGAGAAGATAGCCCAAGGGCACTCAAGATCAGTGGTTCTCAACCTTTTCAAGACAAGGACCCCTTCTTAACATAAAATAGTTCACAGACCACACCTCCATTATGACAGGACTACTATTAGTATGTGTCATTGAGAAAATAATGACCGAAAAGCTCCTATGAATTCTATGGCATTTCAACTTGAATTGTACTTTATTAATCATGACAATGACTATACATATTTGAAAAAAAGAGTAACAGATATGCAGATGAGACCTATTATTTATTCAGTTTGCAGAAAACATATTTGCTAAGTAGAGATGAAAATGGCGCTACTTGGGGCATGTATGGATTCATGTAGTCTTTGTGGTAACTCCACACATCCCTTCCCTCCTTTTCCTAGAGGGCCACAGCCCAAAGGCTGAAAATCACAGTTCTATATCCAAAAACAATGTAGTTGCTTTGTCCGCTGACACTTACCGGGGGTCCTTTACTTCCTAGACTTCCTCGTGCTCCTTTCACTCCAGGATCCCCTCTTGGGCCCTAGATAAACAGAATTGGAGAATTATTGCCCTCTGAAAAGGAAACTCCATTAACTTGACCTTCAAAATAGACAGAATGAAGATAAGCCCAATTAACTCCTCATTTTTTTTCTGTTTTCTTCAGCATGTGAAAGATAACTCATCCATACTCTGACACACTGGCACAATATGGAAACCAATCTGTATGCTAGAGTGTTGGTGATCTGTAGGAAAAAAAGTAATGAGGTCAAACAGAACAAAAATTTTCCTGACCTATTCCACCTATCTCCTATTATGTCAAACATCTTAATACTCCAAACATGGTAGAGTTGTTTCTTTGTTTTTTAAAGAGTTACATGTTTTTTAAAAAATCTGATGAAAACAAAAAACCTAAACATCTAAAAGCAGTCCATTACTATTATATAGTCATATTATCCAATGTGATGTTACAAAGTGATAATACCTGTAATAAGATAAGGCAGAAAGTATTTTTTCTTTTTTATTAGTTTATTTTCATTTTCAACATTCATTTCCATAAGTTTTAAATTTTCTTTTCCCCCTCCCCAAGACGGTTGGCAATCTGATATAGGCTCTACACATACATTCCTATTAACCATATAGAAACCCTTACTATTAACTTCAGTACTTGTTATATTGAATAATGATTACTGAATCACATGCAATGCCATGCATGAGCTATCCCTCAGGCTCGGAGTGAATGCCTCCCTCATTTCTGCTTCTTAGAATCCTTTTAAGTCTCTTTGAGACTCTGTGCAAGTATCACCTTCAACATGACACCTTTTCTCATCTCTCCAGATGCTGGTGCCCTTGCCTGTCCCCATCAATCTGTACCTATTTCCTATATACTTCCATATGGGCATGCCGCCCCCTCCAAGAGATGTCAACTCCTACGGGACCTTTGGTCTTTGTATCACAAAGGCCAAGCATGGTGCCTTTTATCTAATCAGTACTTGAGAATGTTTGTTGATTGACACTGTCTTGTTATCACTTTTGTGTTATTAGAGAGATGCTTTAATTTAGAAGTGTATTAAAATTGAGATGGAGAAGATTTCATATAGTGATAGGATGTGTCAAAATAGAACAGAGCCAGGGACTCCACTGAGACGTTTCATCATCTACCATTTTCATTTGAATTCAACGCATTCTGGTTCAGCAAACCTTCAGTAAGCACCTACTATGTGTTCAGTACTCTTCTAAGAAGAAAAATAGACTTAATAACAAACAGTCCTTGCCCAAAAGGACCTTAAGAAGCACTTCTTTTATTGGGGAAATTGTTGTGAAGAAAAAAATTCAGAAAAAAAGTCAATCGATTTGAAATACTTGGGTCCAAGAAAGAAAGGCTTTTTAGTGTTGTGGGATCCTTTGAGAAAACATAAATAAATCTGAGCTACTTTCTCCAACTCAAAAGAGCAAGTCTGTTAGCAGAAAATAACTGTATGGGTTAAATCTTTGGGGGAAAAAAGCAACTTCCCCCAATGGGACAACTTTTCCTCACACTTTCAAAGCTAATGCTTTTATGGAAAAAACATGTCCTGGCTTCTTGCATTCTGGCCCCATTTTTTTGTGTTCTCATTAAATCCAGATCTTTGTTTTTCTAACTTGCCTCATATTCTAATGTTTCAGGCAAATTCTGCCCTTTGGCACATTCTTTGCTCCCCCTCATCTGACTGGTGTCAACCCATGCACGCCTTCTTCCCTTGCAAGGAAAAACCTGCTCAGCTTCCAAGATGGCCAGACCATCGAGAACAGAACCAAAGTAGCTGCAGACATCATTTTTCTTAAGAACAAACACAGCTTGTTCTCCCACTGTACATGAAGCAATTCTTTCAGACACCAATGGCCAACTCTTTTACTTTGTTGCCTTCTGGACTTCTGATACTGACCTCCCACTATGTAAAACAATATTTGTTACCAGGAGCTCAGACTCAAGGGTTTCCTTGGTCTCCCTGAAATACCTGCTCAGATACGGTAAAAAATGGGTTCTCTATTCCCTGTAGTCTCCTGAGTATACCAGGAAAACTTGGGCAGCTAGTTGGTGCAGTAGAGAGTGCCGGTTCTAGAGTCAGGAAGAGCCGAGTTCAAATTCTGTCAGACTGTGTGGCTCTGGGTAAGAAGTCCCTTAGCCTCAGTTTTCCTATCTGTAAAGTAGGGACAATAACAGCACCCACTTCAAGGACCATTGCAAGGATCAAATGAAATATCTGAAAAGTGCTTTACAAATCTTAAAGTGCTATATAAACCTTAAAAAATAAAAATAAAAACTTAAGTGATTTGAGGTGACTAACATAGGATCAGAAATTGAGAGCTAAAAGAAACCAAAGAGATGATCTAGAGCCAGCCCCCTCATTTTACCAGAGAAAAAAATTAAGACCTAAAGCAGTTAAATGACTTAACTGAAGTCACGTAGCCAGTAAATGGCAGAGGTAGGGTTTGAACCCAGGTCCTTTGACTCTTTGATTCTTTCCTGCCTCTATCTGTGGTCTCCATTTGAAACTTAGTCCCAACAATTTATATTCATTGGGCCAAGACTCAGATTGAGGATTTCAAGGGCCCTACAAATCCATAAAAGGAAACAGTAGCCACAACAGTCCTCTTGGCAACTGGAGGTGCATCCATCCCCAAACCACTTTGCCAGCTCTCTTCATGTGAAATACTAACAGAGTCTCTACCTTGGCTGTGAATTTTCATTTCTAAACTAGAATATAGCAGTGTCAATATTCACCTGGGGTCCTTTTAATCCCAAAGCTCCTTCATGACCATCCAGACCAGAAACTCCATTTATTCCCTAGGATAAAGAAGAAACACCTGGTGAGATTCTTGGCAAGACCCAAATTCTGACTCATACATGAGAACGGTAGATTGTGTGCTTTTGTTTCTAAAATGTAAGTGGATCATCCATAACAGGGCAATGCAAATAAATGAATTTCCTAAGCATGCTCAAACTGCAATCTTTTTAAGGCTTCATCTTTCTTAAGCAAATACTTTCAGCAGAGATGCAAAAAATGTACCAGGAGCGACCGAGTTGAATGATTCCTGCCCCCTCTCTGACAGTGCTACTCAAGAGCCATGAAAAAACCACAAGGTGGACAAGAGGGAGAAGAGAATGTTCTGTACCATCTACCAACGGGAGACATGGTCTCTAAATAATGAGGTGTGAGGAAAGGCTAAAGAGCAAACATTAGGGTCCAAGGGCACCGTCAAATGGTTCAACACCAGAAACGGACGTGGTTTTATTAATGGAAGTGATAGTAAGGAAGATGCATTAACATCTGTTTTGCTGCTGAACCCTAATGGTCTCTCCATCTGACTTGCAGCTGGAAGATCCTGTTAGAATGTAAGCCCCTTGGGAGCAGAGACTGTCTTGCTTTTCTCTGTATATCTCCAGCACTTAGCAAGGCCTTTATCACAGGAGCAGCCCTCCGTCCCTGGCGGAAGATCATCATGCTTATAACAGCTTGTATAACTTCTCTAAATCTTTAAATATATATTTCTTGATCCTTAGGGGAATATCTGAAGGTCCATGGAATTAAACTTATTGGGAGGATAGAGGAATTATTTAACACTAACAAAAATCTTGGCACAAAAGACATCAGATTCATTTGCATTGCCCGTCACTGGCACACTAGCTGAGCATTTCTGAGGCTTTGGTGAGAGGGGCTGAGTATAAGGAAAACAGCTTGTGGGTCTCTGTGGATGGCCCTTCAGCCTCCAACATTAGGTGACCCTGCATCTTGAATCCCGTCAGGAACGATTGATGCCTTCACATTTGACTCCTTTGACTCAGTTTCCATTTCTACCTTCAATCTTTCTCCCTGATTGATTTCAATCTCCTTGGCTGTCTACCCTGACCCAGCCTTCTGTTGAAATTATCTCCCCCATCTCTATGGAAGCTTCATCTTAAATATTCTCCTTTAATGGATGCTTGGGCAATACACAAGCCAATTCTCATCCTGAATGGATTTCCAGGTACAAGGTTCTAGGAAGACAACTCCCTGCTTATCTGGCCACCAACTCTGAGCTGTCCCATGCCAATGTAAACACATTTTGGACCAAGATAATACCACCATGAAAGCCTTATAGTTTATAACTCACAGAGAAAAGCACAGTGAATCATTGCCATGTACAGAGGTGACATAATTCGGCCCACGGTTTAAGTGAATGCGTAAATGGCACCCATGACATTTACAACAGAATTTTTTCCATTCTTTTTTAAAATCTTGGCTTTATACTTGCCCTGAGAAATTTTATTTAGGGCTTCAGAGGCATTAGGAAAAACAAAGACAAACCTTTGAATAAACTGAGGTCAGGCTTCCAAGTGAAATCAAATCAGACTCAAGTTTAACTAAAGATCATTAACTGGTTTTCCTAGTTCAAAAAATTTTGGTGTTTTTGCTTTTTCAGGAAACTTGGCCTGATCTTCCTTTGAAATCTAAAGTCAGATAAATTTCTCCAAATTTTATTTTCAAAATTTCTATTCTTTTGCCAAGATATTTTAGTATCTCAATATCGTATCTGGAAATAAGAGCCAGATGTTCCTTAATTTCTTTCTATTATGCTGTCAAGAGTTTTACATTACCCTAGGAACTGGTGTTTCTACACTGGGTAGCAGTGGTACCCATAATGCTATGGCAAGAATGAAATAGATACTTCCAAGCCCGCCTCCTGTTCTGCCAAAGACTCCTCATGTAAGTGCCCATCATAACTTTTCTTAACTTCCCACTGCCACCTTTGATGGCATCAGAAGGCACTTTCAGAGAGTAGGAATAGGGAGTGGCAGAAAAACCAAGTACCTTTCTCTGCTCTCTAAGACTCTGGATATTTTGCCCTTTTTTCTCTCCTGTCAAGTCCCTGGGTCCACATCTTCAGGTGCAGACTGAAAACAACCTTCCTGAATCCTGACTCAGTTATCACTTGGATTTGACCCACAGAAATATTCAACTTGGCCTTCTTCAGTCCTGGGTGTACACCTGCCCTCTGAGCTGCATCTTTCTGATCCCCTACCATCGTCTTGGCTCTATCCTGATTTTGTAGGTTTCTCAAAGACTTGGGTACGAATCCTGCTTTATAACTTCACTAGCCACAGCCCTAGGCAAGTCTCTGTCTCTGCAGGTCTCGATTTCTTCCTCTGTGAAATGAAAAGGGAACAAACATTTACCAAATGCCTACTATGTGCAGGGCACGCGTGCTAAGCACTTCACAAACAGTTTTACTTGATCCTCACAACAATCATGGGAGGGGCTATTATTCTCATTTTACACCTGGGGAAACTGAGACAGCAGCGGTTAAGTGACTCGCCCAGGGCTGCACAATCATGAGTGTCTGAAGATGGATTTGAACTCAGATCCTTCCCAACCACAATCCTGGAGCTCTGCCTCTAGAGTCCCTTCCAGCTCGAAATCTAGGGTTCTATGATCTCTCTGCACAACCTTGTTTCTAAAAACAGTCATTCCACCCAGCTTTGCCCCAGAGGAGGGCTGAAAACATGCGCGCTCCTGCCCTTTTTTTGCTGGGGCACCCAAGGAGAGTAGACTGTGCGGCCTGTCAGACACAATTTCAGGGCTGACTGCTTCCAAGGAGCTCTTCCTGCTCTTCACTTAAAATCTTTGTCAAGGAGACGGCCCAGAGGGTTTTCAGAGATGAAGGTGACAGCAAAAGGCGTCGTGTAACAATCATTCAGGAAGACTTGGCCTGCCTGGCATAGAACACTGATCTAGGCCCTTCGGGGCAGTCTAAAGAAGTGACTCTTCAACTACCCCACTGGCCTCACTTCACCAACCCTTACGTACAGCACGGGGTGCCTGTCCACCAGGACGCTTTCACGTGCAAAAGCTCTCCGTTCAATCCTCACAACCCACTTTTGTCTGGTCTTCCCCCCCTTGGGTGGTCAGTATTCTAAACCCAACACATTTTATCTTATCGGTCTTGTTGGTCTGAGGTCACCCCTCAATCCATGGAGGGGAAGGGAATTGTTCTCCTCCATGTTCACATTCTTTTCATCATGATGTTGGCTGTGTGAATGAATGGACTTTTGGAAGAGCCTTCACTGTGGGAAGGTGAGGAAGGAATGATGGTACCTGTGGGCCTGCCGGTCCTCTTCGGCCATGCCTTGGCTAAAATGGGAAAAAGCAAAGCACAAAAAAACCCCAAAGGGATATCATAAATAAATATACATGTAGAATAAATATGTGCACACATGCCATTCAGATACATGTATATACCATAAACACGTGTATACACCCACATACCCATATACATATGTATACACACCACATGAGTATACATCCATAAACATGTGTATGTGTCTGTATACAATGCATAAGTGTACATTTCATATACACACATGTATATACACATACATGCATATACACATTTATGTACTCCCCACACACACACATACACATATACATACATACATACACAGAGTTTTAACCTATGTTTCTAATCTGCACCAACTGAGGAGTAAACTGGTCCAAACAGTAACCTATTCCTTCCAGGGACTAGTCTTACTGATGTCACTTGATGTGGACACCTGAATGTCTCAACCCACTGTAGTTCAGAACTCTCAGTTTCCAGAGATCCACCAGCCTCAGTCTCCCCCATAGCTGAGATCACAAGGGTGCCCAACCCTGCTCAGCTTCCATACCTCTTATATTGCATTTAAAATAGCAACAGATGCTCCTGGGAACTGTTTTTGGACAGAACTCAATCATTCAGGGGTGTCCTGTGACAGCACAGGCCCATCTCACAGAATCCTGGGATCGCTGACTTACAGGTCAGGAACTTAGAAGAACTGCTTAATTTTTACAGCTGAAATCAATGAGACATGAGGGATTAAGTGACTGACCCAAAGTCCCCCAGGCATAAATGGTAGAGGTGAGATCCAAATCCAGGTTCTCTTCTCTCCAAAACTCCTATTTTCCCATCCTAAAATCAGCAATATCACTGACCAACTTTTTCCAAATTAATTAGGCCAAGGAGTGTTTTTGTACTTAAATCATATTGGGAAAACTTGAAGTGCTGGTTTCAGGAGTGTATGGGTATGCAATACGCCTTGGATAAGAGAGTTTGGGGACAATTTAAAAAAATGAAATAAAGGAAATTTAACTCTCACATTTAAAAATGCCACACAAAATGAATATTTGTTAATACATATACAATATCTTTTTGATGTTTTAGAGAGGAAAATTATCTGTAGCAGTAAAACGTTCTCTGAGAATGCCTATTCCCAACCATGAGGAACACCACCTACAATTCTCTTAAGAATCCATTTTAGCCAAACCTGCTATTTACTAGCTCCCATTCTGCTTTTACTACAGCTGTTCACAACTTGCAGAATTGACTGAGGCAGATTTCATGTCTTTTTATTTCACCGGGCCAACCACCAAATAGACTCAATTATCAGTGCTGCGTCCAAAAGACAGCGAGCCAGAGAGAAATGGATGATGGGCCAAGAGCTCTGAGAATCAGGCGCGGAGGATCATCAGTCCTTGAACAACGGAGCTCTGGCTACATCTGCTCACTGTGGATTGGCAGGTGGGAGGTGGTGGTAATTGAGGCGAGAGGAAGGTGGCCAAACCGATTCCATTTTATCCAAAGCGATATAACCTGCTTCTCGGGAAAAACAAAATACACTAAACTAAGACACGAGCCAATGAAGGCAATCGGTGGACCTTTAAATAATGATGCCCACTCATAGGGATTTTTTCCCCCTTTAAGGGGCTACAAAGGGTTTCCTACCAACACTCTCATTCTGGCTTCAGGTTCAAGTTAAGGTTCTTAGTGGTAATAACTAATGGCTAATCTTTCGAGAGCACTTTATACATGAAGCATCACATCTGAATCTTACTACCACACAGTGAAGCAAATACTGCAGGCTTTAGCATAGAGACCCATGAAGGCATCTCAGACACTGGCTTTACTAGTCTTAATTCAACCAGCCATATTCTAAAGAAATATATCAAATGGTAAAAAAGGTCCACGAAGGAAATAATGTGTCACTTTTGCGAAGTACCAAGGCTGGCCTCGAGAGTGGGCAGCTACCTATATAGTGTGATAGAAGGGTTTCTGGGAAGGGCTCTTAGGCACCAGATATCTTCCCTTCCTGAATTATAGTACTTGAAATTCCATCATTAGAAGTTCGTACCCTGAAAGTCTTTTAGTATTCAAGAGTCTCTTATTAAAATACAAATACCTCTGAGACATTTGATACCTTCAGCTTAAATTACAATGGACAGGAGGGCTCAGAGAGAATGGTTCATGGCACAGGCAATTCAAGAGATGTATAGAAAGGGAACACGTGTCAAGAAGAGGAAGAAGGCCTTCTGAGAAAGAAGACAGAGTGCTAGAGGTCACAGGAGCACAGATATGGCTCTAAAGCTTACTACTCTATGACCTTGGGCCAGTGTCTCTGGACTTCAGCCTGCTCACTCTATAAGGTTCTTTCCAGCTCCAAACCCCACTAACCTAAATTTATCCCATTCACAGTTTTACTCAAGTCAAGATCCTGATAGTCCCTTTAATAGTTTTTAATAAAAAATTCTCAATAAACTCTAGTGGCTCCCTCTCACCTCCAGGAGCAAAAGCAAAATCCTTTGCTCGGCATTCAAAGCCCTTCATAATCTAGCCCTTTTCTATCTTTTCCCAGTCTTCCCACATCTTACTCTCCCTCACATCCTCTTTGATTCAATGACACTGGCCTCCTGGCTGTTCCATAAGCAAGACCCTCCATCTCTGGCCCAGGGCATCGCCTCTGTTTGCCCTCAGGCCTGCAATGTCCTCCTTTCTTATTTCTACCTACTGCCTTCCCTGGCTTCCTTCAAGTCTCAACTAAAATTCTATCTTCTACAGAAAGCCTTTTCCAAACCCTCTTCATGCTAGTGCTTTCTGTCTTAATTATTTCCTATTTATCCTGTATAGCTTGTTTGTACATATTTATTTGCTTGTTGTCTCCCCCCTTAGACTGTGAGCGCCTTGAGGGCAGGGACTGTTTTTTTAACTTTTTTTTTATATCCCCAGCACTTAGCATAGTGCCTGGCATAATCAATGTTTATTGACCATTCTTGATAGAAAGAAGACTCCTAGGCCCCCAGCCCTATGCTTCTTCTAAGACCAGACCAGAAAAGGAACCAAGCAGGTAGTCCTAGCTTCCTACCAAGAAGAAAAGTGCAAGAGACTAAGCATCCGAGAACATGGATGGGAACCCTGAAAGGAAAATTTCAGCTTTTTGGTGCCAAGTGGCTCAGATATTTAGGATTCATACTGTTCCACCAGCGTCCAAGTATGACTGCATTAAGCCCTGGAACATCTGCAGAGATTTGGGACTCCAGATCATGAGAAAAAGCAATCACTTCTTTAGATAGAAAACGTCAACTCTAATCACAGTCCATCTCAGGAGCAAATCCATTCATATTCTTGCCTCGCTCTCCTCAGCCTAGCTAGATGCAAAGGTCAATGCATGATGAATGGTCCTTTCTACCCTGGTTAGAAGTGAAACCTGCCCTTTGGCTACAGACCACAGATGCCCTTCACTATCTGTCACGCTGTTCGGTGCTGCCCATTAGCTGCGCAGTGTCGCCGGCGATGTGCCTCCCTCATCCATGCTGGGCACGGCTGCGTGGTAACCAGGGCTGCCCCCTCTCCTCGGGAATTTCATAGCCTGCCACTGCAATGCCTTCCTGCTGGAGGCCTCTGTCTCAGCAGCTCAGTAAAAACTCCACTACTATTGGCTCTTGCCAATGGTTCATCAGTAACTTGTGACGCTACGGGCCATCCTTCCCCACAAACAGCCAACACAACGAGTCCCATTTTGGAACCTGACTCAGTCTTGCTCTTGAGTGTGAGATGCAAACGACACCGATCGTGACCGCCAGCTGTGGCGCCCAAAGAGGGCACGGGATAAGCAGTCGACAAGAACGTTGCTTAGCCTATTGTTCCTACGAGATCAGCTTTTCCTCTTTCCACACACCATGGGATATTGCTTTATGGAGAAAATTCTTTAAGATGAAAATGTTTTCCAGTGGTATGTAAGAGAGTCACACCCTTTAGGATGTGAGATGATTAGCTAACACGCTACTTTAGCCATAGCTGCACTAAAGTAGCATTAATGAAATGTATTTTTCCAGAGGCCAATAAATTCTGAACATTTCAGACTTTTTCCTTTCTCCCTCCCTCTTCAAATCCATTTTCTCTGCCGTGCAAAGACAACTGAATCCTCAGCATATATCAGGATGTTTTTCTCTTGAGATCATGAGACCAGTCCCACTATTATCTTCTAAGGAAGGAATAATAAGCTAAGCCCAACAGACTTAAACTAATCAAAACTCGGGCCCAATTTTCCAATATTGTTGTTAGGCTTTGAGGGGGAAAAACTATAATTAGCTAGGAAAGGGTCTCTGGAAACATACTAAAAAGAGCTAGAAAATATATTAACCTGAGAAAGATTGAATCTAATTTAGAATCTAGTATGAAACATAAGAATTTCTATGCAACTCGTTAATCATGTTTTCTCCTATCACGAAATATCTTTCCTTGGCCCTTTTACAGCCTCTGTGCTTTACCTAGAGCAGGCCTTATTCCAGTTTATTCCATGTACAAAGGCCTGAATGCTAATGCAGAACAAAAAAATGACTTCTGGCTTTCACACAGACATCTACACCTGCGGTTGTGTTTTGAGGGATGCAGAGTGGCACAGAACAGAGAATGCTGGATTTGGGGTTAGAAGACCCAAGTTCAGATTCTTGCTCTGCTTCATATTACCTGTGTGACTTTGGGCAAATCATTTATCTTTTCTGAGGCCTTAGTTTCCTCTTCTGTAAAATGATGAAATGATGTCTTCCCTTTCTGGTTCTAAGCCTATCCTGCTTTCACTCTGAGTGAGTCCAGAGTCACCAAGGTATATCTAAGTCTAATTAGAACCTAGAATGTGGCATGACTTCTGAGGAGATAACACTCCTGGGATACACTCCCCCCTTTTCCTGTCCTCCCCAGGCCAGGAGGATGCCCCTGAAAATCTAATGCCAACATTGCTCTCAGAGCTTCCACATCATCAGTTTGGGCTGACCAAGCCAGCAAGTCCTAATGGAAACACGTAATTCTCCTCCCCGCCGAGGAGAACCAACCGCTGAAGTCACAACCAAGGCCACAAGGAGGTTTGGTCTCCAGGTCTAGGTGGGCTCTTACCGTGTCTCCTCGGGAGCCTGGAGACCCTGGTATTCCTGGCCATCCTCTTCTTCCCTGTCAAGGAAACAAGCAGCAGTTTCATGTTAAGACAAGTGCAACATTGTTAGCCCTCCCCACGTCTTTTAATGAATTTGTAGGAAACCAGAGAAGTCAATGGGGTCAAATGAGAGAGGTTCTCTCCTTTTGCATCATATTCCAATGGCCACTAATCACATCTTTCTTTGGGGAAATGAGGAAGAGAGGCAAAAAAAAAATACCAACTAGATGACTCAATCTGTTCACATCTCTCCAATTTACTTTCTGGCATATATGATATCATATTTAAATCAAATCTATCCATTAAGTCCTTACATGCATTTTATTGCCATTTATTGCTAATGAAATATGTTGTATATCAGTCATTAATGTGGTCATTTTTTTTGGCTTCTTACATGTGGGTTATCCATCGGTCATCCAGGACTCATTCCTCTGGCTAAGCCACTGTGGTGACTAACACACCACTGACTAACATCTCAAAACACTGTCCTTCCAGAATCCAAGTGGAGGGAGGCAAAGTGGCTTATCAGTCTATTTTATCATTCATGATTCTAGGAAGAGTCATGAAAATAATTCTTCAGTAAAGAGGAATAAGGGGCAAAAACTAGTCCAAGAAGTCCATTTTTTTTAAAAAAAAACATCCTTAAGGAAGGATAAAATTCTTAAACTCCAAAACCTGGTGTGAATCTGTCGCTGTTAAGTTTATCAGATTTATTTTGAACATCTGAGGAGTCAAGATCACCCAATTCACACTATTCCTATTATGTAACAACAAGAATATTTTGTTCTTGTACAATGTGCTTCCCCATGTTTGAAAGCAAGAGAAGTCTCCTGCTGGCATAAGTTCTATCGAATATCCCCGTGGTTTAAATTGGGGAAGAGACATTTCCATTTAATAGACAAACACACCGAAGTAAAGGTTTATCAAAACATTTACTCCCAGTTCAAAGGCAGAACCAAGAACAGACATCTGAACTTCTGGATGCCAGTAGGTGAACTGAGCTATTACAGAGCTAGATTTTTGTATGTTGAACAAACCAGCCTCTGATCACGGTATCTAAAGTTTTATGTCTCATCCCCTGATGCTTAGACTTCATGGTTGTCTCGTGGCCATTTTACAACAACAATTTCAAACTTCTGCATAGTTACTTGTCTTCCCCTTTCTCCTTTTGGGCCCATGGGTCCGTCTCTGTTATTGTCTGATCCAGGGCTGCCCTAGGAAAAAAATAATAATAAAAGACAAAACTGTCAGCAGCTTTTGCTTAAAAAAAAAGCAAATTTTACATCATGTCTCCTTGGGTATTTCACAACATGTCGGGCCAAAAAAAGAAAGAAGTTGGCGATAGAAATCCCACTCATTTAAGAGCACAAGAACAGTAAAACAAACAAGTTGTTTGAACGTTCTCCCCTGCCTATGGGTAGCTAGCTTCCTGGCCTTCTATGGTCACTTGGTACCTTCAAGGAGGAAATAAAGCTCAAGAACCAGGCTACTGATGTTGGCAATAAGAACAGTATTATTCTTGAGGGGTAGGCCAGCCACAGATGAAGCTATGCATGCTCTTGACCCTCTCTGCCTCCACTATTACTTACTGCTTCCTCCTAAGTCACGCCATGTCTACCATGTCTGATATCTGGCGAAGGAACAGAAGGTGTACTTGCTAGCCTAAGTGGGAGAAGAAGGAAGGTCCCTGTCAGCTCTTGGAGGTGTCCTGTTAGGAAAGCATTATCCCAGGTGCAGGAATACTGAATCCCAGACATGCCCACACACTGTTGTTCCCTTCTCCTTCCACACCTCTTGCTGCCAAATTATCCTAGCCAAATTCCCCTTTTGTTTTAAAGCATGCTGAAAAGGTAACCAAAAGAAATATAAGATTTTTTTAAAAAAGAAAACAACCCTCCAACATTGATACATTTTTCCCTCTAGAAATTAACCAAAATCTCTCTCTCTTTCTATGTCTGTTAGTGATAGCTAATTCTCATTAATTTCAACAGAATTATGATCAATGAAGGGCAGAACCTATGAGGAAACCATGTCAATGTGATGTCAAAACAACCAACTAGTTTGATCAATTCCACCAAAGCAGCCATCATTGCCCCATAAAAATGAAGTCAAACCAGTTGTTTGGCTCAATCGTCCAGTCATTTGAGGGAATTTGATGGCCAATCTGGCAAGCCCAAGTAACACCACGTTAGTCAGTCAACAAATATTTGCTGAGCACAAACTGTGACGTAATTACCCTTCTAAATAACAGATGTGGCTTCAAAATGCTGGCTAAAAAAAGTCAATCTTTTTTAAAAATATATACTTTAAATGTCCTAGAGGAGCACATTATTAAAAGAAATTCTGAAGAGAGCAGTTTAGTAAACCCAATAATTACCTTCAAATTTGTCTTTATTTTCCCCAAGTTTGAATTTTGGCATATGAAGTTTTCCTGAAAAAAGCTAATTTCTATTTTGAAAGAGAAGGATGGGAAAGGCCAACTCTGGGGATTTCATTTATTTCCCAGTGAGGAAATTCCTTCTACCAATGCAGACTGGTATCTGCTCTGCCACTCAACAGTCTAAAAGAGATTCCTGGAGGGCACTAAAACATTATGTAACTTGAACAGGGTCATACACACTGCCAATATTTGTCAGGGAATTGAATCTGGGTCTTCCTGACTCTTTAGCCAGCTCTCTATGCACTACACCTGTGGTTCTCAAAGTATGGTCTGAGGATCCCTAGGAATCTCAGATCCCCTCAGGGGGCTTAGGAGGTCAAAATTATTTCATAATGATACAAAGATGCTTTAATTTCTAACAGGATAAATCTTGGTAGATTACAGCTCACATAAAAATGTGTGTGTGTGGGGGGTCCTAAATAATTCTTAAGAATCTTAAAGGGGTCCCCAGACCAAAAAGTTTGAAGACCAGTACTCGATACCACGCTGCTTCTAATTACAAAGTATAAACGTGTGTGTGTGTGTGTGTGTGTGTGTGTGTGTGTCTGTTTGGGTTGGGGGAAAGGTTATCAATAAAAGAGATAGAAAATACTTCGGAAATTTGGACAGATAAACCACATGTGATTCAGCCCTAAGTCTTATGTTTATAGAAAGAGCAACCCCAAGAAGACAGGTGTTTTGTTACTTGTTACAGAGTCACCACATTTCTGTCTACATAGGGAACAGGTGCTATTAATTTCACTCCTTCCTCTCCCATTTGGGTGAACGAGGAGCCCATTAAGTTATATATGACCATGGACTGGTCACTTTAGTACATGAGAGTATTAAGTCTACTTCCTTACTCCCCTTACCTCCATCCAAAAGAATGTCCCAATTCTGGGCATGCTCCATCTGTCTTTGTGTGGGCTACCCTAGGCTGCCATTTCAAGGGAGGAATGGATTGGCAGAATTGATGGATTTTATGGTGGGGCCTGGAAAAAAAGCCTGGGTTCAGTGACGCTGGGGCTGGAAGACATCTTAGAGCAAATTTTTCAGAGGAAGAAACTGAGGCACAGGAAGGTCGAGTGATTTGCCTCAGGTCACATAGGTAGTGATTCAGACCCAGCTCCTCTGACTCCACGCTCTTCCAATAATACCATATTGCCTCCAATGAGGGACGGGAAAAAGGGGAGAATATTCCTACCATATGTACCTGCTGCCTTGGCATATTTGAGTATAGAGTTTGGAGTTAACTTTCTACTTTGTATCTGGAGAACCATTTAAAATAACCTCACAATTAAGCATGGGTCCCTATTTGGAAAGTTGGTCATAGCCGTAACCAGGGCATGGTCACCGACGCTCTACTACCTGTAATCCTACAGCAGCACAGAAGGAGAGGGTTGAGCACCTAGCTAACAGGAATATCTGTAATGAAAAAAGCCAGCAGAGAGAAGGGTAGGGTCTAACCCTTCCCAGCCTTGTGCAGCTCTCCACCAAACCAAAAATCACAGCTATAGCTCTGAAGATGTTTAAGAAGGACACACTTCACTGGGCCACACAGACCAAATAACTGGTCTCGCTATGTTTTCTCTGACACTACAGCCAATAAGGAGCATTATATGAGATTAGCCGAGCTGGCATACAGGAGAGCGTGGCATTCCACCAAGTGCTTACATTTCCCAGAAATGAGGCTAATGACACACGTTATGAATCACCCATCCACATGTATGCTCTCTGCAGACACACGCCAGCATTAGTTCTGTCAACCCTGCTCTCCCATCCTTTCCTTGAAATAGAAACCCACAAGTACCACACACAACGGCAGGCATCATACCCAGCATTGGGGCAGATGTCTGTGTGGGCTGCTGAGCACCCAAGAATGAGGCATGACGCACACGCAATGAAGTGAGGGCTGGGATAAACACAGCACTCCAGAGAGCTGGCTCTGCAGACACCTTGTCTGTGAGCTTGGACATTCAAGACATCAGAGACATTCAGAATATTCGAGTGGTACAACTTTCAAAGGAATTTAAAATTCCACAACTGTTTACTTGGGAATAATTATAACTGAGATGCACGGATGGAGTCTAGATTCAAAATAAAT
>CM053623.1:29537450-29553611 GCA_028646595.1 Phalanger gymnotis | reverse complement strand
CAGATTCTTCCGAGGCGTGAACTATTTCCTGTTTCTAAGTCAGGCACCTTAGGAAACTTCTTGGAAAAGAAGAAATGAAATAATAATAGGATTAAAAGGAAATGAATTATTTTGAAATACAATTTTTAAAATATTAAAAAAAAAGTTCATGGTTCCCAGATTAAGAATCCCCCACGCAGGAAGGTGCTTAATAAATGCTTTTAAAAATAAATGTCAATAAGCATTTATTAAGCACCTACTAGGTGCCAGGTACCATGCCAGTATAAGAGACATTAAGACAGAAATTGCACCTAGTATCCATGTGGTAGCACTGATCCCTTCTCTTTATGAAGTTGATGCCCAGTGTTTGAAGCTCTCTACAATCTGGTCCCCACCTAACTTTCTGATCTTATTTCTGCTTACTCTCTTTCCCCCACATGCCATCTTATTTACATTTCCATGTCTAGAAAGCACTTCCTTATCATGTCTGTCTCAGAATCCCTCACTCCTTTCAAAGCCAACACAGGGGCCCCCTCCTCCATGACATCTACTCCGAGTCCCTCCAGTTACTAATTCTCTCTCCTCCTTGAAATTATTTTGTATTTACTTACTAGTTTATACATTCTGCCCCACCCTGTCCTTCCCTGGCCCTGCTAGAACACGAGCTCTTCAAAGGCAGGACTCTTTTTGGGTTTGGGTCCCTAATGTTTATTATGGTTCCTGGTACTTAACGGGCAGGCAGTAAACTTTATTTAAGCTCCCACTGGGTGCCAGACATACGCTGGAGATACAAAGAAAGGCAAAAGATAACCTCTGCCCTCAAGGAGCTTACACTCAAACGAGGAAGACAGCAAGCAAACGAGAACATACAGATAAGCTGTATGTGGGGTAAATCTGAAATAACCAACAGAGAGAAGGCACTGGAATGAAGCAGGCCTTTAATAAGTGCTTGTTGAACTGAAATATTTTTTGTTGTTGCTATTCAGTCATGTCCAACTTTCTATGATTCCATTTGGGGTTTTTTTGGGCAGAGATATAGAAGTGGTTTGCCATGTCCTCCAGCTCATTTTACAGATGAGGAAACTGAGGCAAACAGGGTGAAGTGACTTGCCCAGGGTCACACAGCTAGTAAGTGTCTGAGGCCAGATTTGAACTCACGGAGATGAGTCTTCCCTGACTCCAGGCTCTGCACTCTATCCACTGAACCACCCAGCTGCCTGAATTGAAATATGTTTTTATTAATACTCATTGAACCCTATTCTTTCTCTTACCGATGCAGAAGTGCATCTCAAGACATGTTATCAGGGCTTAAAATACTACTTCACAGTTCACTAAAGTTCTGGCAGCTTTACAGAATATTGTTCACGATCTCAAGGGGGTTTGCCAATGAAATTCCTGCAGCTCCCATTTGGCACTGGGCATGATATCTCATACTGGCGTGTTCCTTTAGGCTGTGTCTCCCCAGGAAGGCCTTAAGCTCCCTGATGGTGCCTTCCAGCTCTGCATCAACAGCGCTCAGCACAATGTCTGTACCTACTCCACACTTAAAAAAATTGTGATGATAACTTCTAAGCCTGGAGGCACTTGATGAAGTTGGGCTGAGTCCTACTTAGCGGAGAGAGCTCATAAAAACCAGAGAAAGATGGCTTTGGATTCCATGGAGTCAGCAATCTGGGCTCCTCCTTAAAAAGTCACCATATGAATTTTAGTGATAACTTTTCCAAAAGCATGAATAAATACATAAAAGACAGAGTCAATATTATTCGTGCCTTTCTAAGAAAGGTAATCAAACAACCATTTCTTGGTTAATATTTTATAAAAAAAACAAACCCAAACATCCCCTATTATGAATAGGGTATGTATATATATATATATATATATATATATATATGTGTGTGTGTATAATTCACTCCCATAATAAGGACTCACTCCCATAATACGCTTAATACATATGTCTCTCATCCTCCCATGCTAATGTCCCATATCATACATCTGCTCAGACTGGCAGTAACTTGGCCCAGGTTTTCACCTGGGCAGGACAGGCTACTTGCCAGGGCCTCGTCCTCCATGTACCCTTGCTTACATCAGGGAAGTGCTGCATACTCTCTCATGCCAGATGTTGGGACTCTGATCTTTTGCCAGCTCCAGCACTTCCAAAAGAAAGTGACTTCTGCTACAATATTCCCTGGAAGGGATGGGAATGATAGACCCTAGGATGAACAAAGGTCTGCCTACATTGACAGAATCCCCTCCAGGTACGATGCCAAATCACCCAGTGAGAGCTTCCCAAGTGATACGACTCAGATTTTGGCGGTCCAACCACCCTGTGCAGAAAGGCTCAGATTACGGCATTTCTGACCAATGAGAACCTGGCCTGGAGGCCGTTGGCCTCAACTTCAGCCTTTCAATGCAGAGTCACACAGCCACCGCTGTAGTCCTGGTCCTCATCACCTGAGCTAGTGCCACAGCTTCCTAAGCAGTCTCCCAGCTTCAAACCAATTCCCACCGATCCATCTCCCACACAGCCTCCAAAGGGATTTTTCCTAAAGCCTGCGTAACCTTCAGGGACAAATAGAAACTCGACACTTAAATCTCTTCACAGCCTGACTCCTTCCTACCTTTCCACTCTTCTTCCCCTTGACTACCTTCCTTGGACTCTGTGGCCCAGCTATACCATAAGTGACCGCCATCTCTGCATTGGATGTCCTCCCCATCTGCAATGTTCTTTTTCCTCTCCGTCCTTCTTCCTCCTCCTTCCCCTCCATCCAGCTTCCTTCAAGAGGCTGCTCACATTCCGCTCTCTGCATCAAGTTTTTCCTGATTCCCCCTCCCCTACCCAGCTCCTGGTGTCTTCCTCCAGCCTCCAAATACTTTGCATTCATTTTGTATATATTATGCACATATATATTGTATAGATATATGTATATATACTATGTGCATATATGTGTGTAGGTATATATTTGCACATTGTGAATGTATATTTCTATGCATGTGAACATACACATACACATACACATAACCATAACACCCTCCTTTAAAGGCAAGGCCTGTTTTCATTTTTATATTATTATCTCTAGCACTTAGTAAAATGCCTGGTATACAGTTGGTGCTTAATGAATACCCGTTTTATTCCTGTGATCTGAGTTAACACAATCAAAGAAACTTACAGGATCCCCTCGCAATCCCCTTCTGCCACTGTCACCTGGTGGTCCTTTCTTCCCAGGGTTGCCCTAAAAAGAATAGGGTTCTGTATTATAATATGGATAGATTTTTTTCCTCTAAGATATTAAAATTTAAGTTGGAAGAAACCTTTCACAATCATTTTTTATTCTATTCAAGTAAACTGGTTTTGGAATTAAGACCGTCTTCTGGTTCTTCAACTTGCTCTTCTAGTCCCACCTGATGGTCCCTTTCCCCCACTCTTCTGCCCATGCCTTCAGCTCCACAGGTTCCCTGGATACTTCTGCTCTCTCCCTGTCTTTCTTCTTCCCAAATCTGTTCTCAGGAAGAGGTCTCAAACTAATTTACACTAAAGTGTAAATGTCAGACAAAACAGGAATTGGATGTACTCCTCTCCCAGAGGCTGCCTGACTCTAGTTTGACTCTTGACATTTACACATGAGGGAAGTTGAGTCCCAGAGACATGGAATGACTTGCCCAAGGTCCCACGGGGTCATCAGTGTCAGAGTCAGAATTTGAACCCAGGATCTTTGACTCCAAATGCTGTACTCGTCTTACGCCACATTATGCCTTCTAAAAGAATGCCTCTCTAACTGTAGAATTTCAGTTATCTCAGAGGGCACTAAAGATTGCGTTTTATGAGACGGACGAACTTTTCCTTGAGAAAGCTACAGCCAAAGAGGGGTTTTCTTTATTGGCCAGGTTATACCTGATTCCAAGTGTAGACTTGTAGAAAAATCTCTTTATTTTCAGCTTTTGAATTTAAACCCCCAAAGAGCAAGTATCTTAAAACACCACCTGGGAACCTTCATCTCCTTTTTCTCCTTTTGTTCCAGGAAGACCGCCATCGCCCTAATAAGAAAAAAAAAAAGATAAGTCTCTCTTTCCTCGGCAAGAGGCCTCTGAAGCTCTAAGCTTTCTGTGTAAGAGGATGGCTGGCTTTACCTGTTCTCCATTGATTCCATCAATCCCGAGTTCCCCAACTTCTCCCTGAAAATGCAGAGTTATCCAGGTTACAGAGCCCCTCATGCCTAAGTGAAACGAAGCCAGACATTAGCCAGCTGCAGCAGCAACAGTAGAAGTGGTAGTAGTAGAAACAGCAACAGCAGAAGAAGAAAAGGCAGTAGTGGTCAAAACAGCAGCGGCAGTAGTAGTAGCAGTAAGATCAGCAGCAGCTGCATTAGTAGTAGTAGTAGTGTAGACACACATGATACATACACACACACTCCTTCCATATATATTTCTATAGGCTATTGTTAAGCTAAAAACAAATAAAAAGGACTAAACAATTGAAATGTTTGATGGAGAAAATAAAATTACACAGTATCAAAGAAAGGACCAAATAGAACATAATGACAGTGAAAAGAAGAAATGTTCCCTTCCTAACTCAAATGCGTGACCCTGCTAGCCAGGATGGGGCAGCTCATCTTAAAATCATCCCCGCTTCCCTCTATGTTTCAATGAGCCTTGATACTGTACCTCCTCTCCACTGAGTCCCCTGTTTCCCTGAAAAGAATGAAAAAATAAAAACAGAGATTAAGTTTAAGGAAATGTTATAATACCACATCAAAATATTTCTCAATGACTTCAAAATCTAGTTACCTTGGGACCTTTGCTCCCAGAGCATCCTTTTGTGCCTCCTTCTCCCATTGGTCCAGGGGATCCTCTTTCTCCCTGAGTAAAGAACATACTCTTAATATTCAATGCTCTAATATGGAATTTGGAGAGAGCTAGGTGGCACAGTGGATTCAGTACCAGGCCTGGAGTCAGGAAGATTCCTCTTCTCGAATTCAAATCCAGCATTGGACACTTACTAGCTGTGTGACCCTGGGCAAGTCACTGAACCTGCCTCAGTTTCCTCATCTGTAAAAAGAGCTGGAGAAGGAAATGGCAAACCACTCCAGCAAGAAAACCCCAAATGAGGTCACAAAGAGTTGTACATGATAGAAAAACAAGCAAATAATAAATAAAGAATTCTCCTTGGGAAGGTTGACAAATTACTTACTATAACAGTGTTCTACAAACGATGGTCTTAGGACTCCTGGGATTTCTCAAGGGGCTCATGAGGTCAAAATTAATTAAATATGTTTTAAATCTAATATTTCTAACAATTCAATTGATATATACCCATATAAACAAAACCTCCTTGTGTGTGTGTGTGGGGGGGAGAATTCCTGATAATTTTTAAGAACATAAAAGGATCCTGAGAACCACAATGCTAGAAGAATAACTACAGCTGACTTTGAAGGTTTATAATCTGGGCTCCACGGTTAAGAGGAAGGGAGTAGAAACTAGAGGTACCATCATAAAAATCTTTATTTTATAGCCATCTGTCTGTCGCCTGGGTGTAGGGTGCTAATGAATCTTAAATGAAACCGTCTAAAAATTTCTGATCTAAGA
Organism: Phalanger gymnotis; assembly: GCA_028646595.1. Lineage (NCBI taxonomy): Eukaryota > Metazoa > Chordata > Mammalia > Diprotodontia > Phalangeridae > Phalanger > Phalanger gymnotis. The sequence continues at coordinate 29,548,052 of CM053623.1, read as the reverse complement.
TAAATATGTCTGATGAGGACAGGGATATAAATACATCCATATCATGAAAGGCACATACATTAAATGAAGTAGTGTTTACATGTGCAGGAGCCAAGGAGCTGAAATCCACTATTGTGGGGGGTGAGTTGAAAGAGAAGTCATCAGGATCAGATGCTGAGTTGGGATGAGGTAGAATTAATTAGGTAAGAAATCTGGAGCTAGAAAGGCTCTTAGAGGACATCTAACTCCTCATTTTGCTGACCAGGAGGCTGAAGCGTAGAGAGGTAATTTCCCCAAGGTCATACAGAGGGGGGATTTGAATTTGAGTCTTGTGACTCCACATTCAGTTCCCTTTCTATCTCATTTCAGTGCTTAGCACAGTGCCTAGCACACAGGAGGCACTTAATAAATGCTTACTGAATGAATGACTGATGTTATAGCACATGGCAGTAGATGGAGATGGAGGAGATAAGAAGAATGAATATTTTATTCAAAGCATGTGGCTTAGCAGGAAAACTTCAGATTACACATGGGATCATTAGATGAAAGAACGTGATTGAGTGGACTCATCTGGGAAGAAAGGGATGGGGGATGACAGGGAGAAAAGGGAAATGAGGTTTGGGGGCCCTTCTGGTCAAGAGGAATGTGCAGCGAAAAGGTTTTCTAGAAACCTGAGGGCATGAAGGCTCTGGGATCTTTTCCCATCTCTGGTCCAACACGATCTGCTGCCATTAAACATGAAGTCACCTTCGATTTTTAAGCCTCACATTCTCTACTTCTAGATTCTCCAGTGATGACTCTTCTTAGCAAATCACAAAGGGGAATAAAGGAAGACTTGAGAATAAGCATGAAGACAACAAAAATCCTTTCCTATTGGACTGTTTTCCTTGTATCAAAAAGTCACAAAGGGACCTTGTGTATTTCTTTGTTCAGAAGCCATCTTCTGAACTGGTCCAAGCAACACCACATTTGTCCAGTAGTAATATTCTTAATAGAAAGGAAAGTTAAAAAGTGTTAACTTACAGGGGCACCTTCTTCTCCCAGGTAGCCTTCGCTGCCTTTAATACCTGGAAGTCCCTGAAAATAAAAAAGAAAAAGCAATGTGAGCACTTCTCAGATCAAGTCAACATGGCACTGAGCATTTATTAGCTACCTACCTACTATGTGCCAGGCACAGTGCTAAGTGCTTTGCAAATGAAAATATAAAGTCTCCTAAGGAAAGTTCCTCAATCTTACTGGTTTTGACTTTACACAGACTAGCAAAAGCTTGGAAAAAATGTAAGCTTCCTTCATGGTTCCTCCACGATTCACTTTTTCAGTTAGGCTACATCAATACAAGTGAATGGGGCAGGGGAATCTACTCTTTTCTTCCATACAACTCTGGAGTTCTTTTCTAAAGAAACATGGTAACACAATTGGGGAACATTCTTCTTTCCTAGGGAGGAAAACAACATTCTCCAAAATTTTTTTGCACCATGTTATACTTGGTGTAAGCAGATCATATAAACTTTTGCTTTCTTTTTAAAAAAAAAACTGCTTCCACTTTTTGAGCCTTGGGAAGAAAATCCTGCTGGATGAAAACTTGCTGCACAGACACATCCATGTCGAGTGGGGAATTACAAAACAGAGACAGCTGTAAAACCTTGAAAATAGATGTATCCATACCTAACGACAAAAAATCACTATGGAGCGTATTCATAAGCTCCACTGTCCTATGGTTATATATTGTGTTGAGCTATTTTACAGAGTGACTAGGTGGCACAGTGAACAGAGCCTGGGCCTGGAGTGAGAAGGACTCAAATTCCTGAGTTCAAATCTGGCCTCAGTCACTTCCTAGCTATATGACCCAGGAAAGTCACTTCACCCTGCTTGCCTCAGTTTCCTCAACTGTCAAATGAGCTGGAAAAGGAAATGACCAACCACTCTAGTATCTTTGCCAATAGGGGTCATGGAGATTCAGAGACTGATCCATCCATCTAAGATCTAGATAGCTATAGATTATTGTCTATCTATATCTATGTATATCATGCATACAAATGTGTGTCTCCTTCAGGATATCAAGGGCTATTTTATCATAGAAAATGCAGGCGCAGCCAATTTAAAATATGAAACTGGAAGCATAGTAAATGACGGCCAGGGCATATAAAGTAACCACCCTACTACTAATAAGTTCATGGCTGCCATTTGTCCCCTGGAGGATAAATCCATTCTACACGTAGCAGAGGGTACATGTGAACTAATCTACCTTCTTCCCTGGCGTTCCTGGTTCTCCAATGGCACCGTCTCCCCCAGAACACTTGCAAAGCAGACAGCAGCACGTCCTTTCAGCAACGTTAGCCTGGAACAAAACAGAAAAGTGTGCGTGTGTGTGTGTGTGTGTGTGTGTGTGTGTGTGTGTGTGTGTGTGTGTGCATGTGACCCTGCCCTTCGAATTGCTCTTATAGTGCCTTGGTCCAAGTGACTCAGATGTCTCCCACACAATCACAGTGACAGTGTTCCAGAAGGAGAGAACATTCATAGGACATTCCATGAAATCAAGCGGTTCCAGGCGAATGTGCTTCTCATTTTGCATCTTTCATTTGGCAGATAATAAAGACTTAAAAATGTGTTCTTTTGTTTCTACCACCATTTTAAGGACTGCTGAACTGAAGCAAAGGTCACAGAAGGGACCCCAGAGGCCATCAATGCCTAGAAAGGTTCAGTGGTTTGTCTAAGGTCAGACAGGTAGCAAATGGCAGGTAACCTATCACATTCCATCCTACTTTATTCATATTTTTTTTTACCTGTGCAGACTGATGATTTTTACTTAGCCGTTCAAAAAGACTCCGTAACAAAATAATCTTTCTTTAACAAATAAAGGCACATTTTTTTCCTCCCAGTTAGTACACCTCTTCTGCAGTAACTTGGCCTTTATAGAGAGATTAGAAGACCTGACATTATTCAGTTTAACACTAGAGAGAAGTCACAGCAGAAGTAAACATGACCAGAATATTATGTCAGCTCAAGAATGGAAGAATCATCCATCAATTACACACCCAGGCTGGGTTTTTCTTTTTTTTTGGGGGGGGGGTGAAGTGACAATGTATAAAATACATTGTGTGTGTACAAAATATAATATATATCATATATTATATATAATAATATGTGGCTAATGCACATGTATATGTGTACGTGTGAGAAAATAAGCACAGAATTCTCAGTCTTTACGGCCCAAAGTTCCCAGTCACATTCTGGTATCCAAACGTTAAATTTTCAGGCAATTGAAATCTTGGATCCTCAGCTACCGAGCATTTTTCCCAAGTGCCTACTGAGAAGATATTCTTAAAATACTTTTTGCCTTCTCATACTGTGACATTCTTATTCATCTTTAGAGACGTTTAAAGAAGTAACAAAGTTTTTGAAATAATTAAAATTTTAAAATGGGACATATTCAGTAAATAAACTAGGTGGAGCCCTCACTTTCTTCGTCCCCATGCCAATTTTTCTTTGAGTTAATACACTCATTTTTGTGCAAAGGCTCTATGTGGGAGATGTCCTGGGGTGGTGGGAAGAAGTCTAGAATAGGAGCTAGAAAGCTTGGGTTTCCATCCTCGCACTTCCTTTTGCTATCTGTGGGACCTTGGAAATGTCACCCTCTCAGGGCCGCGTTTTCTTTATCTATCAGGTGAAGGGCGCCCTGGGTAATTTCTAAGGTCCCTTCCAGCTACAAACCTATGCCCATGTGTGCCTATGCTGATTATCATAAACAAAGTGCTTTCTTTTCATCTGCATTACATTTAAAAGTTGGCTTGACTTTTTATTTAGAAGCATAAATTATCAGCAGCTGGTCTTATTAAGATTTTTCAAAGGCATGGCAAAAACAGAACCCATTAAAAACCGAATAGTGTCAAAAATAGATTCTGAAAATTCTCCACTGTGAGGTCTCATTCTTTTGGTCTTCCTTTTGTTTATCTGCCTTTGCTTTGGAAGACAGACATTAAGGTACATTGATTCAGATTTGATTAAGTTGGAATTTGGATCTTTTTTTAATGAAAATGAGGCTTGCTAATGAAATGTCGAGCACAAAAAATTATAATGAGAATATTCATTAAGACAATTCATTAAGACAATAAGACAACAATTTATTTTAAAACAATTCAGAAATGCCCTCTTATATGCATATAAGGTAACTGCAATATAGCATTAGCTACCGCATCAGAAAGTAATTGTTTTTATGTGCCAATTGCCAAAACAAAAACTATCTTATCGGCTCATTAAAACAGTGTCACTGCCAGCCAACATTTGGCTTTGTAAATTAAAATGATAACATGTACTTAAAAGAAATCAAACTATGTATTTTTAACCATGTTCTCTCATTGGGACTCTTCACTAATTCAAAGGGACTAGTCTGTCCAAATGAGTAAAACTATTTCAGATAAATTTACTTCAATCAAGTAAGTTAACATAAAGTTTGCTTTGCAAACCTCACACATTATATAAATGCCAGTAATCAGTTTTACTTATTACTACTACTACCTCAATCACCTGTGAATTCAGTGGTAAGTGTTCCCCCTACAACACAGGTGCTAATCCCTCTTATACATTGTAGATGAGCTCCCAAAGCTATTATGACTAAAAAACCCACCATCCAGGGGCCGTAAGGTGATGAGGCTCTCAGAATTTAACAAAGAGGCCTGAGGTGGAAGCCCTTTCCATTCGGCAGAACCTAGGCTTGGCTTCCCCTGATATAACCTTCAAAAGTGTAGGGTCAACTTCTCCAACTGCAGTGAATAATCATCAGGGTGGGACTTTTCAGATGATCATAAGAAATAAATGTGAAGAACAGCAAGATACAACTTCAAGTCACTAGCCTTTCTCCAGATCACTTACCAGATATTTAGATAGCCTGCTTCCCAAATCTCTCATGCCAATTGTTAACTGAGTCCTATAATCAAATCCTTTCCCAAATTCAATGTACGGAAGGTCAGCTAGGTCATTTGCATCAGTAGTTTCTTCCAGAGCAATGGTTATGAGAGCGTTGAGCCCTATTCAACAGAGTTTATAATTCTTTAAGAAATTGTTTCAGTTAACATGATGCTTTTGCATATATATTAAAATTATTATTCCAGGGAGAGTGCTATGAGTCACAATTATGCAATGAAGCTCTCAGCTAATTCTCCATGTCAGGATTTTTTTTTCCCTCCAGCATAGGCTATAATTGACAAGTACTAATTCCATAATAAGATGACACTTGAATTACATTTCCGCGAAATGATTAGGTAGGCACCAGTGGAAAGGCTCAATGGAACTTTCAGCTCCCTAAAGGCTTGAAGGTCAAAGTTTGTCAGTCAACATGATTCATGGAGTGCCTACTGTGCACACAGTGCCATAGGTGAATCCACATTTTTAGAAGTCTTCTAATTAACTCTTCCCAGACTTTATAATCTCGTTGGAAAGAGAATAATCACACATGAAACTATCAAAAATCCTTGTTTTAGAACATATGAACAAGTTCCAAGAGTTATGTAAGAAGTACCACAGGGTGCAGAAGAACCAGGAAGTGTTAGCTATGGTGTGATAGATGCTTGAGATAAGGGGACTTGAGAAGTATTTTTAAGAATGTGAAGACATGAAAAAGAAGAAGTTGAGAGTAACATGCAAAGGGTGTAGTAGTGGTAGAGGGGTCAAGTCATGACAGACACTCCTCTGAGGCTGGAGCAGAAGAGCCATGTCGAGAGGTCATGATTCATCAGGCATGTGAAGTGAGGCAGCCACAGACTGGTACTAAAGGGAGAGGTTTGGCGAGAAAATGAAAGACAATGTTTCTTCAACTTGAGTTTGACAATTTGGAAAAGGTATGCTCATCTGATTTATTTTATCAATGAAAGATTGTCTTTCTAGGATTATTTTTCCTGAGAAATTCCAGAGGTTGCAAAAAGCGTAAAGATTATGTGAACAGAGGAAGTGATGACAAGACACACAAAATGGCTCTGTAGCCTTTATCAGGAATAACTTCTTTGAGGGATGAGTGTAGAAGTATCTGAGCATCTCAAACCACAGAAGATCTGGAGATGCTTTTAGCTCTTTAAAAATGGTTGAGAAAGAAAAGAGGTCCAAAAAACTGGGAGAACAAAAGAGGAACACAGATTTTGAATGCAGGGCACAGAACACAGACTCACGCTGTAAATATAAAGCAACATGGATAGATGAATAAATGAATTGGAAAGAATGTATTAAGTGCTTATTACGAGCCAAGCTTGACACTAAACCTTGGGGATACAGATAGAAAATCAAAGTGGTATTTGATCTCTTGGGCAGCAAGGTGATGCCAGATTTGGAATCAGGAAGACCTGAGTTATTTACCATAGCTGTGTGACCCTGGGCAATTCACTTAACCTCTGTTTGCCTCAGTGTCCTCAAATGTAAAACAGAGATAACAATAGCACCTACTTCCCAGGGTTGTGAGGCTCAAGTGAGATAATAATTGTAAAGTGTTTTGTGCAGTGCCTGGCACACAGTAAGTGCTATATAAATGTTAGCTGTGCTCTCAAGGAGTTCATTGTCTAAGGTAGAGAAAGCCCATATAAAACAATTCACTGGCAGGGTGGACAGAAAGATCTGGGAGTCCTAAGGGTAGAGCAGTGGGGCAGATGGCAAGATTCCACGGGTCCTTAGGTTGTGTGAGTAGTTCAGATGGAGCACCCTGAGGTCTGGAGGGCATAGTGCCCAGACAGAATGATAGACTATGAAAGCTACAGTCGTGATCAGGGACTATCTCCTCCAAGCTTTTTCTTGTTCCAAATAAGCCAATCTTCATTATATCCCTAGATAAAATCTAGAAGGGCCTTTATGGGATAAGAGACCTGTGATTTGTTATCCATGCCATCTTTATTGGGGGTGTGTAAAGAAAAGTAGCCAAAGAACATTTGCTGAATTAGCATGGCAGAAGAGTGCCAGCCAATGTTTTAAGTTAGAATAACGGGAAGATGAGGTGAGACTTAAGTAGTCCAAGTATCACCAAGGTCAAAGAAAACAATACATCTCTTAAGGTAAAAGAGAAAGTAACATTAAGACTACACTCTATCTTCAGGGTCTCACAAATGAACACCCCTGTAGACTCTATTCTTCCCTTTTAAAGACTTCTCTATTTCTGGCAGGAACCAAGATAGTCAAAATCCAACTTTTGCAATTGATAGACATTTACTAATTTCCCCACGGGAATGGGAAGGAATTAGATTAATGTTACAAATCTAATTACATAAAGGCCTTTCTTGGAAGGAATCCACCTTCTACCATCTATCAAAAGTCTCCATATGGAAGGAAACCAAGAGCCATCTGTTGCTATCCTGAAAATACCGCCGTATACTGAGACCAAACATTCTGTCCAGCCTCTTCGATCTGGATAAAGGAATGCTTCTAGAGGTCATAAAGAAGGCAAGGTCTAAAGGAAGAGAAAGAACTAAATAAAAAGCCAACTTTACTCTAGAAAGAGGAGAGGCACCTAACCTAGGACTTCACTGATACAGGGAACTCTCGGGTGAAGAGACTGCCTCTAGCCATTCAGTTTGGCATCTTTCTGCACCATGTAGTCTTAGAGAACTGCCTAGAATACTGAGAAAAAAAGTGATTTAACCAAGGTCACAGTGCTAGTATTTGTCAGAGAGACAACCTGAACCCAGGTCTTCCCAGCTCTGAGGCTTGTGTTTCTCTCCCTCTCCCTGCCTCTTCCTTCCCCCATCCCTCTTGTCTGCCTCTCTCTCTTTCTTTCACACACACACACAGAGAAATGGAGAGAGAGAGAGAGAGAGAGAGAGAGAGAGAGAGAGAGAGAGAGAGAGAGAGAGAGAGAGAAGGAAAGGGAGAGAGAGAAGGCTAGATTGTATTCACCAGCTAAGATGGTAAGGAAGATTGTTGCCACTATAGCTAGAGCCAGAAGAAATGGTTATATTTTTATTCTCTTGTTTCATATTTAGGAAAGAAATTTCAGTGACATCAGATCTGCCACTGGTTGCCAAAGTCAATAGCTTGTCGCCAGCTCTTTAAAATCCATTGGTTCATTTATGATCTACAAATGTGGAAGGAATAGAGAGCCAGCATTAAAATTCATCTCACAACACTTGCAACCTTGGTAAACTGTAAGAGTGCCAAAATAATGTATGAAAATTAACTGAACTGGTAGAGGGTTGGCCTCTTTTGCCCCTTCTAATAAAATCTAGGAGAATCATTCTGTGTGATTCTGTTATTACTCAGGAACAAAAATACTGGATTGAAACCTATCAAATTATGGCAAAAATCATGGGAATGATGCATTCTAAGATAAAAGACTTAGGAAAAAGTTAGATATGAAACATGAGACAAAGCACAGATCTTTAGCAGTTCTCATAAATTTGGTTTTAGGACCCCTTTACACACTTAGAAATTACTGAGGGCCCCAAAGAGATCTTGTTTCCATGGATTATCTCTAATGATATTTACTGTATTAGAAATAAAAAAAATCTTAGTATTATGATAAGAGTTTTTATCCCTGGACATTCTGGATGGATCTCATGGACCTGAAGGGGTCCCCAGACTGCATCTTGAGAGCCTGTTTACTATGGTTAAAGGTGTTCTTAGAGGAAAAAGGTATAAACCAAAGTCTTCTAAGTGACCCCTGGGTTGTTCTGCATCAAACTTTCAGCAGCAGTGGACAAGCCAACGAAATCAAGAGCTGTCTGTGTGCACTGAAAAGACTTCTGTAGACAGAGGGCGCATCTTTGAATTTTCAAGGTTAACGTCATTCTGAATTTTACCTTCTTTTCGGAGCTGATCAGATTTTGATTCAAGTATTTCAACATCATCATCCAACCCATCTGAAAATAAGAGCAGCACCTGAAGAAGGAATTAAAAGGCAAAATATGTGAAAAGAGGCTAGCTGGTACTTTCTATGATAGCAAAGAGCTGGAAACAAAGCAGCTGCCCATTGCTTGGGGAATGGCTAACAAACTGGTGCGTATATATAACGGAATATTGCTGCGCTGGTAAGGAATGATGACGGCAATGGATTCAAAGAAGCGTGAGAAGGCTTACGTGAACTAATGCAGAGGAAAGTAAGCGGGGCCAAGAAAACAATATACACAGTGGCTGGGAATATAAGCAATGTAAAAAAATTAAAAGTGAATGTTGGAAAACTATAAAGAACAAAGACGTATGAAGAAACAATTCTGTTTCTCCCCTTTGCACAAGTGGATGGTCCACAAGTGTTGTATGTTGTAGACATTTTTAGGCTTTTTATGTACTGATCAGTTATGCCAATTTCTTTATTTTCTTGTCTTCAAAAATACTATTTTTTAAATAGAATAGCTCTAATGAAGGATGAATGGGTAAGATGTTGGGGGGAAATGACAGTGATATAAAAAAACAAAAGACATCAATAGATGATTATATTTAGTTAAGAACAGTGTGATTGTGATCATAAACCAACAAATAATAAGGCAGGACCAACCTTTCCTCGAGTAGCAGATTTATTCTGGAAGGCATCCCAAAGCGAATTCAAGAAAGGGGCATTGAGGCGAGACGGCTCCTTGACGAATACATTCTTCAAGGTGTTCAGGATATTTTCACTGTAAATCTCAAACTTGGGGGAAAATTTATCCACGGCATTTGTCACTTGAAAGGCCACACCGACCTGAGTCTGGGATCCCACCTCACAGCTCACCCCATTTAGGGAACTGATGGCATGTAACACATCCTGAAGATAAGTCTCCATCCAAGCCTGACCTTGAAATAAAGGCTGTCCTTTCTGCTGAGATGAGATGTCAAAGCCCACAACAACATCCACAAAACAACCTAGACACAGAGAAAACAGGTGTCTTATTAAAATATAAATAGAATGGGAATTACATCTCCATACTTCACCACCACTATAGGGGCCTTTACTAACAATTGCTGGATTTTTATTTCTACTCTGCACACAAAGTAGAAATTGGAGAAAGAAGAAAAAATGCAGTAATGCAAAAGGAAAATGTGAAAAATTTTTATGGACATTCTGGAAGCAGAGCCAAGATGGCAGCTGGAAAGCAGGGACTTGCCTAGGGCTCTCACTCAGGACCCTCCAAACACCGATAAAAAATGTCTCTGAACAAATTCTAGAACTGCAGAACCCACAAAATAGCAGAGGGAAGCAGGGCTCCAGCCCAGGACAACCTGGATGGTCGCTGGGTGAGGTCTATCACTCACAGAGCTGGGAGCGGAGTGGGGCAGAGCCCAGAATGGGCTGTGTCCAGACCAACTAGACCAGGAGCTGGGCAGAACAGGCCCTAGAGCCCTGAATCAGTGAGCTCTCACAGTTGCCATATTTCTCAACCCCAAAACACCAAGACAACAGAGTAGGTGAATGGGAAAAGCTGCGGGGACAGAGTGAAAGGAATTCGCGGTTCAGCCACCATCCCGGGGGGAAGTAGAGGTGGTGCAGCTACAGAACTACAGCTGCAGTTGCTTCTGGCCCCAGGCCCACCTGGTGGGAGGAATTAAGTGGTGGATCAGAGCAGGAGTGCAGAGCCTGCTTAAGATCTGAGTCAGGTCCAGGTTGGCAGTTCTTGGGGGAGGAGGAGAGCTGGTGTGGAAGAGCTTTCTGTATAGAAATAGCTCTGAAAACAACAGTGCATC
>CM053623.1:29509959-29536950 GCA_028646595.1 Phalanger gymnotis | reverse complement strand
TCTTACCTTACAGGAAAGAAGGAGGAACGAGATAAAAAAGGGGGGATGATAGAAGGGGGGCAGATAGGGGGAGGAGGTAATCAAAAGCAAACACTTTTGAAAAGGAACAGGGTCAAGGGAGAAAATTGAATAAAGGAGGATAAGATAGGACAGAGCAAAATATAGTTAGTCTTTCACAACATGAGTATTGTGGAAGGGTTTTGCATAACAATACACATGGAACCTATGTTGAATTGCTTTTCTTCTTAGAGAGGGGAGGCAAGGGGGAGAGAATTTGGAACTCAAAGTTTTAAAAGAAGATGTTCAAAAAAAAGTTTTTTGCATGTAACTAGGAAGTAAGATATACAGGCAATGGGGCATAAACATCTAACTTGCCCTACAAGAAAGTAAGGGAAAAGGGGATGGGAGGGAGTGGGGTGACAGAAGGGAGGGCTGACTGGGGAATGGGGTAATCAGAATATATGCCATCTTGGAGGGGGGGAGGGTAGAAATGGGGAGAAAATCTATAATTCAAACTTTTGTGAAAATTAATGCTGAAAACTAAAAATATTAAATAAATAAATAATGATTTATTTTTTAAAATTTTAAAAAAAGAAAGAAAAATATTTATGTGAAAAAATTTAACCCTGCATGATTAATTTTCCATGGTAAAAAATTTCTTATAAAATAGACACCCAGGATAATGTATTGGATAGAGAGTTGACCTCAAAATGAGGAAGACCTGGCTTTATCAGTATCACCGTCACCCTCATAAAGAACTGTATTAAGTGCTGCCTAGGTGTCAGGAGTAGTGTGTTAAGCAGTAGGGTTAGAAAGACAAAAATACAGTGTCTGCCCTTAAAGACCTCATAATTTAACGGGAGAGACAATGTGCATGCAATTATGTGTATAAAGATAGAGTGTAAATGGGAAATAATCTTAGAAGGAACTAGCGGTGGGACAGACTGAGGAAGACTTGTTGCAGAAGGTGGGTTTTTAGCTAAGTCTTGAAGGAAACTCAGGAGGTAGAATTAAGGAGGAAGAGCATTCCAGGCATGGAAGTCGTCCGGTGCAGAGGCACACAGTAGAGAGTAAGCAACAACACAAAGTCTATTGTCGCTAGATTAGGGGAAATACAGTGTAAGAAACCTGGAAAGGTGGGGAAGGGACAGACTGTGAAGGCTCTGCTGGCTTACACTGGCCGTGTGACCCTCAGTGAGTCACTTACCCTCTTATGCTTTAGGCACCTCTCTAAGACTATCAGACAAAGAAAAGGTTCACACTCTGACACTGGTAAGGAAGTTCTTAACCCGCAGCTGCCCAAACCCATGAAATAACAGCTTCGGTCCATCACCCTGTGAAATCTGGAGAGATATGTATTGACTGAAGTTCATAACCTTTACTGAATTTATGGAAGACATTCTCCAGGTGGTTTTTTTTAAAATTTTACATGTATTTTGGTTACAGGCTTTGCAGAAATATTTACAATTTTAAAAGATGTCATTTATATCACTGCATCTAGCTACCTCAGATTATTCAACTGACACTGTACAATAACAACAATGAAGGAAATGGAAAGCCGAATGGAGAAAAATCTTTCGGGGGAAAAACCAAGAAATCATAGGGAATATGCCTACTGTCTGAAATTTGGGATTTCAATGATTGAAGAAAATAAATGGGAGTGGTGAACTCTAATTGTCTCCCTCTCTCTCCCACCCTGAAAAGATCACAGTAAAGTAAAAGGCGGGTTTTGTTCTCTCTCTCTCTCTCTCTCTCTCTCTCTCTCTCTCTCTCTCTCACACACACACACACACACACACACACACACACACACACACACACACACACACACACACAGGCAAAGGATCTCAGATGATATGAGATCTTACTCAATTTAAGCCTAGGAAGAAAAAACTATTATAATTTTAATTAAAATTTAATTAAAAATACTGTATTTTTTGAAACGCCAGGATGACCTGACTATTCAAACAGCTAATCATGTTTGTAGATGGAACTTCCCAGGGACCAAGAGGGAACAAAAACCAGAAGTTGGAGTCGTCATGACTTTTCTTTCTGGTTGGATTTTGATAAGCGCAGTTCAATGTTACAGGTAAATGCTTGCACCCCTGCCCTTCTCTCATTAATCTCTGTCTAAATCTAAGAATGTAGGAGAAAGAAACAGTCAGAAGGGGCCTAATATTTTGGGCCAGCCAGTTAAACAAAATGCATTAGAAGAGGAAAAAAAGAAAAAGATGCAGGATCCATAAACACTTTTAAGAATGTATGACTTGGGATGGAGAAGTGGGGGGGCAGTCTGCTTTGTTTAGATCAGTAACTGTGAATTGATGCATTTCTTGAGAAATTTTCCACTTCCCCGACATTGGGTAGTTGCTAACTTTTGAAAGCCTTATAAACCCAGAAAACTAGTTTTATTTCTTGAAGAACTGTTAACTTGTTTCATGGCTACTTAATGGGAACCAGGTTGAGCAAAGAAAAAAAAAGCCCAAAGGTACTTTCTGAAACTGTATTTTCACAAACAGGTTTCAGGCAGAACAATGCATTATCAAGGGTACAGCTAGGTGGTGCAGGCATTGTAACTGTAACTACCCTGGCATACCCACGATGGTGGCTAGTGCAGGTTTTTTTTATCTGCTTTACTAGGAAAGCAACTTAAAAGGGGTCAATGATCTTTAATTAAACAGAAAAAATACAGAGAAGAGAAATAAAGACCAACAGACAAGGCTCTACTGCCTGAATCAAAGCTTTATATCCACCACTGAATCTAGAGAGCCTTTACCTCTGAGGAGTCGGGAGCTCTGAACATACAGCTCCCCAAAGTCTTAACCAGGTAATCACAACATCTTTCTCATAAGCAAGCACCCAAAGCAAAAACTCATCTCTCACAATATATACTTTTTCAGCTAATGGGCTCAGAGCCAGAAGGCATCACAACCTGACTCATTGCCTAATTAGCTTATTAACAAAAGGTGTACAAGCTTTCCTACAAGCAAGAAAGCTTCCCTTAATGGGTTCCACATGAGGCCTGTTAATGGGTGGGGAAGATCTTACATCCTCCTCCCACCCCCTATTAACACCGCAGGCCTGCAGTCAAGAAGACCTGATTTCAAATGTGACCTCAAACACTAGCAGTGTGACCTTGGGCAAGTTACTTAACCTTGTTTGCTTTGGTTTCCTCATCCCTAAAATGAGCTGGAGAAGGAAACAGAAAACCACTCTAGTATCTTTGCCAAGAAATCCCCAAATGGGGTCACAAAGAGTCAGACTTGACAAATAACTCAACAACAACAAAATGCATTACCAAAGAAAAGAAAAGCTGACCTTTTTTCCTTGCTTCCAGTTTTTTTTCTACTAGTCAACAAGCACGCTATTCAGATGAGGACAAGACAGAGCATGCCATGAATAGGGAATGGCATTGATTATGTCCAGAGAAAGGTAACCAAAATGGCAAAGGATCTTGAGTCCATATCACATGAGGATCTTTTGTTTAACCTGGAGAAGTAAATACCAAGGTAGAACCTGACTAAGGGAGGTCTGTAAGTACCTGAAGGGCTGTTAAATAGAGGAGACATTAGATTTCTTTTATTTGGTCTCATGGGGCAGAATCAGGACCACATGCATAAGTTATAAAAACTCTAATTTTTAGTTTTGATGTCAGAAGAAATCCTAAATAATAATGAAACAAATATTTAGAGCTATCCTTATGTGAAATGGGTTGATTTGGGAAGAATCTGATGAAGCAAGGTCTTTAGACAGGCCCTGGATAACCACCTGATGATATATCCCAGGGAGGTTTCTTTTTCTGGTATGGATTGGATTAGATGGCTGCTGATGTCCACTCACTTCAAGTCTAGTGACCCTTGCAGTCCATACAACCCCTCCTCAGCCAACTCTAGGTATCCCTCTCCCATGTGTTGTAGAAAGACGCTGCCAGGATTTGGATGGGATAATTAGATTTATAATTTATTAGATGTCCCCCTGTAACTCTGGACATGTGTGATTTGAACCTATGAGGTAACAGGGAATCACTAGAGTTTATTGAGCAGGGGAATGACATCATCAGACCTCTGCCTGTGCTTTAGAAAAATCTCTTGGGGATCTATGTGGAAGATGGACTGGAGAGGGGGTGAGACATGAGGCAGGGAGACCAATTTGGGAATTATTGCAACAATCAAGAAGAGAGATGAGAGATTGGGTGGTGGCTATGAGGAGACAGATGTGAGAGTTACTGTGAAGGTAGACTCGACAAGAAGACCTAGCAATTCATAGATGTCAGGATAAGTATAGCTGAGGATGATTCCAAGGCTACAAACCTGAATGACTGGAAGAATGGTTGTGTCCTTGACAGAAAAGGGAGTAAACTTCAAAGAAAGAGGTGTTTGGGGGGGGGAAGATAATGAGCTCTGTTTGACATATTATTGAGTTGGGGGGGGGAGGGCTAAGGGACATCCAGTTTGAAATATCCAAAAGGGAGATGATGATGCAGGAATGGAGCTCAGAGCTGGATACAAATGGCAAGTGCTCTGTGTAGAGGCAATGACTGAACTCATGTGAATCCTCCTAGGTTTTCTAGATCATCTTCTAAGATAGCAGAACCAGAGATTTAATCCCCTGGGGTCACTTTAATGAGGAGCTTCTGTCATGGACTCGGGTGTGCTAGTCTTTGGACTCTACGCTCCACTGTGGGGCCCATACCAGAAGCCTTCTTGCATTAGCTTGTCAGGAGCTAGTCCTCCAAGCCACTTCCTAAACACTTCCACACTGTGCTGCCCAATCTCTGGCTAGCATCTTCATCTCCTTCTTTTCGTCATTCATGTGTGTACCTTCCCCCCTCCCCCATGTGTTATCTTTCCCCTTTAGAATATAAGCCCCTTGAGGGCAGCCACCATCTTGTTTGCTTGTATTTGTATCCCCAGTGTTTAGCACAGTGCCTGACATTCAGTAAATGCTTAACAATGTTCCTAACTATCTCACCACCTATCATGTTTCCCTGCTTAATAGAACCTACTAGAGTTTACACTCCATTGACAGAGCCTTTTGAGCACAAGTTCACCTCCATGCCACAATAAGGCAGCTGGAGCATTTCAGCAAAGTGGGATTTGGACCAAATATGAATGTTTTAGGAAGGCCATATCATTTCCCTTTTTATATGTTTATGTTCGTAACATAAGGTCAGCCGCTAAAACATAAACCCAGATATGGATTAATGTAGTTTATTTACTTTGCCACTAGGTGGTACTCTTAGTAGCTTATGCCTGATCTTCCCTGCTGCAGTGTCTTCAAGACAGCTCATGAGAAATGTACAAAAAATACAAATCCATATTTCCATAAGTCGCTCAAGCCACTAAGTAGCAAAGCCTGTAACTTTGTTACTCACTCAATGATGTAAACATCTGATAGTCTCTAGGGCAATTGTACAAAGAAAACAATCGTCCCATTTCCCTGATTTTGTGATCTCCAAGCAGAAATGGTATTCATGAGTTCTAGACTGAGATGGAAGGCACCACGGTGTGCTTTCTCTCTGTTAATTTGTTTTCCTTTGAAGCTGAGTGGGAGCTCCAACCACGTTGGTCTCCAGGTACCATCATCTCTGCTACAAATCTCTAGAATTCTTCATTCTTTGTTATTACAGACTATCATAATTAAGAATACTTTCCTCAACACTCTAATGATTGTTTCCCATTAAAACAAAAACAGCAGTTACATTCATTTCCGGGAGGCCAAACTGCAGGATCTTAGCACTTTAACTGGCTTCTTCTCACTCTTTTAAATAGGAATAACATGGCTTCTCGTCTGCTACTCTGCCCAGTAATTGTTTCCTGCTCAGTTAGTGGGAATAGAGGATACCTCAGACACACCTAAGGCAATAGTTCATAACCTGGTGCCTACAGATCCCTAAGTGTCCCTAGAAAGATTTCAGAGGGTCTCAGCACTTGGATGGGGGAGCATCCCCTTGAAAAAAACCACTATCCTTTTCTCTAACCTCTAATTGGAATTTAACATATCCTTCAATTATACATTTTAGAAAAGTATTCTGAGAAAAGGTTCCTAGGCTTCACCAGACTGCCAAAGTGGCCTATGATACAAAAAAGGGGAAGGAAGTAAGCATTTATTAAGCACCTGCT
The DNA here is from genome assembly GCA_028646595.1 of Phalanger gymnotis. Taxonomy (NCBI): domain Eukaryota; kingdom Metazoa; phylum Chordata; class Mammalia; order Diprotodontia; family Phalangeridae; genus Phalanger; species Phalanger gymnotis. The sequence continues at coordinate 29,530,828 of CM053623.1, read as the reverse complement.
CTGTTTAAGGCATGGTGCTAAGCACTTTACAAATATTATCTCCCTTAGTTAGGGCCGTAAACCCTTATCTAAATGTGTCCATAACTGTCTGCTCAATTTTCGCTCCCATCTATTGCTTGGCTACAGCAAAAAACAAGTTTCAATGAGCATCAGCTTAGTAAACAAGGGTTTCAGCAAACAAAAGCTATCAAAATTTTTAGTATTTGTAGACCTTTCACTGAAACCAGTTGTTTCAAAAAATCTTGAATATAAACCAATATAGTTGGAAAGATTAGTATAAACTTCTTGGGGCAGGGACTAGATTTTTTCCCAGCGCCTGGTACAATGACTTGTACATAGTAGGTTACTGTTTTGCTGAATGAATGATAACCGTGCTTTGTCAAACCTTGCTTTGCAAACCAAGTCTGCCATGCTTGAAAGGAAAGTGGCAAGAAAGATGAAGTTGAGAAAAACCTCCCAATACAGTATTTCTCACATCTATATAGAAGTCTGGGAAAAAGATCTTTGCCAATTGAACAAAGCATCATTTCAAGTTCAAAAGCACATAACCTACACCTGCCATTAGAAAGGGCTGCGGGCAACAGAAGGAGAAGGAATTTAAGGAAATGAACTTGGGGAACGTAAAGGGAAAATAAGCAACAAGCCAAATACCAGTTCAAAGGTCACTTACTGCTTTCGCTGACTGGCGTGCAGATGTTACGGACTATTCTTTTCTTGATCTTTCTCAGCTCGTCAAAGTTATCGACTGTCAGTTTTTTGTCCGACGTGCCGGATATCTGAATGAGCTGCTGCTCGTCCACGTCCCCGATGCCCAAAGAGTATATATCGATTCCTTTCCTTCTCAGGTCTTCGGCCGCCTTGGCCACCTCATCTTGGGACTGCCCATCAGTGAGGACCAATAAAACTTGCTGGGTGCCCATGTTTATTCTGCTGCCCATCTCCGGACGGAAATATTGCTCCACTTGCCTCAGCGCGGCTCCAATGTGGGTATATCCAAAGATCTGCTGGGTCATTTCAATTTGAGTAGAAACTTCCTCTTCGGTTGTGAATGACCCCAGAGCAAACTCAGGGTTGTAGATATGGCTGAACTGAGCCAGCCCAACATGCACTTTGCTATGTCTGATGTCAAAATCATCCACTACAGACACCAAAAAATCCTTCATCTTCTTAAAGTCATTCGGATGTATGCTATTGGAACCGTCAATGAGGAAAACTAGATCTGCCTTTTCAATTTCACAATCTGTGGGGGGGAAAGTGGTGGAAAAATCAATTCGTAATGTTTATTTTCATGGTTTTAAAAGCAGATTGGAGAACTTTTTTTTATTTAAAAAAAAGCAACTTTTAGCCAGATTTAAGAAGGTTGTCTTGTTAAACTAATCAGCAGTTACTGGTTTGGATACCATACAGCTGAGCCACTTCTGTGTTCATAGTGTGGAGATGCGCATCTCAATCCACACCTAACATTGCTAATGCCATTTTCCATGGCTCCCATAACCAGAGATGTTGGTGATGGCAATCTGCTTCCTTTTATATGGCTCATCTTGTGGTAATCCAATACAGCTGGTGATAGTTGGGAAGAACAAACAGTATATGTATATATGTGTGTACACATGTATGACTAGCCCTGGCCTACCCCAGCTTTTTAATTTGTATATCTTGACAGGAGGCCTGCAAACTCGCTAAATTATGACTGGCTTTTAATGGTCAGATTAATTAACACTACTTTTGCTCCATATGGGATCAAAAAAATTCTTTTTCAGCTAAACATTCTAGTTCAGTTGAGAAACAAGCTTCCCCTCTGTTTAAACATGGACAAAAGTTGATGAGACAGGATCTTCATGAAAGTGAGGGTTGGGCACAGTATATGCTTCACTTCTAATTAGCACCCTCCTCAATTCAAATTCACTGCCATAAAAACCACTGACCTCAATTAGATCATTTCCATTTTGGAATGAGAACAGAGTAAAGATATTGATTTGATTGTCAATCCCCTAAGCCATCTAGTTATCCAGATGGAGGCTTAGCTGCTGATGAGCTGAGAGATGTAAAAGAAATGGCTTAGAGATGCTTTAAGAATTTGTTAACCCATTCAAATCAGTTTGGAATTTAATTATGAAAATTTAATTATGAAAATCATGCGCTCATCATGAAAGGCAGCATGGAACGGTGGTCAGAGAGCTGGCCTTAAAGCCAAGACAACCCAAGTATAAATCCTGCCCCTGACACTAGTGTCTTACCCTACCCCTGCACAGTCAAAGGGCCACACTTGAGGACCTAGAGGGCTACATGTGGCCTTGAGGCCGCAGGCTCCCCACCCCTGCGGTGAATCAGAGAACCTTTCAGTAAACCTTTGGCAGCTCTCTAAACTGCAGAGAAGGTGCCAAGCTACACTGCCAGAATGAGTTTTCTCACCAGGGAATTTCATGTATTAATGAAATGACAGGTATAATCCCCAACTTCTTTGTGCCCATACTACAGAATGCTTTTCCTGATAAAGGAGGAAATTTTCAAAATTAAAATGTAGTATCATCTTCAGTAGGCTGAAAAGCACATATAGGCATCCTGGGAGGGGGCAGTTATCTATTATCCTTACGTGAAAATCTACAAAGGAGTGAGTTTACCTTATATATGTGAAGAACTTAGCCTATATATCACAATTTTTTAAAAGATGACTGAAGAGTATTGACATCTAATCCTAGGTAAGAAAAACATCTATCTAGGCCCCAGTGCTCACATACACACACTCACACACACACACCCTTTGATATAAAGATCATTTCCTTGTGTCCCAAATCCATTAGAAGGAGAAAAAAGACACCACCTTAAGAACCTTATGCCATTAGGAACAGGAAGGTGAGGTACGCTCCCCCTCCCCGACCCATGATATATGGTGTGATGAGCCAAGTCAAACTGACTCCTGAGCTGACTGTTAAATTTTCATTGTGAGTATTTGCAGCTCAGAAATCTGCAAATTGTAAAAATCAGGGCTTGATTTATTTTTTCATTAATGGTCTGGACTTTAAGTGATGAAGAAAACATTTATGCAGATTAAACTTAAAGAATTCACAAAATAGTGGTAGAATATATAGAAGTCAGAAAGGTTTTAAAAAAGTGTCAGCTTCAAAATAGGGGAATCCTGGTTTAACAGCAGTCTATTTGGAAAAGGCCTATGGGTTTTGGTCGACTGCAAATTCAATGTGGGCTGATGTGATGCGATTGCCAAAAAACATCTACTAAGGGAGTCAACTGTCCCACTTTGCTCTGCTGTGGTTAAATCACATTTGCAGGGTTGTGTTTAGTTCTGAGCACCACACTGTAATAGGAACAGTGCTAAATAGGAGTATGGCCAGAGGAGGGTAACTAGGCAATTGAAATACTTGGAATCATGTTGTACAAAGGATGGCTTAAAGAACTAGTTAGTCTGGAAGACAGAAAGTGTCCAACCACCATCTCTGGAACAAGGACCAAGTGGTGGAAGAAACAGGAAGATAACTTTCCGATTCAAGCCAGAAAGGACTCTAAAGTCTTGGAGCTCTTCTGAAATGGAATGGCTGATCTACGAGGCAATGAACCTGGAGAATTACATCACTGATACTGCAGAAAGTGGCTGACGTATCGAGGATGTTCTTTAGCTCTCTAGAGGTCTCCATCACTTGACCCTAACAATGCAGCAGGAGCTTGGACTAGAAGACCTCTGAAGTCCTTCCAAGCCAAGAATTCTATGATTCGGTGCATCATGCTGCCTACCTTCTGATGGAGAGGCAATGGATGCAGAATAACATGTACATTTTTGGACATCCGATACAGCAATCTGTTTAGCTCTGTGTAGTTATTATGTGCGTTTTGTTTTTCATGTTTCTTTTTCCAATGGGGAGAGTAAAGTGTGTATGCGTGTGTGTGTACATGGGGTGGGGGGGAAATAAAATCACTTAAACAAAGAAGCAGGCTAGGTGAGCAAGAAAAGCCAACATCTTCGTGGACTTCTCCATTTTCCCTAGAGAAAAGGGAGAACCCACCATCCAGTGTGATCCTCTCCCGTGTTGGGGCTTTCATTTTTTTTCCTGACCGATCCTATGTTTAACAACAGAAATTAGACCCTACCATCTTACCTACTTTTGAAGGGCCACAGATACTGTCTGACACATTTGAGAATATGCCCTTGAGGCCCCCAAAGGTTTCCACAAAGAAATAGTTGTCCTCTGATCCTGCCATCGCCAAAAGCTCTTCAGTATTGGCTCCTGCAATTCCTACCGCCAAGATGAGAATGCCTTTGTCCCTTAATGCCTTGGCTGTGGCATTGAGTTTGCTTGCATCATGAGATTCTCCATCTGTGATCACGATGAGGACCTGGGGGACTCTCTTGCCTATACGGCTGCCCCGGTCCTCAGTGAACATGTGGTCGGAGAAGGCCAGGGCTTTGGCTGTATATGTGTTTCCTCCTTTGGGGTAATCACCCTGGAGAACTGAAATGACCTTGGACTTTGTGTCAAGTTCATCAAGATAAAAAAGCATCTCAGGATCATCTGAGTATTTCAGGGCTCCAAAGCGAACTCGATTCTTGCCAACATCAGCTTTTTTCACCAGCTTGATCATGAATTCCTTCATGATGTTATATTCATCATGGTCTATGCTGCCAGAGCTGTCAATGATGAATACTACATCTAAAACTTCTATCTGTTTGCATTCTGAAAAAGAAACAGGAAGAAAAAAATGATGCAAATCAGGTTGGCAGTCTACCCCACCATGGTGTCTCCATCTCTACCCCACTAGAAACTAGATCTCTACTTCTGGTTCCCCAATAGCTCTGCCAGGTGAGCCATTTGCCTTATCGGGCATAGGAACCAGGCCAGCTGGCTTACAGGGACAGCTACAGGTAGAACAGAGAGAACACTGGGCCTGGAGTCAGGAAGACCCAAGTTCAAATCCAGCCTCAGACACTTGCTAGCTATGCGACCCTGGACAAGTCATTAACCTATGCCTCAGTTTCCTCATCTATAAAATGTGGAAAATTATAGCACCTACCTCCCAGGGCGGTTGCGAAAAATCAAGTGAGATAATAATCGTAAAGCACTTAGCATGAGGCCTGGCACATTGTAAGCACTATGTAAAGGTTAGCTTTTATTATGATTATTACTTCCTGAAGTCTCACCGTGTCCTTCACCCTCCTCTTTCCAACATCCCTTTATGTATTGTCTTCTTCCTTTAAAATGTAAGATCTGTGAGGGCAGAGAATGCCTTGGTTCTTTTTAGATATATGGCCAGTGCTTAGCACAAGACCCTGGAACATAATAAGTGCATAATAAATGATTTCTCTAGGTAAATGCTCTTATCTACCTATTACATGCCTCCTGGTGGTTCTTTTCTTCATTTGATTTATGCTTATTTTTTCTAGAACCTGGGATTCAAGCAATGGGCTTACTGTGGACCCCTGTGGACAAGGGAGACAGGCCGTAATATTAGCACACAGAAATCCTCTTCATTAGGCATGTTTTTAGAGCAGAGACTCATTAAGCCCACTGGGAAAAGACCATAGAAATACCAGGAATAAAAGTGCTGGCAGATTTGGGATTTTACTAAGCCAAAATTCATCAGAATTTTCCATGTATTTTACATATGCTTTCATTTACTCAGTTTTGGCTTGGTGTGTCTTTTTTTTTTTCTTTCCCAACCATGGTGAACCTGAGATTTTACTCTTATGATAAACCTTGGGGAGAATGCCCAGAAAAAAATGAACTTGGTGACAATTTTTTCACATTTCTATAGTGGCTGGCTTAGCTAGCCTACAATTTGTCTCTATCTGATTTTATGGCAAAGTTATCTTTTTTCCATCACAGAAATGGACCCATTTTGTACTTGGCCCCTAGCATGAGGCTCCCATCAACTTTCCTATAACTGGATCATCTCCATGGAAAAGTAGAGTAGTAGAAACCTAACAATACTTAATCCATCAGCAGAACTTATTTGAGGGTCTTAGAGTAGAGCAGCATGGGTCCCAATGTTTTTTGTTCCATGAATCCCTTTCAACAATAGCAAAAAATGTGTTGTGAACCTCCAGGTTTATTTAATATAGTACTCATAATATATTGAGGCAATTACTTAACTGCTTAAGAGTTCTTAACACACTTTGGATAATTGTCACAACCCCCTAAGGGATTCATGGGTCCCTAAATGGTAACCACTGGAATACAATATTCCCAAACTTAACTAATTCACCCAAAAGAACTTGAAGACAATTCAGTGCCCTCAGAAAGGGTCAAACTTCCTTGCTAGTAGCTAGTCCTTTGCTCAATACGCTATAAGCCTGATGGACGCCCCTTTACCAAAGTGCCTGCACCAACGAGAACATGCCGATGGCTGGACACACTTTGATTCAGGTCTCCTACACTAAGAGTCTAGAATAATACGGGCTGGCCCAAAAGTTGATGGCTTAGTTTCAAGGCCTCCCTAAGAGTTCATATTGTTTCTAATTGGGGGAACCAGAAAGTTTAAACAAAATACATTCGTACTCCCTACGCAAGTGATAACAACAGCAAAGATCTCCAGACACAAGGCACAGTGGCATATTGAAAATAGCATTGGCCTTAAAGTCAGGATGATCTGGGTCCAAGCCTCAACTCTGACACTTTCTAGCTTTAGGGCCTCAAACAAGTCATTTACCTTTGTCAGACTCAGTTTCCTCATTTGTAAATTGGGGATAATCATACATCTACTTCACAGGCTTAGTTGCTAGGTTCAAATAAGATACTATGAGTAAAGGGCTTTGCAAATATTGAAAGCTTCTATAAATATTAGCTGCTATTAGTATTCTGCCCAACACTTATATAATACCTCACAGTTTCCACAGTATTTTCATTTGGAAAACATCTTGTTAGGGAAAACTGTAAAAAAGAAAAACATTTAGAAAAGGAACTGCGTTACTCAGATTCTTTAAACTATATAGGGTTGATCATCCTAATTAGTGATAATTATGGCAACAAAATGGAGGCAATAAGGTAGAGTGGACAGAGGCCTGTTGACCTCGGTCTCGGAAAGCCTTGGGCTCGGTCCTGCCTCTAACATTTACTGGCGGTGGGACCCTGGGCAACTTACTTCACTTCTCATCATCCCAGGTCACTTCACAGTATTATCAAATGGAGCATAGGGGCTCATCTATATTGATCTGGGGGTTTCCTCACTGGGAATAAATATACCAGTGAAATCATAGGTTGAGACTGATAGCCCACCCAAAAAAACCCAGCAATGAAAAAGGGCTTTAGGAAGTTTAGAAATTACTGGCCATTTAACAATGGACTGCATTTCCCATATGCATACATTACTATTCAGATAAAAACAAAAAATTATTTCTGAGGTCCAGAGAATACTGAGCTCCTTACTTCAAGCAGTTCTTAATGTAACTAAATGAGAAGAAGATTCAATAGAAAGAATCTTCGACTCAGAGTTAGGTAAGACCTGGGTTTAAATTTCATCTCTGACTTATTATACCTTATTCTATTTCACACTGTAAAGTCCAATCAGACTGATCTATCTACTGTCCCAAACATAAAACATTCCCCATTTCTTTGCCCATCACCGCATCTTTTGCACGGGCTGTGCACACCCTGCCCCACCATGCCTGGAATGCTGGAATGCATTCCCTCCTAACTTCTGCTTCTTAGAAACTGTAGGCACCTTCAGAGCTCAGCTTGAGAACTGCTCCCTCCATAAGGCCTTTCCTGATCCCCTCAGATTCCTAGTGCTTCTCCCCACAAAACTACTTAGCAGTTTTATTTATATATGTGCATGTTGTTCCCTCAAGCAAACATAAGCTACTTAAGGGCATGACTATTTTGTCTTGGTATTGCCAGCATCTTGCATGGTGTTTGGCACACAGTAGTCACTTAATGAATGCTTTGCTTGTTGACTGACTGACTGTGTGATAACTGGCAAGACACAATTATTCTGGGACTTGGTTTCCCTCATCTGTAAAATAAAGATAATAATACTTGCAGTCCCAACTCATAGGGTTGTCATGAGAATCCAATGAGATAAAGGAACTCTTTGTAAAATCTGAAGTATTACATAGATAGCAGCTGCCATTACTGTCAGCACCTGGGCAGCATGTAGGATATGACCTTGGAATGTGGTACATGAGATTTGACCTACAAGAGATTAGCTCAAGGGCTAGTGAAAACTGCTTACCTTCCCGGGGGCTACAAATGCCAAAAATGAGGTCATCTTCTATGTGCTTCAGAATGTCAAAATTCTCCACATAAAAAACCATATCAGGCTTCCCGCTGATTTCCACTAGCTGGGTTTTATTTGAGCCGTACACTCCCACGGAATAGATGACTATACCATCTTGCCGAAGAGCTGCAGCTGGATCCCTGACCAGGTCCTGTGCCTCTCCATCTGTGATGAGAATGAGAAACTTTCTGATGTTAGGACGTGCCCCCTTGGAGTGATGGAAGTAGTCAGAAACAAAGCTCAGGGCACTTCCTGTCAGGGTCCTGTCGCCTATGAGAGTCATTCCATCTATCGCATCAGCAATTTCACGTTGGGTCCTATACCGATTGAGCTGAAATTCTTCCTTGTTCTCATGGCTAAACTGGACGACACCAATTTGTACTTGGTCTGCTCCAATCTGAGACTTGCTCACCAGGTTCTTCATAAATGCTTTCATTTTAGCAAAGTTTTCGAGTCCGATGCTCCCAGAACTATCCACTAGAAACATGATATCAGCTTTCATATCTTTACAAGCTGCATGAGACAAAAATAAGGATCTTTATTCAAGGCAGCAAAAATTTTAAAATAAAAATATGTAAACCCAAAGACTTCAAGTTTAAATTCTATGTGCCTGACAATTAGTCAAATACCAAGCAAACAAAACATCACAAGTCATGGAGATAGGAACATTTTCAAAGTAGTTTCCTTTAGCATATGATGGTAAAGTTTTGCTATGAGAAGGTAGTACGGTCTAACAGGAAGTGTACTGGCATTGGAGTTAGAGGTCCTGGGTTCAAACTTCACCTCTGATGACTACTATTTGTGTGCCTTTGGGCAAGTCATTTAAACCTCCCTCGGCCTCTGATTCCTTCTTTGTAAAAGCCACTCTCATGATGCCATTGGTGTGCCACTAGATGAACAACCACAACAAAATAAGGGCTCCCATGGTCTTTTCTAATTCTAGCTCTGTGGCCCTGTGAAAATGCATTGGAGAATTAATTACAACAAAGGCAAAGTATTCCTCTTTATTTGGCATTCTTTCAAAATGCTGCTTCTGCAGAGTTCCATCTTCCAAGACAGGTAGGGAATGTGTGGGAGTAAGTCAACATGGGGAAGTTTTCTCATATGTGTGAGATCGAAACAGAATTCCTACCCTTCAGATATAAATCTGACCACTACTTGCTTTTTCAATTTAATTTGTTCCTGGGAATATACCTATCTACCAAGGTTGAAAATTCCTATATTGCCAATACAGTGATTGGAATACCGTTAGCCCTTAATAAGTGCTTGTTGCTAGACTGATATGTTAAGAATACACACAAATACAAATCCTATCCCCCAAAAATTCAATGTAAAATACTTCCAGGAAAAATAAAGTTTCTCTTACCTTCTTCAGAACAGATTCCTTGAACAACTTGATTTTTTATGTCTTTCAAAGAATCAAAGTTATACACGTAGTAAACTCTCTTTTCTGACCCGGCAATTTCCAGCAGCTGGCTTTGGTTCGCCTCCTTGATGCCAATGGCAAATACATTGATGTGCTCATCCTTCAGTGTCTTGGAGGGCTCCTTAACGCTGTCATCTGACAACCCATCTGTCAGGACAATCAGGTGACACGGTACCTTGTTCCTTCGCTGTCTCTTTGCTTTTAGGAGAAGCCCAAGGGTGAAATTCAGGGCTGCGCCAGTTTTGGTGTTGCCACCCATCTGCCGGATGTTGCCAATAGCCTTCCCCAAATCGTTTTTGTTCGAGTATTTGTTAATCTCAAATTCCATTTCCCACCTGTCTGAATACTGGACAGCTCCAACTCTGACTTTATAGGGTGCTATGTTGAGCATTCCTATCACTTCAGTCAAAAATGTTTTCATCTCCTGGAAGTCTGTGGGCTGGATACTTCCCGAGCCATCAATGAGTAGATAGATGTCAGCTTCTTCAGTTTCCACACAACCTGAAATGGAATACAAAGGAACACTAACTTACAGTAATGCAAATGCAAAAAACAAAAAGGAAGAAAAAGGGAGAGATTGGCAGAAAGGAGACACAGATGAACCTAAGGCAACAAAACAGAAGACAGCATTTTGAGGAGCTTTAAGGAAATGCTTTACAATATCAGAGTTTAAAAATGAGTTCTTTATTTAGACTTATTGGTCCAGTCAAAGCAAATTATCCTGTTACTAAAGAACCATTTGGGTATCTCATAGCCATGATTTACCAGCTAGGCAAACTTGGAAATGTATGGAACTGGAAAAGATATATACACTTTCAAAAGTTATGTAAGATTAAATCACTATATTTTTCTAACTGTCTTTTAAAATACTCATTAGGGAGACACAGTTTTTCTTCCTAGTAAACTTGAACACATTATTTACAGCCTTTCTAACTTTTTATAACATATGTTTGATCACATTACCCTTTTCTTGTCTGATCTAATCAACTACCTTTGATGGTTTCCCATTACCCAGTGAATGAAGGGTTTTCCATGACTTGGTGTCAACTTACTTTTCTGGTCTTGCCTTTCACTACTTCCTAGCTCCAATTCTATACTTTAAGCAAATTGGAATAACTTGCCCCAAACTCCCTCCTGTTTCACACCTCTGTGCCTTTGCTTACTCTCTTCTCTCCATTAGAATCACTTTTTCCCCCTTCCCCATCTCTCCTCTACCCAGTTCTTGTCATCTATTACTACTTGAAGGATGCTTCCAGGGTCATTTTAAAATTCCACATCTTCCCTGAAATCTTCCATGAACTCTCCTAGTTTTCTCCCTTCTCTGAACTACCCTAATACTTTGTACCTCTCCTTATTACACTATCACATTATATCTTGTATTAGAGAGGCAGCCTGGTATAATAGAGAACTGGCCTTGGCACCAGGAAGAAAACCCTACATTTGACTCCAACCTCAGGTACTTACTAATGATGGCACTTTGGAGAAATCACTTAACTTGACTCAGCTTCAATTTCTTTACCTGTCAAACGAGGATGATAATGATAGCACCCACCTCACAGGGCTTGGCATGAGGATCAAATGGGAAAATATATTTAAAGCACTTCACAAATGTTAAAGAGCTAGATAAATGTTGGTTATTGCTATTGTTATTGTGTTTGTTTACATGCCTCATCTCTCTTGCTTTGACTATATGCTTCAAAAGGTTGGAAACCATGTCTTTACAGTGCTCTCCACCATACTCCATAGTCTTCTTTACACACACCATCCCATCTCCCACATCCGTGACTTTTCATGGGCTGTTCCCCATGGCTGTGATGCAACCCTTCCTTCCATTTACTTCTTAGAACTCTTAGCTTTCTTCAAAGCTCAGTTCAAGGGTCACCTTATCCATGATGCCTTTCCTGATCCCCTCACACCTCCAGTTGCTATAAAGTTACCTTGCATTGATTTTGTATATACTATTTCTTGAGACGGTGTTTCCCACTACCGAATATAAATTACTTGAATGCAAGGACTAAGTCATCTTTGTTTTCATATGTCCAGCACCTTGGACAGTGCCTCCTCATAGCAGGAATTTGATACTGGCTTGTTCACTGAAGGAAATCATATTCATTGGTTAAATGAACGTTGAATTATAACCTATATCGAATTGCTTGCCTTCTCGATGAATGGTGGGAAGGGAAGAAGGGAGAGAATTTGGAACTCAAAGTTTTAAAAAATGTTAAAAATTGTTTTTAAATCTAACAGAGGAAAAATAAAAAAATAAATACAAAAAAATAAATGAACGTTCAATAACTTATTAGCACATTGAAATAAGTGGAAACTGTTACTGTTACTTTATGCATGCCAGTGTCTATGTGCAGATATTGCTTTCCCAGTTATAGTTTTCTATAAACCCACAAGCCATTGGTGCAGTGATTCCTGGCCTTTCTCTCACCTCCCCTCAAATATTTATGTCATACCTGCTATGTTCACAAGGTACTTTTTAATCTTCTGAAATAATCATGTAAACTTCTTTGACAAACAAACCAACAGAGTAAAAATGTAACCATATTGTTCTTTCCCATCAAGCTGCTTTCACTCTTCAAACATGAAACCAGATTCCCTGACTAGCCTATTAATTCGCAGTTGGGGCCCGGAAAGAAAACAAAAAGGAAGGAGAAGAATAACAGAAGAGAAAAATAGGGGGAACTGGAGAGGTAGAGGAGAAAGATGAGAAAGAGAAAATAAAGTGGAGAGAATGCTCAGAAGGGATAGGGGAGGAAGGGACACTGGAACAGTTTGCATCCTCTTGGAGACTGGAGTACACATTTACACTTTGATAAGAAAGAAAGAAAGAAAAAGAAAGAAAGAAAGAAAGAAAGAAAGAAAGAAAGAAAGAAAGAAAGAAAGAAAGAAAGAAAGAAAGAAAGAAAGAAAGAAAGGGAATTCTGCCCCAGCTAGGTGATGCAATGATGAGAGAATTAGGCCTGGAGTCAAGAAGATCCTCGCTGAGTGACTCCAGGCAAGTCATTTAATCTGTCTGCCTGTTTCTTCATGGAGATGGTAATAGCACCTATCTCCAAGAGTCATTATGAAGATCAAATGAGATAACAATTGTAAAGACCTTATCACATTGCCTGGCACAGAGGAGGCACCTAATAAATGCTTCTTTCTTTTTTTCTACTGCTTCCCCCTTCATTTCTTCCACCTCAACTGTTGGTTATACTTCCCCCTGAGTAGTTTTTACATTATCTCAGACAAGTGAAAATAAGTCCCACCATTTATAGGACGAATGAAATTGGGATAAGGAAAATGTAATTACCAGCTTTGAGGTGTTCGGTCCGTTCTGACAGGATGGATACCTTGTGCTGTATTTCACTCCTGAGTTTCTTCTGAAACGTCTGATTATGGGCTGCCAGGTCTGAAAATGTTTTCAGCTTGGAAATATACTTTTCTGGAGGGTGAGATGATATCTGCCCTAACTGGGTATAATCAGAGCCTTCTAGGCCCAAGGTGAATACAGTCACACCTTCCCGCCGAAGGTCAAGTGCAGCTACAGAGACATTATCTTCTGATGGTCTATGAGTGACCAGAATGGCTATCTGGGGGACCCCCTGCATCTTCCTGCTGCCTTTGTGGACACTGAAGACCTCTTTTCTGATCTTTGTGATGGCAGCTCCAACGTAGGCTCTCCCAGCCCTGGGAGACAGGTTCTGTATCTCTCGCAGAATCTCTGTCTTGTTGATCTTGGTGCCCAGGGAACGTATCACCTTCGTCTCGTTGCTGTATGTCACCAGGCCAATCCTCATGCAGTTCTCTTTCACATCAAAAGAAGACACACTTTCTTCTAGGAATCCTTTCAGATACTCCAAGTTTTCCTGGGTGCCGTTGGCAAATTCGTCCAGGAGGAATACGACGTCAGCCACTGAAGTGCCATGACAAACTTGGGTGGAGGAAAAGAAAGAGTTGGTCATTCACTTGAGATTATCCTACGGTTTCACATTAAAATCTGTCATCATTTAGTTTTATGTCTGTTTTACATAAAAGGTCTCAAAAAAAACATAGCTGATGGAGGGGACAGAAGAGAGAGAACAGTGTTAAGAACTAAACCCCATAACATTAAAGCTTAGATTCTTTTCCCTTCTTTCCTAAAATAATATTAATGAATGCTGAATAACTTTATTTAGAGAGATTGTCATCATAAAAGCACCCATTAACAGCACCAAAAAACAATCAGTGGTGCTTCAATTCAAGTGGATTTACTCAGAAGTAATGAACGATGCCTGGAATCTTATCTCCTTTGGAAATATCCATTTTCGGCAACGAGTTTAGCCCTTCCCTCTCTCCCTATGCACTTACTTATAAAGTGCTTAGAAATATAATCAACTCTTTGATCCATACGAATGATGAGGGGGGATCAGGAGTAATCAGAGTAGTAGGTGGTCCACAAATATGTGCTTCTGAAATGCATGGATTTCTTTGGTGACATTTGTCATCTTAATTACTCAGAAAGAATGTCCTCAAAGAAAAAGAAGATGAAGTAGGTATATGGCAAGATTGAGGGATAACTGACAGGGAACCAATAGTTCACACTCCTTTAGTACTGTCACTGTGTTGAAGAACTCAAGGAAGGCACCCAGCATGTTGGGTGGATCTCCCATGGGGAGAATTTAATGGAGGACATGGCCAAGAGTTATAGTGGATAAGTAGGTGGGCTGAGGTCTGTATCACTGCAAGGACTATAACTTCAACGACATCAAAACTCTCTCAATACTTGAATAATTATGTTTATTTAATCTTAAATTATTTAATATTAAAATTAGACATCAACGCATTAAACGTATCACACTTCTGAATGTTAGAGAGATGACGTAGCAGCACTGGTCAAGAGCTAGAAGGGGATTTCTGAGGCCATCTGGTCCAACCCCCTCACTGACTGATGTGGAAACTGAGGCCCAGAAAAGTTAAGTGATTTGCAAAAAAAAATAAAAATTAGTAAATGTCAGCAGCAGAACTTGAACTTGGGTCTTCCAAGATCGAAGTCATTGTTCTCTTTTCACTACACTATGCTTACCCTATAGGGAGAGCCCATTGGAAAGAAAGCTTGATTTGTAGTCAAAATATCTGGGTTTGAACAGCAGCTCTGCCACTTACTACCCATAAGACCATAAGCGAGGTGTTTGACCAATCTGGGTCTCAGTTTCCTCCCCTGTAAAAGGAGAGGGTTGGGCTGATCTTGGTCCTTTCCAAACCTATGTATATGAGGAGCTCTACTCTAGAAGTACACAAGCCAGACCATCCAGAGAACCTAGAAAAGTCAGGAGCTGATGTAAGACCTCCCTCACTTCATGAGTTCTTAATGGGATATTGGGACAAGAAGGGAAAGGGAGGGAGAGGGAAGAAAAGAGGGAGAAAGGGAGGGAAGGGGAGGAAAAGAGGAAGAAGAAGGAAGAGGGAGGGGAAGAAAGCTCTTACCTTCCACATCTGCATCGTCCCCTTGTCCCTTGTACTTTACCACCTCTTTAATGATGCTGGTCATATTTGTGGAAAATGTGCCCACATCTCTCACTGTTCTAAGGTTGTAATGAAATTGAGAGGTGGCCATGGCTTTTAAGTTTCCTTCCGAAGCATTCTGCATCCCCAGTGAGATGATTTTCACCCCATCTCTCTGCAGAGCCTTTGCTGGTTCTTCCACGTCATCCTCAGAGTGGGCTGAAGCCAAGACTACCAGAATCTGGGGAAACTGGTTCTTGTCTCTTCCATTCACTGGCCCAGAGAAATAGGTCTTGTGGACTTTCTCAAGAGCACTGCCTATTCGCAAAGGCCCCCCAATGTAGGTGAAGTTCCTCCTGAGGTGGTTCAACATGGTGCTCTTGGCCACAAAGGGGCTCAGTAGGAACTCCTGGCGTAGATCATCGCTGTACTGGGCAAGTGCGATCCGGAACTTGTTGGCTTCAACGGGCAGACTGTTGATCGTCCTGCTTATGAAAGTTCTCACAAAGGGGAAGGACTTACTGCCCAGGTGATCAGAGCTATCCACCAGGAACACAACATCAGCAAACTCAGGATCTATGGAAAAAGAAATAAGGAAAAAATGTCTTTGCCTAGTCAATCCAACAATTCACCGCCGTATTAACGCCATAAAAATGTATGAAGAGAAAAATTCCCTTTTCTCTTGACTTCCTTCTCAGACACAGACAAAGAAGTGAAATGAATGCCTTGAAATTAATTAGCTACTCCTTCTACAAAGAAAAAAAGGGGCACAGAAGGCCAGGTTGTTGCAAAAGAAAGAAGGCTGGGCTTGGAGCTAGGAGTCCTAGGCCTTTATACCTCCTAGTTGCATGGCCATATGCGTGCCACTTACCTTGTCCAAGGCTGAAATGTGAATTATTCTCTCTGCCTCATGAGCTTGTTGTGGAAAAAATACTTTGTAACCCTGCTATATAAGAGTGAATGTTTTATTGCATGTTGAATCTTTCAATCATCTCATTTGTATTGAGCTAAATTTTTTTTTGATTATAAATTAATGAAAATGGATATACTTAGAGGGCGCAAATGTGGTGAGGTTTTGGTGGGGAATTTCTTTCTTAATAAATCTGATTATTTTTACCTTGGACAGGACAATTTGGACTTTATTAATAATACTTAAGGCAAGGATGGTGATAGGGCTTCAGACTGGTTGGACTTTTCCTTTAAAATGAGTTATAAAGCCTGGAATATAGCCTTTCATTTCCATCTTCTTTTAAACAGATACTGCTATTTTGCATGACTGCATATGTCCAATCTATGTCAAATTGCTCACCTTCTCAAGATAGGGCAAGAGGAGGGAGGGAGAGAATCTGGAACTTGAAAAAATTTTTAAATGAATGTTAAAATTATTTTTATATGTAATCGGAAAAAACAGAAAAATTTAGACAAAAATTGCAGGATAAGACAATAATTGAATGGTTAATGGAACAAGTCTGTTGCTTAGCAACTCCAAGTTCTCAAATTGGTGACTTGAAAGTTCTCAGCCCATGGTACACCTTCAACAATTTTTTTTTTTACATAACAAACTTATAGCTTCCTTACATTATGTTAAGATGAATGTTTACACACCTGTAATGTCTATGTGAGTAAACATTAACAGTCACTTGTTTATTCTTCAGAAATAAATAGGTATAATTCGACTAGAGGTCGTCCAGGCCTGGCTCCCTGATCTTACAGATGAGGAAACCGAGGCTCAGACACATTGTGACCCGATGCAACTAAACGGCAGAGTCAGGATTTGAACTCAGCTCTCCCAATGCTTAGTCCATTTTTTCTTTCATTGCCTCATTTTCCCTTTGATACATAAACATCAAGAGAAAAAAAGAACCTCATATGCCTCATGTTTCAAAGGAAATAAAAATTTGAGGCAGCTAGGTTGCTCCGTGGTTAGAATACTGGACTCAGAGTCAGGAAGACCTGAGTTCAAATCCACCCTTGGACACTTACTAGCTATGTGAGGCTGGGCAAGTTCCTTCCCTCCCTCCCCCTGCCTCATATTGTTCATCTGTAAAGTGGGGAGGATAATAGCACCTCCTTCTCAGAGTTGTTATGAGGATCAAACGAGATAATATTTGTAAAGTGCTTGGTAAACCTTAAAAAGCTTACTTGTTCTCATCATTATCATCATGAGTTTCAGATGACCTCTAGAGGGCTCTTGGCTATCAACTCTCAAATCAATTGAAATCGAGTTTAGGGGGCTTAGGACTCCTCTGACCTCGTTTTAGGGCTGTGTTTCTGGGGAAGCTTCAGGATCTAGTAGAAACTACTCTAGACTTGGAGTAAGCAGAGACACAAGTTCAAAATCTGCCTCTGTCATTTACTAGCCGTTTGACCATGGACAGGTTACTCAATCTCTCTGATGCAACAAAGCAGGAGTGTTGAACTCAATTAGAAATGGGAGCCACAGAGTGTACGCCATCTTGGAGTGTGGGGGGGGGGGGTGGAAATGGGGAGAAAATCTGTAATTCAAACGCATGTGAAAATCAATGCTGAAAACTAAACATATTAAAAATAAATTAAAAAAAAAAGAAATGGGAGCCACTAAACCATACTCAAGGATCCCTGTAGGCCACATATTGCCTTAGAAAACAACAAATTAACATTATCTATGTCTCATTATACTTTATGTGTTTTGTGAAATATTTCTCGATTACATTTACTGTGGTGAAGGCCACACTGGGAGTGTTGTGAGCTATGTTTCTGATACCTCTGGTATAGATAAGCATTAGGATTGGGTTCTATATGCATTTTCCCCCATCTCTTCCCCACCCCCCAGTAGTTAGCATTAAGCGGCCACCATTAAGCTGAGAGGGGCAGCTGGGTAGCACAGTGGATAAAGCGCTGGGCCTGGAATCAGGAAGATCCAAGTTTAAATCCGGCCTCAGACACTTACTAGCTGTGTGACCCTGGGCAAGTCACTTAATCCTGTTTGCCTCAGTTTCCTCATCTGCCAAATGAGCTGGAGAAGAAACAGCCAACCACTCTGGTATCTTTGCCAAGAAAATCCCAAATGGCATCATGAAGAGCTGGACATGGCACAACACCAACCACCACAGCCTGGGTTCACTTTCCAGCTAGAGTTTTTTTTAAAGTGCTTTTTCAAATACTTCTTAGCATGTGATGAGGCAGAGCAGGCAGGGTACAGGACTCATGTGCGACAGTGTCTAAGGTCTCTCCCCTCTCTAAAGACGATGATCTTAGGAAATAGTTATTTTAAGGATTCTCATGAAAAAAGAAAAACAACACTTCAATCTTTCTGCTCCTCCCTCCCAATGGCTATAAACCCAGCATCAGTGTCTCATGCATCATCTCTCTCTCTCTTTATAGCATTCTGATAGCAGCATATTGCCCAAAACGTTTAATTCCCTGCCAAGAATGTTACTTATCACACCCTCTAAACTTAATTTCAATTGATGTGAGATTTAGTTGACAACCAGGACCTCAGGGAAGCCACGAGTAAAGGGGAATGAATAAGAATGGTGTGCGTGCCTGGATGGCCAGACTCCCCCAACAGGGGCTGCTACCTGGATTCTGCTTTGAACTACGGATACAACTGATGGGCTTTGGGAGACATTGACTGTGATAGGGAAGCAGGCAGGATGAAGTCAATCCCTTCCAACATGCCCCCAGTTTAAAACGGGGAAGTTGCTGGGCATCTAATCAAAACAAACTCAAGGCAAAGCAATAAAAAGTGTTTCCAATCATGACAGGTCAGAATAATGACCTAATGCTAACAGAGAACTTTCATACAAAAGCCCCAGAAGGCGCCCTAGGGGTCTTTTCTGAGGCAAAAAGATGGCCTTTATTGTGGCTCTCTTCCCAAGAAGATAACGGTCAGATACAAGCTGTGACAGACCACCAATATTAAAAAACAGATAAAATGAAATAGACACACCTTTGCCCCAAAACAGAAATTCCTGTGGTTCAATCACTTCTTTTTTTTCTTCTTTGTATGTTTCTTTTCAAAAATTTAAAAAAAAATTTTTTGCATGTAGAAACAATTTTTTTAAATTTAATATTTGTTTTTAGAACTTTGAGTTCCAAATTCTCTCCCTTCTTCCCTCCCAGTTCAATCCCTTTTCACAATAAGATCAAAGAGAAAAAACCCAAATGTGTTATTACCAGCATCCTGGTTCACAGACTGTGCTCGGGCACAAGTTATGATGAGGAGAAAAAACAGGAACATGTTCCTAACATGAGCTCAGCACTTCACACTTTAATTCTGAAGAGCCTAAAATAAAAACAGAAGAAAAGCAAACAAATGACCATGGTTATCTCACCAGCCCCTCCTGACCAGGGGCATCCTAAAACTTACAAAGCATCTTCTTAAATGCCAAGACTAAATTAGATCTGCCCCCTTCCCTCCCTCTGATATATGAGACAAAATCACAGCATCTTTGAGTTCTACCCAAATGCATTTTAAAAAGAATTTGTCCATAAGAATATGGGAATTTTTACATGATTGCATATGTATAACCTATATCTGATGGCTTACCACCTCTAGGAGACCAGGGAGGGGAAGGAGGGAGAGATAGAATTTGGAACTCAAAACTTTAAAAAATGTTTTAAAAAATGTGTTAACATGCAATTGGGGGAAAATATATTAAATTAGAAAAAAAGAATATGTTCATGAAGGAAAAAGCACAAGCTTTTTAAGAAAAAAATCAGAAGCAGGAATTCAAGGAGAGAGCCAAGTATCTTTGATAGATATTTGTGTATGATCCTTAATATTTGATTCAAATTAACCTCTTTCCATGCACTTAAGCTCTGGGCTTCAAAGGGCAGTATGAGCTGGCTAAGGAGAAAAAGGAAAAACCAACTGAGCTTTCAAACGAACACAATGTTTTATACCAACTGGGGCAAGTCCCATATAGTATGTGTATTCCTCTTTCTGCATTTGTCACGGGGAGAGGACTCAGTCAAGGAAAAGATCGGGCCAAGAAACATCTCCTCTCAAAAGTTAGACAACATGAGCCAAACAGCAATCAACTAGAAAGTTAGGAGATTAGAGGATGGTTTTAAAAAACCAACCTGCGATAGTGGCAGCTTCAAGTTATTCCCTAGCTCTCAAGGATGAGAAGAAAAGCTTTGTTTATATCTGGGAAGTCTTTCCTAAGACAAGTTTTTTAAAGGTGAGGCTTATTTTAACTTGGTCTCAGAACTTTTTAACATTTATGTTAATATAGAGTAATTATTAATAGCTAAAAGTTTATTGAGGAAGGAAGCAAATAAGCAAGTGTCTACTATGTGCCAGGCATTGTGCTAACACTGGAATACATACTTACATTTCTTTTTTTTTAATATATTTATTTTTAGTTTTCAACATTCACTTCCAGAAGATTTTGAGTTTTGAATTTTCTCCCCCACTCCCCCTACCCCATACTTACATATCTTTAAAACTTGTTCCAAATTATTTTGACAATAGTTAGGGATAAATTCCTATTTTTAAAAATTACAGTCATCTCTTCCGCATTGTAGGGGTTAGGGATGCAGCACCCCATGATCTGGAAAATCCATATAAAATTTTTTGGCCCTCCCTTCATATCCAAGAAGTCTGAATTATTATGTTATTGAAAGATAAACTATGATGATATAATACAATACTATATACATGTTTTATGCATTACTGAGTTTCTAAACTTCTGTGTTGTCTGCGGGCCTTTGTGTATGTCATCAGTGGCTTCTGCAAAATTCCCATTTTATTTCTTA
>CM053623.1:29464303-29509459 GCA_028646595.1 Phalanger gymnotis | reverse complement strand
TTTTTTTCTCTCTTTTGTATTTGTTGTTGGGTTGGGGGTTTTTTTGGTTCTGTTTCTTCTTTCTCATGATTTATTCCATTGGTCATAATTCTTCTCGACAACTTGACTAGTGTGTAAATTAATCCAATGCCAAGTTATACATAGATGTTATATGGGATTCCATGCCTTCTTGGGGAGGGAGGGAAGAAAATCTGTAACTCAAAATTATGCAGAACCGTGTGTTGCAAACTAAAAGTAAAAAAAAAATTAAAAAAAGAAATAACATGAGGGCTAAATATTGGAAACACAAGCCTGCAAAGGGACACTAAATGTTATAATAAAGAACAAAAACATTTCAGGGGAAAACACATTCTAAATTAGGGCTGCTTCTAACTGGTTCAAACCAGTTTAAGACAGCTTTGATTAGTTCTAACCAGCTCAGACTGGTTCATCTAGTTTTGATTTGTTCATAACCAGTGCCAACAGGTTTGGAATACACGAGGTGGTTCTGGTCAGTTCCAACAGGTATCAACCAATTTCAACCAGCTCAATGCTATTCCAAAACTTGGTCTGATCAGTTTCAACCTATTCATACCAGTTCTGCTTGACTTCAAGTGGTT
The DNA here is from genome assembly GCA_028646595.1 of Phalanger gymnotis. Classification (NCBI taxonomy): domain Eukaryota; kingdom Metazoa; phylum Chordata; class Mammalia; order Diprotodontia; family Phalangeridae; genus Phalanger; species Phalanger gymnotis. The sequence continues at coordinate 29,508,860 of CM053623.1, read as the reverse complement.
AATTCTTTCTGTGAATAGCTTAAATCTATTCTTGTTAGTTCTAAGAAAGTGTAGAACACACATATGGGAGCAGGAGAGTTTGAGTTTACTGTCACCCTTTAAATGAGCCACCTGTTTACTGTTGATACTGAAAAATGTAGGGTTTTTTGGTTTTTTAGTCACTAGAATAGAACTAGAAAGTCTGAGGTCAATGATCCACTATCCAGGTTTTCTAATCCCCATAAAGTGTGTCTAATGACCACCATGATTATTGATAGGTCCTAAAATAATTATTTTAATTATAAAAAATTAAATGAACATTCATTTACCAATTCAATAAAGAGTACTATTAGGAAGAATAGATTGTCACAAAATCAAACAAAAATCTGCAACGGGAGATAAGTCTTAAAGGTCTTAAACTACTCCCATTCTTTGTTTTCATAGCCATACTTCAAAAGGATTTATACCGAAATAGGAGAGAGACAACTCGCTTTTAGCAAATATACTCAGTTCCATGCTGCTGGGAAAAGGTACAAACTAGAAGAGTAGCAAAGTGCCTAGGACACACCGGGTGGAAAGGCAGGAGGATATGGTTTCAAATCCCACCTTGGACTGTTCCTAGTTGTATGACATCAGAGAGCTCATTTAAGCTCTGTGCCTCAGTTTACTCATCTGTCAAGTAAAAGGGTTATGTTAAATGACATCTAAAGTGCCTCGTAACCATAAATCTCTGAAATTCTGAAAGTAGAAATTCACGGGAAATGAAATCTAACTAAGCAATAACAGAGCCTGACAACCTGGTAAACCTCCCACGCCATGAAGACCCAAGTTCAAATCTCCCCTCAGACACTCACTACCTGTGTGATCCTCACTCTTTCAACTGTAAAATGAGGATCATAATAGTATTTACTGCCCATGGTCGTTGTGAGGATCAAACAAAATATTATTTTCTGAAGTATTTAGCACAGCGTCTGGCACATAGTAGGTGCTTAATAAATGTTTGTTGCCTTCCCTTCCTTAGTATCTGTGTCACTGACAAATCTGTCAAATTTCATTATTTTAGGTTATCACTATAGTTAAATCATTTGATCTTCACAACAACTCTGAGAAGCAGGTATTATTATCCCTATTTTACAACTGAGGAAACTGAGGTAGATTTGTCCAGGGTTACATAGCGAGTAAGTGCCTAAGCCCAGATTTGAACTTTAGTGACTAAGCTTCTCCTTGAGACAGAGATATTCTTATGGTAATGCTCGATGGCTGCAAGTCATAGAATATTATGGTTTCTGAAAAGTTAGCGTGGAGAATTACCCAAAGGGGCAAGTAAGGGCACATAGCCAAGGCTGCAACACACAACAGACAAAGAATCAATCAGGAGCAGGGCCTAAGATGTCATGGAAGAAATGCATGAGAAAAAAGAGCATTGGCAGTTCACAGAGAGATAAGAGTGAGAGATGAATGATGGAAGGCCCACATGGCCCAGTGGTATCCTTGCGTTGTCGGGAGAGTCCAAGCTGAACCTCCAGAACAGTGAGTGGAGGGTGATTTACGAGGAGCCATGGACAGGAGCCTCACAGGATGGGGAGGCAAGGATGGCCTGTGATCTTTTAGTTGGAGGGAATCCTCACATCATGGAAGTCACAAACCCCTCCGAGTGCAACAGCACCACCAAAATAACCAATTCCAGTTAGTTCAAACCAGTTCCCTCTTCCGGGCTCTGACTAATTCTAAAAGGAGTGACACCCAAATGATCATCCTTTCCTCATCTAGCCCCGGTACTTAGCACAGGGCCCAGAACCCAGGAGGCACTTGGATTATCTATGCCTGGCACAGATATGGCCAGTCTTCTAGGAATGCAGCAGTTTGCACATAGTAGGTAATTATAAAATGTTTTGTGATCAAAAGATGAACACTCAAGCATCTATTTAAAAAAAAGCAACCTGATAATTTGAGAACATGAAGGGAAACTCAATAAGGTATGAAATTTCATGTAATTGAAATAAAAAAATTCACGTAACCATTGATCTTAATAGAGTAACAGTGGAGCTAATTGTTTGTTTTAGGAGCATGCTTTCGAAGGTAGGACTCTTTACCAATTGCAATTTGCAGCCCTTCATTCACTCTGAGTTGGGAGAGTTGACGCCGATAAATCCTTTCTTGATGTGAACGGCTATCAAATAGTTTTTTATTTGAATCACTATAAACTGTGTCTGCCGAGGAGGACTGTTTCTATTTAAAAAAACACACACAGCTGCAAAACTGGCCCCAGCTCCAAGTCCTTGGCCTCTTACCCAGAATTTTTTGAACTTGGACAACTGATCACTTGAGGCTAGCAAGCCATGGAAGAATTAAGGTTTTTGCCTTGAGAAGTTCCAGTGCCAAACCCCTGCTTTGAAAGGTTATCAAGGGCACAAACAGGATATACGAGAGCTTTTAGGGGATTTCAGACAATTAATTCACATGTAGACCACATGGATCTTTAAACAGCAGAAGGGAAGAAGGACAAGAACAACTTGGACTCACCAGTCCACCTCCCACCATTACTGTGTGGTGACTCTGGGCAGGCATTTAAAATCTAGAAATTGGTCAAAAGGAGTGGATCCTGCCTACCCTATCACCCAGAGCCAGTGTGAGGAAGACACTTTGGAAATATTATGGAACTACGTAAATGGGAGCTGTCATACTCCCAAGAATTAATGACACTTTTAATTCAAAACCTTCATTCTTATGTTTTACATGATTATCATACATGTATAATCTATAGCAGATTGCTTACTGTTTCAGGGAGGTGGGAGGGAAGGGAAGGAGAGAGAGAATTTGGAACTCAAAACTTATAAAAAACACAACGAATGCTAAAAATTATTTTCACATGTAATTGGGGAAAAATAAAATATTATATTTAAAAAAACCTCAATTTCTGTGATCACTGCAGAATATCGTTAGACAAAGGTCTGTTGTCAGATGTTTTAGCTTTACTGTTTTCTTTGTCTCAAGGAAGGAGTCAGTCTAGGGGCAGGTGGGAAATTCTATGTAAAGATACAAAGCATCAGTAAAGCCTTTTTTTTAAAAAAAAAAAAGCCACAGTAACACTGCTTTGATGGTAGCTGGGTGTGGTGAACAAGGTGGGAGTCCCAGCTCTGTTATTTAGCTGGGTGACCTAGGACAAATTCTTCATCTCTCTGACCCTGTCTTCCCAAATGTAAAATAGGGTGGAGGTGACTGGTGGATGGTGGATGGTGATGATGGCATTTCTACAGTGCTTTAAGGTTTCCAAAGTTCTTAAAATTGTCTGATTTGATCCTCACAACAAGCCTGAAAGGTAAGTGCTATTATCATCATCCCCATTTTACAGATGAGGAACCTGAGGCAGACAGTGAGAGACTAACAAGATGCTATGACACAAATCTGAAGCATTATGGTCCTCATTTAACACTATTAATTGCCCCAGGGGATTTTTGTTCAGTCTTTTTTCCCCCCAGTTATGTCCATCTCTCTAGTGACCCCATTTAGGGTTTTCTTGGCAAAGACAATGGAGTGGTTTGCCATTTCCCTCTTCAAGGGATACATGTTGGCGGAGATCTGTGGCATCCTAAGTAGCTCTAACCCCCAAAACTTGGACTGTGCCCCTGGCATCTTTTTGGGTTCTAACAGGTAAGTGTTTGCCTTGGCTTGTCTAGACCCACACCTCTATGTCACTTCCTCACTTCATCTCCTAACCATACTTTACTCAAGAACCCACCCCCTCCTCTGCTCTCAGCAATTGTGTCTTCTATTAGGATGGAAGCTCTTTGAGGGCAGGGACTGTCTTGCTTCTATTTGCTTAGCAGAGTGCCTGGCATACAGTAAATGTTTGATGTTTGTTCAATCTTTCTATTCCTATACACACACAAATTGGTCACGAAGAGACTGGCGGGGGAGCATGAATGACCAGACAAAGTCACATTTTTGGAGCTCCCAGACGACGCACTTTGACATAGATAAGGTCAAGTCTTAGCTGCCATCTCAGATAGCCCTGGCTGTCACAAAAGGCTCTCGTCATTGTAGATGGTGCCTTCATATTGGCAAGGTTCTTTAGGGGCAAAGATGGTACAATGAAATTATGCAGCTTTGGAGTCAGAGGACCCAAGTTTGAATACTGGCTCTGCTACTCACCACCTGTACTCCCTATGGAAAGTTATTTAGGCTCAGCCTCAGTTTCCCCATCTGCAAAATTGAAGGCTTGTGGCTAGATGACCCAAGGCCCCTTCCAGCTTTAAATCTATGATCTTATTGCTAAGCCATCTTTTATCTCTATATCCCATTCATGTTAATCAGCATCTTCTCATCTTTAGAGAGTTAAGCTGCAATTTTTTTCCCTTTTCAACAATATTTCTGTATTTATCAGGTGGTGTTTTGAATTGGAAACCCCAAAGATAAATCTGTGGGGAAGAAAAGGGTGCATGGCCCATTTCTAACACTACATAAAGAAACATCTGGATGCAAAGAGTGTGAGCCCTCTTCTTAACAGCTCCAGAAACAGACTTGGAAACATATCCTCTGCTTTTTAATTACCATCTTGGGCATATTCTTTTTCAAATAGAAGTATCCCACTTGGCAGTCTCCTTCCTTCTAGTTGATATTCTCAATTTTGTTTGTCTTTCAAAGAAAAAGATCTAGTTTCCTTGTCGGTTTTCTTATCAACTGTTTTCCCCTTCGTCCTCCCTGAGATGGTAAGCAATTCAATATAGGTTATACATGTGCAATCATGTAAAACGTTTCCGTGTTAATCATTTGTACAAGATGAGAGACAGAGACAGAGAGAGAGAGACAGAGACAGAGAGACAGAGAGACACAGAGACAGAGAGAGACAGAGACAGAAAGAAAGATAAAAACAGCCTGCTGATTCAGTCTGTATTCAGACAATATCAGTTCTTTCTCTGGAGGCGGATAGCATGCTTCATCATGAGTCCTTTGGGATTGACTTGTATTAATGTTCAACCTTCAATGAAACCCTCGCACTAGAATCTCTAAGAGTATTCTTACAATGCTTATTTGTATACACTTGGACGGATGGCGATTTTCCCCCTGTCAGATCTAATCTTATTACAGATTTTATTGTTTGCAGTTTCCCTGATTATTTAGTTCTTGGCTTTCATCCTAGTGCTGACTTATAATAATGTCTCCATTTCTATAATCAGTCAGTAAACATTTATTAAGCACCTACTATGTGCCAGGCACTCTGCTGCTGAGCTCTGGGGATACAAAGAAAGGCAAAAGACAGTCTTGAGGAGTTTTTGTTTTTCAGTACTCTGTGATCCCATTTGAGGTTTTCTTAGAAAAGATACTGGAGTGGTTTGCCATTTCCTTCTCCAGCTCATTTTACAGACGAGGAAACGGAGGCAAACAGGGTTAAGTGACTTGCCCAGGCTCGCACAGTTACTAAGTGTCTGAGGCCAGATTTGAACTCAGGAAGAGGAGTCTTCCTAACTCTAGGTGTGGCCCGGGCATTCTATTCACTGCATTCACTGTGCCACCTAGCTGCCCCAGCTTCCTGTCAGGGAACTGAACCCCTCTGGAGAGGTTCAACACAGTAGTTTCAGTGAATTAGCTTAGTTATTACAGAATCTATCAGTGACTTACCATGGGACAGAGAGCACTAGCCCCATTCTAGACCAAGAAAGGAGACAAGGTAAATGAAGTCTAGAAAGAAGCCAAATGCCTGAACAATGTTATATGGGAAACTGGTGGCATACCCCATGAGCTGCCAGTTCTGGACTCCTGGCACAACGATCCTTCCAGCAGAACACAATATACATCACAATTTATGACCCTTATATTACCAAACTCCTAATTTGAGGGCACTTCACAGCTTCTAGGTGCATTCATCTTGTTATGCCCAACCTAAGTTAGAATGAACCCCTAACATACAAAAACCATGAAATTAATGGGCAGCTAGGTGGCCCAGTAGATAGAGTGTCAGGCCTCTGGTCAGGAAGATTTGAGTTCAAATCCAGCTTCAGATACTTCCTAGCTGTGTGAAAAAGTCGCTTAACCCCATTTATCTCAATTTCCTCATCTGTAAAATGAGCTGGAGAAGGAAATGGCAAACTACTCCAGTGTCATTGTCAAGAAAACCCAAATGGGGTCACAAAGAGTTGGACACGACTGAAACAACGGAACGACAAATGAAATTAATGGATTAGGAACAGAATAACTTGGTGAAGAGTTGAGTGTAAGCTGTCTGAGGGCAGTAACTTTCCTCATTTTTATTTATACTTACCTAGTATAGTATCTAGCACATCGCAGTCATTTAATGAAGTTGAATTTAATTATTATTAAAGATATTAATGATCCACCATCTTGAAGCAATCCTAAGATCATTTCTGAGACACAATCAGCTCTTAATTAGTGCTAATGACTCTGGAGCTGTCCTTTGGACCCCACACTTCTTACCTAGGAGGATCCCTGATTTGATGGTCTCCCTGGAATTCAAGCTGAAGGCTAACTGAACAAAAGAGTATACTGGTATACAAGCCACCATGAAACTATGCAGCACGCTAGCTACATATTAGGGCTGTGAGGTGGCGCTATAGTGTGTAACGAGCCAGGCCCGGAGTCAGGAAGACTCATCTATCTGAATTCAAATCTGGCCTCGGACGCTCACTAGCTGTGTGACCCTAGGCAAGTCACTGAACCTTGTTTGACTCAATTTCCTCATCTGTCAACTGAACCGTAGAAGGAAATGGCAAACCAATGGGGTCACAAAGAGTCTGCCACAGCTGAAAATGACTTGAACAAAAAGTTACACAGCAGAAGAATCTCAGTAAAATCTTCTTAGACAGCCTGCTTTGACGCTGACTTGATCTCAAGTCTCCCTGACTCTGGGCCCAGCTCTAACCATTGTGCTACCAGCTAGATGCCTGATGTGTGACTTATGAGGGAAGGCAATGAGTTTTGAGCCCAGATTTGCAGAAAGTAATGAAATTGGATTAGTGAAGAGAGGAGGAAAGAGACTATCAGGCTGGAAGAGATGTTGTGTGGTTTCATGGAAAGAATTATCAGGCTAGGAAAACCGGTGTTCCCTGGTCTCTTTCACTAGCTTCATGACAGTTGTCATATAACTTAACTTCTGTGCCTTATTTTCCTTTTCTGCAAAACTGAGAAAATAGTTGCCCCAACTATTCCACAGAGTTGTTGTAATGAATGAGCTCAAACAACATACATAATGCATGTGAAACTCTTTGGAAAATAGAAACAGAAGAAAAACAGGAATTCCAAGTATATATGTCTACTTTAGTCAGGGCAGTGGCATGAATAGAGGCCCCTGAACAAGACACGGCAATTATTTTACTGAGTATGAGAAAGGTAAAAATAATACAAAACCCAGGTAAAAATAGCAAAGAAGACCTTCAAAAGATGAACAATGATTTTATGATTTGATTTCATCTTTTTGTGGTTCAAGGATAAATGCCAGTTATCAAGCAGGAAAGCTGGAAGTTTTCAGCAAAACTCAACAAAAGGCGGATCCAATTTCACCAGCTGTTCATTAGACGAAATATCTATAGGTATCCGGAGTGCAATTAAAAAGGCAGAGATCCAAGTACGCGATCATTGTTTGAGAAAAGTTACATTTCATGATATTACTCATATCCAATGGAACAGAGAAAACTCATAATTATATTCTATTGTCTTTTGCCATTTAATCAGAGCTTGCTTGCCTCCAGTGATCTTTCTTATGCTCTGGGGGAGACTGGTCTCAAATGGTTAATCCCTTACACAAAGATTATATACAACAGCTGCTCACATCTCAAGATTCAAAGTAAAATCACAACAGCAAATAAGTCAAACTGTTCCTGTTGAACTCCCTATGTGTCCTGATTGTTGATATTAAAGGCTGCTGAACCACCATATGATCTGAAAAGACTAGTGATGTGCACTCAAGGAAGACCCAAGGAGAGAAGAGAAAGCATAGGGATCTTGGCAGAAATTCAAAGGATGACCTGAAGAGTAAGTCCACTCCTGCCATCTTCAGTTTCCTAGACAATTATCATGGTGGCTCATTGACTGCTGGGCTTTGAAATCCATTTCCAGTACATGTAAGTTTAAAAACTACTTTGAGCAAAGGAATAAACTTTCTAACAGCTACAATTGTCCAAAAGTGGAATGAACTGCCTCCAGAGTATGCTCCCCCTCACTAGGTTTTTTTTTTAAAAGAAAAAGACATGTAACGGTGGATTTCCACATGTTTAAATATGTTTCTTCTTCATTCTAATTTTGTTGTTATTTCTATTTACTTTGTAGCGGTATTAGACCTGCAGTGTAGCTATATTTTAGATTAACTGTGTTTAGTTTACTCTTGGCAATATAAAGTATATATAATTTTGCTCTTTTATTATTTAGCAGATCTATGGATATTGGTATTGTGAATATTGTGGTTTTCTGGTGTGTTCTCCATGTAATCCACACTTGCAGTCACTGAAAGAGCCTTTCTAGCAATGCTTGCTTCATACTATGTATGTTGCATGTATTGCTTCTATGTGCCATGCTTGGCACTAAGGTCTGGGGCACCGAGTTAACCAACTTTGTTGTATTGTGCTTTGATGTATATTTGATTCTATGTTGTATAACCAGAGATCTTAGGTCCATCACAGCTGATTTTGCAGGAGACTGCAAAATCCAAACCCTGGGGAGCAATGAAGCAGCCCTCTCGGAGGGAGAGAAAGATTATGCTCTAGCAGTTTGGAACATGGTTGAGCCCGCAAAAGAAAGGAAAAGAAGAGAAAAGAGGGAGAGGAGGAGCAAGAGGGAGGCTGCATTGCCTTCAAAGAAGACACACCCCTCAGGTCTTTCCTACCTTGCCCTTTTACTACCTTCTCTGGTTTGAAAGGAGGACAACCCTGATAGCCTACAGAGAAGAGACCTTGTTAGTTTGACAGATTCCAGACTTAAGGGAAACGCTGCTTAACTGAAAGAATGTAATGCTGTGGACTTATTAAAAGGGCTTAATAGACCAAGAGTGGCAGAGAAATGCCTTCATCCAGCAAGAGAGCAAACAGACTCATAAAGATAACAGGTGACCTATGGTGCTGACTATTTCCTTAAAAAGATCAACATCCAGCCCTGCAGTCCTGGGCCACGAGTTACCTCAGGCATTTCCCTACTCACATCCCTCACTGCTAGATCTGTGTGCCCACTCTCCCCCCACAGACATTTGTGTACAATGATGGGAGATTGTGACCTAGATTTCTCGGTGGACATTTATATTTTTATTATTCCTGCTCTTGCCCTCTGTTGAATAAGTGCTATAATTATTCTTGCCGTTGTCTTCTTGTTGAGTAAATATTTCATGTTTTAGAATAATGTCACTGTGATTACTTTTAGATATGTAAAGGGAAGCACACCAGTGTGGGCTCGGGAGCTACAGTGGTGAGTGGCAGGAGTGTATCCTCTATCCCCACACCCATACACTGCAGTTATCCCTAGAACCCCAAGAGTGAGCAGTAGCCTTGCAGTTGTGGAAACAGCTATCCCCCTACTGGAAAACCCCACAGATTTGCTAGTGTGAGTGAGCCAGCTCACTGAGAGAACGAGATGAGTTCAGGTACCACATGGGAGTAGCATACACATGATACATTCAGAAGAGGAAACAGGTTCAGATGGGTTAACTGACTTGCCCAATATTTTACAGGTGGCATTATTCTAATTCAGGTTCTAGGACAGACAGAACACTTATTATGCACTGCTATGTGCCAGACACTGTTCTAAGCACTGAGGATACAACTACAAGTAAACAAGATTATCTATGTGGGTAACTTCTGGGGACTGGGAATACAAATATAAACCTCTTGGGGGAAAAAGGTAGGGCAAAAGTACTTTAATATCACTTTTTTTCCCATCAACAAATAATATCCAAACACCACCACAGCTGGGCAGCTAGGTGGTGTAATGGATATAGCGTTGGACCTGAGGCTAGGAAGAAGACTCATCTTCCTGAGTTCAAATCCAGTCTCAGACACTTAATAGCTGTGTGACCCTGGGCAAGTCACTTCATCCTAGTTGCCTCAGTTTCCTCATTTGTAAAAATGAGCTGAGAAGGAAATAGCAAACCACTCCTGCATCTCTGCCAAGAAAACTCCAAATGAAGCCATAAAGAATCAGACATGACTGAAATGACTGAGTATTGCCATATCTATGAACTTCAAAGCCCTCTTAAATTTTGACTCGAACAAGGGATATTTTCATTCGACCCTCTTGCCAAATGTTCATCAAGTTGTTTTCAAGAGTTCAATAAACGATTAGTTTACAATTTCTAAAGCCAACACTCATGCTTTTGCAGAACAACTCTGGCAGAAAATTTCCATCTTGAAAGTCCACAGTCCAGAACTTGAGGCACTTCAGACACATTCCAGCATCGCATTAATATCTAAATCATTTTCCAGTTTAAAAGCACAGAGATAGTATAGAAAATAAACAACTCCCTCATGACCTAGGCAGTATGTTTAGGATTATGTTCATAATTGTGAACATATTATGCCGCATTTTTCCTTTCCTCCCTCACACTCTCACGATGCCAAATTTAATTTCTTAGAATTTCTCTTTTGAGTTATGAAATACATTAGCTCTTGAAATAATAGACTAATAAAAGTCAAGTCAGTTAACAAGAGGTACTGAGTCCAAACCTACATATTATGGTGAATTAGGCAATTATAGTTATTTGAATAAATTATTTCCAAAACATATTTTAATGTATAGGAAGTAGTTGGATTTTTCTTGCTTTAATTATTTAGATGATCGCCTTAATTCTTTCCCTACTCTTTTTCTTTTACATTTCAATGATGCTTATTTTAGAACCTTGTCAGTTTTGTGTATCACCCCAACCCCAAATACAGCCCTCTCTTGTAACAACTTAAAAATGAAGCAAACACATACTAATACTCTAGCTATGTCTGACAGCAAATGCAGAATTCCTTACCTATAGTCCGCCATATTTGTACCAAGGTGAGGAAGGGAGAGCATTGTGTTTTATCATCAATCCCCTAGAATCAAGTATAGCCTTTACGTGAATTTGAATTCTGATGTCATTTAGTGCCACTTTGATTTATATTATTATGATAATGGTTCTGATCTTCATACTTCACTCTGCATCAGTTCACAGAAGTCATCCTAAGTTTTTATGAATTCCTCATATTAACCATTTTTATGGCGCGGTAATATTCTATTATATTCATATACCACAGTGTATTCAGTACTGAAGGGTAATCATTTTGATTCAAAGGTTGTTTTTGCTAACACACACACACACATACAAATATTGCTGTGAATATTTTGGCACATATGGCACCTTTCCCTCTGTCTTTGACCTCCTTGAGGTATATACTAATTAGTGGCACTAATGAGTAATAGGACCTAAAATTCTGAGTCACTTTTCTCACATAATAGAAATTTTCCAGAAAAGTTGGAATGGATCACAGTTCCACCAACACTGTACTTATACAGTGAATTTGTTTTCCCATGGCTCCTCCAACATTGACTATTTTTACCTTTTATGATCCTTGCCAATTTGTTTGGGTAGGAAGTGAATTCTCAGAACTGTTTTAATTTTTATTTCTCATTGCTCACAATCTGGCACATGCATTCATATGGTTATGGACAGTCTGAACATATTCTGGCACCTTTCATTCATCCTTTGGTCATTTATCTACTGAGGAAGCAATCACTCTCGGTCTAACGTATTTGTGTAAATTCCTCATAAATCTTGGCTATGAGATTCTTATCAAGATCTGTGGTGCAAAGTTTTCCCTAATTGACAGTTTATCTTGTCCTAACTGAACTGGTTTTACAATAACTAACGCCATTTGTTTGTGCAAATACCTAGTTTCACGAAATAGAAACTTTTTATCATCATCTTTAACCTTTGAGTAGCAATTCTCTCCCTTGTCAAACCTATGAAAGATACCTCCTTCCAGCTTCCTCTCATTTCTTTTATGATGTGACTTTTTATATTTAAATCACATGTCCATTTGTAGTGTATGGTATAAGAGGCTGATCAAAACCAATTTTTACTTTTCAGTTTTCTCAGCAGTTCTTGTCCTCTATGATGTCCACTCCTAGTGGTTTGTATTCTCCAGTTACTCTAACTCTGGCTATTGCATGACTGCTTTCAGTCTGGTGAATTCTACCAATCTACTTTTATTTTTTTCTCCATCATCAATTAATTTTTATGATTACTGCTTTATGATATTGTGTAAAATCTATTTTAGGTTCTCCTCATTTCTATTTTTTCCTCCATTAGTTCACTTGAGATTACTGATCTTTTGTTCCTCCAAATGATTTATTATTTTGTCTACTTCTATCCCTCTGTGGTTTGATATAGCACTAAATCTGTAGATTAATTTAGGTGGTATAATTTACTACATTTGTAAATTAATTTAGGTGGCATAATTTTCATAATATTTGTGCAACCCAAACTTGAACAATGGATGACTCTCCCTTAAGGCTTAATTTTTGTAAAAAGAATTTTGCAGTTGAATTTAAATGTCCAGTTTCTGTCTTGGGAGGTTAATACCCAAATATTTTATGATTACTCTGAATCAACTTTTCTTTCTAGTTCTTATGGATTGCATTCGTATTATCATAGAAATTGATGCTTTCCGTGGGTGTATTTTATATTCTGCTACTTTACTGTTTTCATGAAGTTTTTCATGAATCTCTGGGATTTTCTAAGTAAATTGTGTCATGAGTAGATGGGGATAGCTGTATTTCCTTTGTGAGCTTGCCCAGTCCCTTGATTTTCTTGAATTCTTATTAAAGCTATCATTCCTAACACTACATTTAGTAACACTAGATAGAATAGGTCCTCCAGCTTTGCCCCAACCTTACTGAGTACTCTTCTAGTTGTTCCTCTGTTACAAATAAACCTTTTGGTTTTAGACAGACACTTTCGTTCATTTAGGGGAAAGACCCTTTTATTTCTATGGTTTTCAGCACTTTTAGCATAAATGTGGTATTTTGTCAGAAGTTTTGCCCACTTCTAGTGATATAATAATGTGTTTTTATTATTTTGTTTTACTAATATGATTTCACATGAAGAGACAGTATGGCGGAGTGGACAAAGAGCTGGCCCTACAGTCAGGAATATCTGGGCTTAGGTTCACCTCTAACATATACTGGCTGTGGAACCCTAGGCAAGTCACTTAAGCCCTCAGTGTTCTAGGTAACTCTCTGAGACTATTAATTGCAAAGAACATACATACCTGTATCAGTTGGGTGAGTTTCCTTATGTGGATGGAGGGACACCCCGACCTTGTTTTATTGAGTTACTTTATGTTCCAGGTTGAAGTTCCCCCTAGGCTAACATAATTTGCTGCTTCAACCCTAATTCAACTCTCTCAGTGTGCATTTGAGAATCAAACTAGCTACAAGACAGGCACCAGTCTGTATCAGACTAATAAACTATTCATGCAGCTGGGACCCTTGTAGATAACCTATCTTCACAGTCCAACATTCCTAAGGGAAAAGGAGGAGGGCCAATGCTCCCTATCTCATTCTCTGCCCTTTGTCCTCCCCTTGGGGAGAAACTAATCCTTTCCCCCTTACCTATGACTTCCCCTTTTTCGATAATCCACAAATACCCAAAACTCTGCCTGCATTTCAGGCTCCTTTGTACTGGGTATAAGGATTTCTCATATGTATGTTCCTTTTTGCTTTCTCTTGTAATAAAACAAGTTATTGCTCATGTCTTGTGGTGTCATGACTTTCGATTAACATGCAAGAATTTCCTGGGTCAATGAAACTGTGGATCTAGTCCTCATCCTTACCATATTGTTTTCCTAGTGTTGAATCAGTCTTGAATTCTGGGTATAAATAAAATGTAGTCATAGATAATAACTATTGAAATATTGCTATCGCCTCTTTTCTAGTATTTCGTTTAATTTTTAAAATAATTTTTTATATTGGACTGATTTACTCTGTTTTATTTCTTCCCAGTTTGGATATCAGAACCATATTTGTCTCATAAAAAATTTGATAAAGCAGCTTCATTCCATATTTTCAGAAACAGTGTATATAATTCTTTAACTGTTTTATAGACTTTATCTCTAAATCCGCCTACCCCAGGTTCCCCCCTACACACATACCCAATCGGTAATTCATTTATGACCTGCTCAGTTTTTCTTTTCAAGACCCAGCTGTTGATACTCTCTATTCCTTCATTTGTTAATCTTGCTATTACACACATGCATATATAATTTTAAATATGCATCATTTCAATTAAATGTTCAAGGTTTGGGAACATGTAATTGGATATTATAGTTTCTAATAATTTTTTAAAAATATACTCTTTTTATTGTGAAATTTCCTTTTTTATTTTTTTCAATTTTGTCTCTAACCAAATAAATAGTTTGCTCTTATTTGTCCTTAGTTTTTTTTGTTTTATCATTTTTAAAATTCCTGTTTATCTTTTCTTTAATTTTCTCATTTAAAAAAAAACACACTCTACTCATTGGTCTCCTGCTTCTCTTGTTTACCTGTGTACTTTATTTATCTTGTGTAGGCACAACCTGGTATAGATAGAATAAGTTATACTCTGAATCTACATATATCATACATTAATGCCTACTGCACTTTAAACTCCTGGACAGAAGAAATTTAACATTTCAGAATAAGCATAGAGATTTTCCCTCTATTATCTGACACACAGATTTTATTTGCTAATAGACTTATTAGTGAAGAGAGGCAGTATGGGTAATGCAATAATGTCAAGCAAGGGACAGTTCAAACCAAATTAAAATGTAATAGGGAAATATTTAAGAAAATAAATAAGAATATGGTAAAACATAATGTTAATATGTGGTTTTCTAAGTTAACGAGCTGCCCCCAAGTCAGCTTATGTATGGTTTAGTGGCCCCAGTTTTATCCACTGGAATAGTGGATAGAGAGTGGGAAGATCTAACATTCAATGCCCCCTCTGACATATACTCACAGTGTGACCCTGGGCATGTCACATAACCCCTCAGATGCTTAAGCAACTCTCAATTATAGAGAAGGTGTTAGCTTTCATGGATAGAGGGTATTTATTCAACTGGCATTTCCTTATACTGATGAAATCATAAGTCCTCTTTCCATCCCTTTATTCATGAAATAATTTCCATTTTAAATAAGACTTATTAGGATATACCGACATATTAATTTACAGAAGAATAGTAATATTACCAGTTGGACTGACTTTCTGCCAGCCTATGTAAAACCCTGAATAAGTAACCCAAATCCTCACCTTCCCTTCTAACTCCCCACCTTCCTCCCTCCAGAGAAGTTTCAATGCAGAGAGAGCTTTTGGAAGTGCAAGGAGAAAGGGTCCAGCAACTGAGTATGTCTTTCTAAACTTTAAAACGAATGGAATCCTTTGTCTCTTCTATTCTCCCACAACTTAGCTTGTTGAGAATTGACAAATAATCCTATGGCACATGAAAAACAAGTAAAACATACAAGTAAAAGTTCCAGCCTTCAAAAACCATAAGAAAATGGAAAAATGCCACATGGTCTAAGTGCTGTCATCAGGCAAAAATTTTAACAAAGAAACAGCAGTACTGGGTCTGGTTTTAATCTTCTATACTTCAAGATGAGCTTTCCTTCGTGAAGACTTTCCATTGCAAAGTCAAAGTCCAATGGCAAGATTCAAAAAAGATGAGGAATAAATTGCCAATATTTGAAAAGAACACCCATTTCTCAGGGAGGTAGCAGTGATGACTGGATGTTATTTTTTTTTAAAAATTCCTAACAAACCCCAGAGTTTCCAATGAAAGGGGGGAGATGTTAATTTTTGCTGAATAATTCCTTTCCTTTGATCCTTGAGCAATGGTTAGGGAATTTCAGGGCCTGAATGGACTTTGGGGATCATAGAATCAAGAGTAAGTTCAAGATAACCCCGGTCAACCCCTTCATTTTACAGATAAAGTGAGGTACAGGGAAGTTATCTAGCACAAGATCTCATATGCACTAAGTAGCAGAGGTGAGATTGAAGTCAGATCTTCTGTTCCCAGATCTAGGGCTATTTTCACTAGACTACTCGACCCCAAACACTTTTTTACAAATGGGGAAACTGAGGCCCAGAGAGTTCCAATTACTTGCCCAAGACCTCCTGATTTCCAGTCCAGGGCATCTTTCCATGCATCATGCTAACTCTCACATTTTAGCAAAGATCTGTGTACTCTGGCAAAGTCTTGCAGTCTTGGGTTTGAGGAAACCCCAAGATTCCCCCACATACTTAACAGCACAATTCTATCACAACTAGTAATAATAAACCACTGCACTTGGAGACAATGATCAAAACATCCAGTCTTCCCTTGTTAATTGAGTCTTAAGGTTATTTGGATAAGGTCTGGCTGACTAGAGCCGATCCTTTCACTAGCCAGAAACAAAATAATCTTCTGAGCAAGATGACAGAAACTACATGGTTGGGTGAAAGAATTAACGCATTCTCTTAGAACCAGGTTCGTGGTTTTCACTATTTCAATTCATTTCTAACATTTAAGTGCCTATTATACGCAAGGATTCCAATGCCTCATTGAAGCGTGGAGGTGACTTGGAGTGTGACTTCTGTCAGGTCCTATCATGCTATAAGCATGGGCTGATGATGCAATCCATCAATCAGTGTTCATTAAGCTCTTATTATGAGTCATGTGCTTGGGATACAGACTCAACTTAAGCAATTCCCTAGGGCCCATGTAAGTAAATATATGTAAAATAAATTCAAGATAATTTGGAAGGGAGACATCAATGCCTGGAGAAGTATAGGAAAAGCATTCAAGAGTAGGTGGCATTTCTGTTCAGGAGAAAGAATATTCCAGGTATGGAGATAGCCTATGCAAAGATATGGAAGTGGGAGATGGAGTATCGTGTGTGAGGGAGACTGAGAACATCAACTTGACTGAACTAAAATAAATAAGCATTTATTAGGCACCTACTATGTGCTCCATTCTATGTTAGAGATAAAAAAACACAATGAATCTACCCTTCATACGTAACTTCCAATCTAACTGGAGGAGGGGGAGAAATAAAAGTAAATACAGAAGAAGTCTAAAATTAGTAAAGATAAAGTAGTTAAATAAAACGTAGTTTGAGAGGGAGGACACTAGCAGTTGGAGCATCAAGAAAGGCCTCAGGTAGAAGGCAGTGCTTGAGCTATGTTCTGAAGGAAGAAAAGGCTTCTACAAAGTGGAGGTGATAAGGGAGTACCTCTGAGTCAGTTCAACAGCAAACGAAGCAGAGGTGGAGGGCTGTGAGGCCAGGCCAGTTTGGCCGGATGAGAGAGTGTAAGAAGACCAATGCGGCTAGAATGCTGGGTTGGAGCCAAGTTGTACAGCGCTTTCCAAGCTAAGCAAAGGTGTTTCTATTTCACTTGAAAGACAATAGGGAATCACTGTTGATTACCGAGTAGAGAGAACCACAGTCAGATTTGTACTTCAGGAAATGATGGGAGGGATTTACTGAAGTGGGAAGACACTTGAGGCAATGAGACCGATTAGGAAACATTGCCATAATTTAGGTTAAGAGATAATATGGGCCTGAACCAAGATGATGGCCATTGTGAATGGTGAGAAGAGATAGGTTTTGATAGATC
This sequence comes from Phalanger gymnotis, assembly GCA_028646595.1. Lineage (NCBI taxonomy): Eukaryota > Metazoa > Chordata > Mammalia > Diprotodontia > Phalangeridae > Phalanger > Phalanger gymnotis. The sequence goes on along the minus strand of CM053623.1, from coordinate 29,491,285 downwards.
TGGTGTTAGAAATGGCAAGATTTGACAACTCTTGCCATTTCTATCGCCACATCTCTCAAGTATATATATATATATGTATATATATATATATATATATCCATATACACATATGTGTACACACACACCTTTCTCCATAAACACATCTCCATGTATCTATATATCTATCTACATATAGATCTCTATCTATCTACCTCCATCTATCTACCTCCCTTCATCTACCTCCCTTCATCTATCTAACTACATTTCCATACATATCTGTATCTCTCTCTATATGTATCTATATATATCGCTATCTCCATCTCCATATCTTTCTCTACAAATATATACCTCCCCATATACATCTGCATATATATCTCTCTCCATATATATCTGCATATATATCTAACTCCAAATAGATCTATATCTATCCATCTCTATATAGATCTATATCTATCTATCTCTGTAAAGAACTATACATATACACACATATATCTCCATATGTATCAATATCTCCATATATATCTGTATATGTATTGAGTGAAACTGAAGCATCAATCATAATGTTGAAATTACACACGTGAAACACTGGAAAGACAGTGGTACCTTTGACAGCGATAAAATAGTGGGAAAGACGGGTAGGTTTGGGGGGGAAAGATAACGAGGTCTGTTCCGGACATGTTAAGTGCAAAGGGGAGTCATATGGATCAGTGTCAAGTGGAATAGGGGCTTCAATGCCCAATGGAAATAATTACATTTAGTCATAGAGGAAATGGGGAGCCACTGGAGTTTTTTGAACAGGGGAGTAACAAGGTCAGAACTTTGTGTGAGGAACGTCACTCTGGGAAGATGGATCGGGAAGGCGAGACAAGAAGACTAATTCAGAGCCTATTACAGTAGCCAAGGCAAAAGACGAGGGCCTGAACAAATGTGCTCATGTGGATATAGAGAAGGGGACAGATGGGAGAGGCATTGTATTGACAGAACGGACAAAACTTGCCAAGCATTTGGTTCTGTGGGGCAAGGGAGGGTGAGGAGTCAGGAGGCCAAGGTGATGAGCCCGAGTGACCAGAAGGATGTTTGGAAGTGAAGCATGATTGGGGTAAGGTGTGATGTGAAGGAGTCATGTTTTAGACCTGTTAAGTTTGAGATGCCTAAGGGATGCCCACCTGGAAATGCTGAATAATAATATCCATAGCTAACACATTTATTTAGTGTTAAGAGATAAAAGAGACAGTCATGTCATGAAAACCCTGAGAGAAAAGAGAGGGTACCTCTGAGGACAAGGCAGTCACCAAATTCAAATGCAGCAAACACAGAGAATACAATGATTTGGTCATTAAGAGATCTCTGTTGACTTTGGAGAAAGCCATGACATGATGAAGTCAAAAGCCAGATTTCTGAAGGGTTGAGAGGTGAGAGGTCAAGCAAAGATTCATCCATGAGTAAGCACATAAAAACAACTTTTTCTAGAATTTTGGTTGTAAAAGAAAAGAAAGATATAGGATGATGGACCAAGGAGATAGTAGGGCCTCCTGAGGGCCTTTTTACCTTTATTCTTTTAAAAGATAGACTATAGCTGGGTACATTTCTAAGCAGCAGGGAATGTGTTGGTAGATAAGGAAAGATCAGCAAGACAGAGATCGATTATGAAAGCAATCCATTAGAGAAGATAAGATCAAGGGGAAAGATAGAGGGGTTAGCCTTGACAAGGGAAAGGCCTATCTTTCATTCAGAGTAATTAGCTACATGTCTGTTGTCCAAGGACCAAGTGAGGTAGATTAGGAGGGGACCATCTGAGGGTAGAGCAACAGGGGAGGGGTTTTTTTTGAACCACAGAAATTCTTCAAGACCACACCAATGAAATCACAGATCCTCAAGGCAAGCATAAAACACACTACTAATTGCAAATATTTCTTTTCTGAAGGGTCCTTTTTACAATATTTTATTAGCTTACATGTGTTAGGGCAGATTTCTTTCCTAGTTAACCTGTTTGCCTCAGTTTCCCTAACTGTAAAATGGGCATTATAATAATAGCATCTAACTCCTGGGGTTGTTGTGAGGATCAAATGAGATAATATTTGTAAAACACTAGAGTGCCCAGCACATAGTAGGTGCTATAAAATGCAACTACTTCTATTATTAATGCCAATTACTCTGATGCTCTATTTGTTGAAATATGTGATAGAATTTTCAGCGATGTGAGGCTGTTTAGTTGCATGAGTCATGTCCAATTTTTCATGATGTCATGGACCATAATACCCATGAGGTTTTCTTGACAAAGATACTGGAGTGATTTCCATCTTCTTCTCTGGTGGATTAAGGCAAACAGAGGTTAAGTGACTTGCCCAGGGTCACACAGCTAGTAAGTGACATTGGATTTGAACTTGGGTCTTTCTGGCTCCAGGTCCAGTGCTCTATCCACTAAGCTACCTAGCTGTGTGGTTCAGTGATGTGTGACCCTATATAAACAAGTGATTACATCGAATGAGATGCTGGGACTAGGTGAAGGAAGGGGGTAATGAGCATTTATTAAGTACCTACTATGTGCGAGGAACTGTGGTAAGAGCTTTACGAATATCTCATTTGATCCTCACAACAATCCTGGGAAGAAGGTGCTGTTATTATCCCCAATTTACACCTGAGGAAACCGAAGCAGGGACGAAGTGTCTTACCCAAAGTCACACAGCTACTAAGAGTCTGAAGTCACATTCGAACTCAGGTCTTCCCGACTTCAGGTTCAGGGCTCTGTGCAGTATACCACCTCTGCCTCTAAGGTCCCTTTGAGCTTTGAAATTACAATTCTTTTCTTGTCCTCCACCGTGACCAGTATCAATGGCAGCCCTTTGCCTCGAGCAGTGACTGCACAGCCCAGCCATCCAAAGCAACCCACTGGAGCATCTAGGGAATGATTCCTCCTGAGCAGCAGTAGCCACAGTGCCTTAGCTCATTTTAATAAGCATCCTTCAATACAGGCTGAAGTTAACTTCATCTCCTGACTTACAGGTGTCTATTTCACAGCCCATCAACCTACTAAAAATCCAAGCAACAGAAACCTTCCTAGGTACAAATGCGCAGAGATTATTAGACACCACTGAGAAGAAATTCTATTCCTGCTTGCAACAGCACATATGCCAGCTCTCTTTAAATACTTCCAGTATTCACTCTTCAGTATTCCTTTCGGCCTTGCCCCCCGATTATTCTCAATTACTGAGATTTTACTCTATCTAATAACATGGAATCTTATAGGTTGATTCGCAGTTGCAAGTTTTGCAATAACACTCCCTTCCCCTTCAAAGGGAGCATAACAAAAGAAATTTCTATCATAAGATGCCACCTTCACACACAACACAGGCAGACCTATCACTGAGTGAAAAAGGTAGACTTGAGGCAGCACCTTTTCCATCCTTCCATTGTGTTCTAATTATCGTGGAAAGAAAGGGGTCAGGGAGAAAATTCCAAGGTTCCCTCTTATAAGCAACAACTGAACCTTTATTTCGGGCCTATTCTCTGAAGTGTTTTAAGTTGGGGACTTCTATTCAACAAACATGTATTAAATGCTTGCTGCGTTTAAGTCATTGGAGATTTTTAACATCCTGGATTTATCAAATGATACAAATGGTACATTGGTTGGGCAAAGAAGCAAGCTACTGTAACAGTACAGGGTGTTCCCAAAAGTCTTCATGCGGTGTTCGGCCTATCCAAAGTGAACACTACACAGACTTTTGGAATATCCTATATTTCAGCGTATTCTCCCAAGAACACTTGAGAAGGCTCCTCTGAGTACATAAAGCAAACACAAGACAGCTAAAGATCCTTAACTTTTCTTTTAAATCCATTTTGCTTTTCTACTTGCCACACAGAATCACCTTTTTATTAATGTTATCTTCAGGCAAATACTACACTAGTATTTAGCTTTTTGAGTTATGGACCCCATGGGCCCTCTGGTGAGGCCTCAGAAGACTTTTAAATGCATAAAATAAAAGACATAAACCCCACATTAAGAACCTTGAAACCTTTCCCCCATTACAATCTCTCAAATGACAGTCTGGAGCAAAGTTTCTCCCAATGCAATCAAAAAGGTATTTTTCCAAATACACCTGGATGACCAGACTGTCCTCAAGGTCACTATTATTTTACTCTCCTCCCTCCCACATGAAACAAATTTAGCCTCAAGCTTGCTGTCACACTCTGAGAGTCTGGTGCAACAATCCCAGCAAAAGACTTAGCACTACCTAAGAAGGAAACTGCATTTTCTCTCTCTCTAAATCTTGAGAATCCAGAAGCCAACAGTTCAGCAAGGCAAGCTCTTGCTGCTAGTAGGCCCAAGAGTAGAGGGGGGCAAAAGGCAAAAACCCAAGATTCCAGAAACATCCAGCATCCTTGGTGCACAGAAGAGATAACAGGTAGGGGGCAATGAAGATGGAAACAAACATGCATGAAGCCTGAAGCACTCCAGAGTGCAACCCAAACCAGATTAAAATATAATTGAGAAATATTTAATAATCTAAGTTAAAAATTCAATAGAGTATAGATAACATTCATATGTAGTTTCTACATCGGTATGTAGGGATATATAGGGATCCTCCAATACTATTTAGCAGCCCAATTTCTATGTGAGATTGTCATAGCTAGGTCAAAATTCTTAATTCAATTAGCATTTATTCAGCACCTATTATATACAAGGCATTATGCCAGGCTCTGGGGATGTAAAATCAAAACCAAACCAAAAAAGATGAGATGAAGTAGCGAAGTCCCACCTAGGGAAAATCTAGGTCAAACTTGTATTCAATAAAGCATTTATTAAATACTTACTACGTGCAGGGAATCTAGGTCAAACTTTTGTATTCAGTAAACATTTTTTAAATACCTACTATGTGCATGGGCACTTTGCTAGGTGCTGGGAATACAAAAAATATTAAAAAAAAAAACAGCCCCTGCTTTCAAGAAAGCTGCATTCTCTTGAGGGGAAAGAGGTATAATACACAGTTCAGTAAATAATATAAAATATTTACAAGGTATGGGACGGGTCACCAGTTAGCGGCTAGTGAGCCCTCCTCGGTAGCAAAGGGACAGGTTCAGAGGGCCACGTCTTACACCTACTGCCGGGTCATTTAACTTTTCTGTGCTCTAGGAATTTCTGGGACTCCAGCTTGCAGAGCAGGGGCCAATCTGCACTGGTGGAGGGAATTTCCTCTAAGGGAGTTCTTACGCCAATGAAATCACAGGTCCAGTCCAAAAAACAAAAAAGCAAACAAATAAAGAGGTTACCCTGAGTAGCCTCTGAGGACCCTTCCTGCTCTAAACCTACGATGCCCCAAGATTATCTTAATGAGCTTCCGTCGTGAGGTAGCCCTGCCTCCTTCAACGCCAGACTGAAAGTCTTTGCCTGCCAGCCACTTGCCACCTGTAACTGACGCTTACCCTTATTTCCTTTTTTCGCTCCTGCCCCAGACTTGGCTCTTAGACTTACCCCCACCCAGCTACCTTTTTCTTGAAGTCTCCTACTCTGGGCTGCCAAAATTTTGCCCGCAAGCTGGTTCCGCTGCGCGCGCCCACTCAGGATGCGGGGCCGTGCGAGGCTAGGCTGGGTGCGCCGGCCCGCGGCACGAGCCAGGCCAGGCTGGGCGCGCGGGAGGGTGGCTCTGCTGGAACCCGGCCGGGCTGGGCACGCTGGGGACTCAAGGCCGGGGGCGAGAGCTCCAGGCTCCCCAGCCTGTAACTGCTGCGCGCTGCGCTCCCCAGGCTCCCCGGACCCCGCCGCTATAAAGCGCCTTTCCCTCGCCCCGCCCCAGCGCTGGCTGACCCTCGTGCCAGAACTGCGCGTGGAGCGCAGCCAGAGGTGCAGGGGCGGTGGAAGCCCTGGGGCTGTAATCACTCCACCCGGGCCCCACGGACCGCGGGTCCCAACCCCCCCCCTGGGCACCCAGGATCTACAGCCGCGTTTCCAGAGAACTGAGGAAGTTAGACCTCGCGGATGCAGAATAGTTTTCCACATTCTTTTAATTTTTTCTTTGTCTTTCGCGATCTTTTTTTTTTTTTTGGTTGTTTTGGTTTTCCATTGTTTTTAATTGGCAGATGCCGGCGTTTTCCGGAATTTAGCAGGGCACACGGTTACCTAAAGTTTGGTATGGAAAAGCAGCCCCCAGTGCGTCCTGTGCGCCTCCCGAGCTCTCCAGGGAGGGGGAGGCTTGTGTGAGATCGCGCAGACCCGCGTCTTTCCACTGATACAACTCTGGGCAAGCTGGGGGTGGGATGGGGCTGAGAGGAGGCTCTGCTCCGAACCATTACAGACCCTACCAGAGAAAATGCTGGCGAGAGTCCTCATGAGAAAGATCCAATGGTTGGAGGGAAAGACAGAAGGTGCGAGCAGGCATGTGGTAGTGGAAACAGGGACTCAGAGTCAATAGGTCAGAATTCAAGCCCTGGCTCAGCAGTTTGCTGGCTGTATGACCTTGAGAAAGTCATTTTGCTTCTCTGAGCCTCAGTTTCCCCCTCTATAAATAAGCGGGTTGGACTCTATGAGTTCCAAGATACCATCACAGAATGTGTAGAAGATTGAAGTAATCTCAGAAGTCACCTAATCCTGCCTCTTTGGGAAGAGGAATCCCCTCTGAAACTCACTATGTGGTCATTTAGGTTTGTTGGGAGACTTCTCTGCAGGGAGAACCCATTATTTCCATCTGTCCCTTCTACAACATAGCCAGTATGGATCAGTCTGGTGAACATTAGGTATGGGGGCAGAGGGCCTGAGTTCAAATCTCATTTCTGAAACTTAGTCCCTTTGTGACCTTGGGCAAATCACTTCTCCTCTGTAAAGGAAGGAGGTTGAACTAGCTGGAATCAGAAGTCCTTTCTTAGCCTAGGTCTATGGTCCTATGGGTCTGTGCTCAATCAACCTTTGCTGAAGACCTATCACTGAAGGGAAACCCACTGCTTCCAGGTCTGACATCCTGCAAAGATTCATGGGAAGATCGTTGTCTGACCCCTCAGACACTCAATTTTTCTCAGAAGACAGTAGCATCAAACTCAGGACCTTGGTAGCTGTTGCAACCACTGTCTTCTGTGTAACTAACTGGGTTTCCCATTTCAGCCTTGGAATAGTTAATCTGTTAACTCTGGGGTAAAGTTGTTAGAAATTCAATGGAAAATCCACAACCAAGAAATTTCCTAACTTGTATTTAGTTCAACATCCTTAAGTAATATAATTTAGAGCTCTGGCATTCTCATACAAATATCTTAGTGATGATAGATATAATGATCACCATTTTATCCACACAACTGAAAACTCCCTCATTGGACTCCCTTGGAATTGATTTTAGGGTGATTTACTTGGCCAGTTCTACATACAGTATTTCCCAGGTAAAATGCTAATATGATTGTCTAGGTCTAGAGGGACAGCATGGCACAGTGAACAGAGAGTGGGTGAGGAAGACCTGAGTTCAAGTTTCATCTCTGACACATACTGCCTATGATGTCACAGAAAAATCATTTGACCTCTCAGAGCTCTATGCAACCCTCTAAGACTATAAGGTTTTTTACATTTTAAATTAATTGATTATTAGAAGCATTTATTATCTCTTTCATTGCCCCAATTGAACAATGAAAAATAAAAATCTTCATAGCAAATATGCATAGTTTAGCAAAACAAATTCCCACGTTGGCCGTGTCCAAAAACATGTCTCATATCTTACATCTTAAGTCCATTAGCAACAGAGAAGTACACCCCTTTGCCTTCCCCTATGGATTTATAAAGACCTACAGTGCAACTAGCCAGATGCCTTCCAGCCTCATATGATTTTTACAAGAACTCATGGAGAGTAGAATGGACACTGTGCAAAAGAATTAGCCCATCATACCCTGGAAGGGCTTGCCATCCCTGTTATTTTCTTCCCTGCTCTTACTCTACTGAATTACTGAATAGTAAATCCTACCAATTTCAACGATCATTTATTGAGCACCTACTATGTACTCGGCACTTTGCTAGGCTCAGGAAATACAAATTCAACGAATAAATAGGTTGAAGAGTTTATTTCTTGTCTTGCTTATATTTCCTGTCTTTCTTAATTTCCAAGTGAAAACTGAAAAGAGCCATCCATCTCCAGACTCCACGTCCAATGATTCTGAGCCATCTTATGGAAACGAAGCCCATTTCTACAGCTGGACCACACCAAAAAGCATTTAACTGAAGGACCTTTCCACTGCAAATCACCACCTCCTACCCTGCCCCGAAAGAGGTGCCTAAGGCTCTCTTGTGAACAGGCAGGTGGTAACCTGAAGTGACCCCTCTCTTACCCCTTGCATAATCCTCCTCAACTGTGGGACCAGAGAAAGGCTGGGCATGTGGCCAGCAGTGCATAGCTACAGCTCTCTCAGCGGCGGCTCTGAGGCTTTCTTGAGGACAGCTGCCTAACAAGAAGGAAGTATTGAGAACCATCTGGATTTCCATAGATTGGGAGCCTCTAACAGCTTTATAAACTAAATCAGTAGAACTTTGAAGCCCTAAAATCAGACCCATTGGCAAGGAAACATCTACTTCTACAGAACTGGTTACTTCATGCCTTATGTATACCTTTGGAAGAAATTCAACTATAGAAAACAGGGGTAGTAATATTAATAACAGAAATAGAGCTAAGTGCTTCACGAATATTTTCTCGTTTGATCCTCACAGTAACTCTACAATGTAGGAACTATTATTATCCCCATTTTACAGATGAGGAAACGAGACTCAGAGAGAAGTGACTTGTCCAGGGTCACACAGGTAGTAAAGATCTAAGGTAGAAGACAAACTCAGTTCTTCCTGACTCCAGGTCCAGCACTTTATGCCTTATTGGACTCACCTTCAGTGAAGGGGACTTTCATTTTTGGTCCTCTGGACTCACGGTCTAATGTTTCGTTGACCAAAGTTCTGAAGTCTTTCAAAGTTGTATTTCTCTACAACATTGCCATTGTATAACTTACTCTCCTAGTTGTCATTCCACTCCTCAATGGTTCAGAGAGGTCTTCCCAGTTTCTTCTGAAATAGCATTGAATTGTGCCATGTTCGAAATGTATCCAAAAGGCACTGGTTGATCAAAGCCTTCCCTGTCTCTTGGTTTGACTTCTTGCTGCTTGGCATGTTCTGGTATGGATAGAGAGACAGTGGTGTAAGGGAGAGACCTTGGGGCCCTTCAAGACCAGCGTATGGCCCATTGATATGGGTGTTGATTCTTCGCTTTGGTATTTTCTGATTTCAGAATATCTGTGCTGGCTCTGAGGCCACATGAGGATTGATTGAACAAAGCACTCCATGGAAACTCCTAAAGACTAACTTTAATAGCCAGTCTTCTTTTATGCTACGATCATAGATTTAGACCTTGGAGAGACTTCAGAGGTGATTAAATACAATGTCTTCATTTTGTAGTTGAGGAAACCAAGACACAGAAAGATTAAATTACTTGCACAGGGTCAACTGAAAGAAGATTTGAACCCAAGTCACTGGTGCTCCATGTTGATTGCTCTATCCGTATTACTTCCTTTTTTCCCTGTCATCAAATAGGGAAAACAGATTAGTCCAATCTTGGACTTCTTGGATTTCAAAGATGTTTCTATAATACAGAGGAGACGAAGTTGTTAAACATTCTCTGAAGTTAAAACTCAGACTTTTGTTTCCAGTCAAACATTTAGGAGTTGTAGACATTCAGCCAAAGTCTCCCAGTGTGAAATTTAGTCCCTTTTACATAATGGGCTGCCAATTAACCATTTTAGGCCACTAGAGTATAATTACAATTTGGCAACAATTTGCTAAATAGAACACCTGTGGCCCAAATGGTTCACAGGCCTTGCTTCAAAATAAGCAAGTCAAGAACACTGAATTTGGCTAGAGCTGAATTCCTCTCAAATTCATGAGTTGAAGGAATTTCACCAAAGTAAAGGTACCAAGTATACTAGGAGATCAACTTAGAGATTCTTAACTTGGGGTCTGTGAGTTTGTTTTTAAAACATATTTTGACACCTGGTTTTCAGTATAATTGGTTTCCTTCTTAATCCTATGTATCTTATTTGTGTATTTAAAAAAAACATTCTGAGAAGGGGACCATGACACACAAAGAGTTAAGAACTCTTGAACTAGTGTGAAGGATACTGATGTGGTGGCTGGTATAGGAAGCTATAAAAACCCACATAGTTATGAAAATTAGTTCTGGATTCCTGCTTCCCCAAGTCTAAAAGAAATCAGCTTTTACTGCTTTTCCTTTCTTTTAGGTTTTTTTCTGTGAGTTTTTACTAGTGTTTTACTGAAAATACATTGGCTCTAAAGTCATAAGACCTGGTTTCAAATATGGCCTTTGATATCTTCTGCCTGTATTATCTTGGATAAGTCATTTAATCTACTTTGCCTCAGTTTCTTCATTTTATGAAAATCTGGGGGTTGGACAACATTGTTTCTTACATCCTTTGTAGTTCTAAGTCAGTTGTAAGAGTGGAGCTGAAACCACCCATTCGAATCTGATGCTTTGATTAGCTGAAGATACTTTAAAAAAGTTAAATCAATCAGAACTGAGTGTGAATAGGACCTGTACAGCTCCTTGAATCAATCAAAGGTATTATATGAAGGATGGCTTAGCAGCATTTTATATAAAAGTGGGAAACTTTCTCAGAAGAGATTCTGGGCATCTGGATCCAAGAGGATGCAGCAAACATGGAACAGAGTGAGGACTGAATGGTGCTGTGTAGGTGAAGAAAAGGGAGATATTGAGGAAAGTCCTTGGCTCTATAGGCATTGTAAAGTGTAGGATTCAGGCTGCAGAGAGCTCAAGAGAAGGCCAACTCTCTTCGGATTCTGCCTGTGATGCCCATCTACATACAGAACCTATAATGTAAAATGTACTGTTTCTTTATCTAAATGTTTCCAGTAAATTGAATTTTGAATAACTAGAGATAGATATAAATGCAAAGTTAGGCAGAGAACTCAATCTCTCTCCTCACTTTCCCCCGTTTCTCCTTCTTTTACCCTTCTCCTTCCATGTATTGTGAACATCTAGGTGACTATTACTAAGGTATTGGAGACCAGCAAGAGCCTCAAAGTTGGTCCAGGATTTAATCCAATTAGTTGTAATCCTGTTTCCTTTGCCTTCCAGAATATCATATTCTAAGCCCTCTGCTTCTTTAACATGGAAGCTTCTAGATATTGTCTTATCCTGACTCTATCTCCATGATGTTTGGATTCTTTCTTTCTGGCTGCCTTCAATATTTCCTCCTTGACCTGAGAGCTCTGGAATTTGGTCATAATATTCCTGGGAGTTTCCATTTGCGATCTCTTTCAGGAGTTGATCAGTGGATTCTTTTAATTTCTATTTTACCCCCTGCATCTAGGATACTGGAGCAGTCTTCTTTGATAACTAATTGGTTTTTTGTTGTTTTGTTGTTTGTATTTCAGTAATATTTTATTTTTTTCCACTTACACATAAAGACAATTTTAAAAATTCATTAATTTTTTTTGAGTTTCAGAAGAAGAAATCAAAGCTTTTTATAATCATGTGAAAAAATGCTCTATATCACCACTGATTAGAAAAATGTAAATTAAAACAACTCTGAAGTGCTACCTCTCACTGTCACAAATGACAAATGCTGAAGGGGATGAGGAAAAATCAGTACATTAATAAATTGTGTATTTGTGAACTGGTCCAACTATTATGGAGAAGACTGTGGAACTATGCCCAAAGGGCTATAAAACAGTTCATACCCTTTAACCTGACAATACTTCTAGTAGGTCTATATCAAAGGAAAAGGACCTATATGTGCAAAAATATTTATAGCAGCTCTTTTTGTGGTGACAAAGAACTGGAAATCGAGGGGATGTTCATCATTTGGGGAATGACTGAACAAGTTCTGGCATATGGTTGGGATGGAGTACTATTGTGCTATAAGAAATGAAAAGGGGGGTGGTTTCAGAAAAAAGCATGACAAGACCTACATGAACTGATGCAAAATGAAGGGAGAACTGGGAGATCATTGTGCACAGGAACAGCAATGTTGTAATGATGACCAACTGTGAAAGACTTGTCTACTATGATCAATACAGTGATCTGAGACAATGCTAAAGGACTCAGGATGAAAAAATGTTGTCCACCTCCAGACAGAGAACTGATGAACTGAATGCAAATTGAAGTATAATTTTCTTTTTTTTTTTACTTTTTTGTTTTGATATGGCTAATACGGAAATGTTTCATATAATTTCACATATATGATTAATTGATACTATTTTGTTTGCTTTCAAAGTGGTTGGGAAGAAGGGAGAGAATTTGGAATTCAAAACATAAAAAAGAAAAGAATGTTTAAAATAAATAATTTGGGAAAAAAATTTAATTAGTCCAAAGAACTAAAGGACCCACACCGAGTCCAGCACACACGGGGTAGATAGTTCTTCAGACTTGATACATGCTACTGACTGGTGTGAGCCACCTAGACAAAAGTAGAAGCAAGAGACCTGTGTTCAATTAAATCTATGCTATATGCTTGCTGAATAGCCTTTCCATGCTATTGTTAGATAAACTTCCTTTTGTTAAATGGAGAAAAACTAGTACAATGAACATGCATCCCACCTTTTGCAAGAAGCTCATTAATTCCAATTTATCCTATATACATTGTGATTGTACACAATTGTTTGTGTGTTGTCTTCTCCATTAGACTGTGAGCTCCTTGAGAGCAGTGTTCTAGATTCTAGAGTGCTAGAATCTAAATCAAGATTCTTGGAAATTCAAACTTCTGTCACAGATGTCGTAGAGGTAGAGAAAGTGAATGTTCAGCCTGCCAGCACATTGTCCAATTTTTGTCCTAGTTCTGGAGAACCAGCACACTTATGGCAACGTGCAGTTTGTGTTTTGTATGTGTCTGAAAGCACTGCAGTAGCTATATTTGAAAACCAAATCCTTCCCTCCTCCTCCCCCAAGCTGCCTGGGGCCATTTTGGCTTTTCAAGAGGAATGAGCTTTCAAACGCTGGTTGAAGGGTGAGGGGGAGAACCTTTCTTTTTAAATAGAAGTCATACAGAAAACCACTTTCCTATAGTGTGGTTTCTTTTAAATCACAAGGATTTATGGGAGTTGGAGATTGGAATATCTCTTTCTGAAAGTTTAGACAGCTAGGAGAGATTGCAGTTTTTAACTGCCTGGACTGAAGCCACCTTTCTAGGAACTGGAGATGAGGCAAATTGTTACTGTGGAAAAAAAAAAGAAAACTCAGTCATTTTAAGAGTAGGAAATTTCTGGACCTTTTTGGTTTAAATGAAGCATCCCTTTATTGCTAACAGTTTTGTAGCTTTTAAATAATTTCCTGCTGTAGACCTGAATACTTTGACAATAATTTTTAAGCATTAAAAATTCTTTTAAAAAACACTGGAAATAAAATAGGTGCCCATCCATTGGGAGTGGCTAAATAAAACGAATAGAAATGTAAGAGAATGTTACTGCATCCTTAGAAATGACAAACGTGAGGAATTCAGAGAAACATGAGAAGATTTGTATGAACTGCTGCAGGACCAAATAGGAGACCAAAGACCATAGGGACTAGAATGATGTCCTATAAATGAAAGCAACATGAAAAATCATTCAGTTTCTGGTTTGTTATGATAACTGATCTCAGTCCCAGAGAACTAGTGATGGGAAAACACTTCCCTTGTGTGTGGGACGTTGGATGTGGAATCCAGTATATGCTACACACGGTAGCTGTAAGTCTTTTTCTTTGTTGCAAGAAAGGATTCCCTGAGAGCTGTTGTAAACTTTTTTTAAGGAAAAAATTGCAATTTGCTTAATGAGAAAAATAATAAAAATACCACTTAAGAGATAATTCTAGTGTAAGTACTTTAAACCAATATTAGACTACCTCAGCTTTCAGGTCAGCCTTTTGACAAGATGGTTTGTAAATTAAAAATTTAAATTAAGATTAATAAATAAAATAAAAATTTAAAATAATGTTTGTCAAACTTGTGTTCTTTATATCATTTCCATTTTAGTGTCCTAAGTGCCAGAATCTGGGGGTGTGTTTTTGATGTTGGATAGGACTCTCTTATGCTACCCTTTGTCCCTAATTGCTTTGAAGAAATCTAGATTCACTGTGGCCAATCCATTCTCCCCATATCTCCAGGCTCCCTCGCCTTTGCCTTTTGATTCCTGGCAGAGAATAACACACACACACACACACACACACACACACACACACACACACACGCCATCATGCTGGCTTCCATGTACAGAAATGTAAACACCCACTTTCTTGATTTTCCAACTTTGTCGCTTTGACCTCAACAGATTTCTTAGAGATTGTGGGGGTGAGGTGAGAGGAATGGTAAGGAGGAGTGAGTAACTTGATTTTAATGATCTGTACAGTAGTCATTGGAAAACCAAAATTTTTGCCCAGTTTGTCATCCAAAAAGCTTATAGAGAAGTGGAACATTCAGGCAGTGCATCCAAGGGGCACAGGCTTTGTTCCCATTACCTAATCTCCATTTTGAAGGACCTGGTATTTTAGCAGAACTGGGTCTCACCAAAAGCATCTCCTCTTAGCTACAAAAGAAAACCAAAGACGGCCAGCAGAGTTTACTAGCTTATTTCCTCCCTGACTCTTCACAGACTGGTTTTAAACTAATATTTTACCATCAAGATGGGGAATTATATAAAGAAAAGCACATAGGTAAATTTCTTGTTGCCATCTCTGTGGACACTCTGTTTTAAAGGTTTTCTAAAATCAACTGAAGTACAAATCAGAACGAAAATTTGGATGAGAACTTTGGGGCTTTGGAAAATTAAGAGGGTCACTTGTAGCCTTTCAGAGTCTATGAACAGTTGAGTTTAGGCCATACTTACAATAATTAATAAATTAACAAGTTTATTAAGCACCTACTATGTGCCAGGCATTACCAATACAAATGCAAAGAACAAACCCTGCTCTCCAGGAGTTACCAGATGTCAGGCTTCATCCTTACTCCACCCAGTGTTTGCACCCCATGGAAACTCTTCTGGCCCCTTTGTTCCACCCCCCAAGCTATATACATAGGAGCCACCTTAGAATAGAATCATGTCCCAAGATATTCTGTCTCCTACAGAATAGCCAACGTGACTTCAAGGCCAGGTTTCATGCTACTCACCCTGGATGGATCTCTTTTTTTCTCTCTTAATAGTATTTTATTTTCTCCCAATTACATGTAAAGATAGTTTTCAGCATTCATTTTTGTTAGATTTTGAGTTCCAGATTTTTCTTCCTCCCTTCCATTCCCCCTCCCCAAGACAGCAAGCAATCTAATATAGGTTATACATGTACAATCACGTTGGCCATATTTCCATATTAGTCACATTGTGAAAGAAGAATCAGAACAAAAGGGAAAAACTTTGAGAAAGAAAAAACAACAAAAAAGTGAAAATAGTCTGCTTCAGTCTGCATTCAGACTCCATAGTTCTTTCTCTGGATGTGGACAGCATTTTCCATCATGATTCTTTTGGAATTGTCTTGGAACATTGCATTGCTGAGAAGAGCTAAGTCTATCATAGTCAATCATTGTGCAATGTTGCTGTTACTGTGTATGGTGTTCTCCTGGTTCAGCTCACTTCACTCAGAATCAGTTCATGTAAGTCTTCTGAGGTTTTTCTAAAATCTGCCTGCTCATCATTTCTTACAGCACCATAGTATTTCGTTACATTCATATACCACAACGTGTTCAGCCATTCCCCGGTTGATGGGCATCCCCTCCATTTCCAATTCTTTGCCACTGAGTGCATCTCTTGTCACTTGTCTCAGGAGCAAAGATTGCTTGTTACAGCTCTGCTATGACTATGGTTTAAGGCATCTTCCTTTACCTCCAGAAAATGAAGGTCTCCTCTTTTATCTTCTCTCTATTGAACTTCAGAGCAAATGCTGGTATTACCAAGGAAAGACCTTACCAGAGACAAATTCCATATTTTGCAAAATGGCTTCTAGTGAAATTCTTTAGAAGGAGGACAATGTTAGTAAGTATCAAATGGGATGGGACTGGACCCAGGATTTTTTTTTTCAGTTAGGGAACTTCCAGGAGGGAAACTCCTCCTGTCAATGCAGATCAGCATTTTGTCTTCAATTTAAGAGAGTAGAGAGTTAGCTCTAACACAATGAAGTTACTTGCCCAGGGTCACACAGCCAGTTTCCTGCCTCTGAGGCACACTCCTGATATAATCTGCCATGTTGTTTCTTGATAGGATGTACAGTGGAATGTGGGCCATGGTGGGGGGCATGGTGCTGGAGTCAAGAAGATTCCTCTTTGTGAGTTCAAATCTAGCCTCAGATGCTTACTGGTTATCTGACCTGGGCAAATCAGTTAACCCTGTTCACCTCAGTTTCCTCATCTGTAAAATGAGCTGGAGAAGGAAATGGCAAGCCACTCCAGAATCTTTGTTAAGAAAACTCCAAATAGGGTTAGGAGTTAGAAATAACTGAACAACAGTGGAGTACTTTTTCCCCAGAAGAACAATTTCCACATAAGTGGATTTCTTTTTGGGGGGTAACTGTGTTTGCATTTTACCAATTACAATGGACCACAAGCTATTAGGATGTTGCATTTCATTCCCTTTTTCTCAGACACGAAAATAACATAAATAATGCCAGCATTGCTAGGCAGGTCTCCTTTTCCTTTCTTTCTAATTAGGATTTTCTGTGTTAGGATCAAGTCCTATCTCTCCAAAAGCAGCAACACAATAAATTCTCGGTCCTTAGGCAAAACGTTTATTAAGCAAAAGAGTCCTGGATTCAAAGGGTCAGGAGGAAAATCTTGCCTCTGACACCTACTACTAAAGTTGTGTGATCATGGTGTTACAACGATTGGGCTAGCAGCTGCTGTGGGGGTGAAAAACCAACACAAGCCCAACAACAAGAACGTTTCAAGCCCGGGTTCTTTTGATCTGCTTTACTAAGGAAAGCAACGTTAAGGGGTTAACAATCTTACTTTAATCCAACCCACAAATATCATTCACTCAGCTCAGGGGGAAAAGCCAGCACCCTGAGCTTCAGAGCAAATACAAACAGAGCAAATAAACACGAATCAACAGACAAATTTCTGTCTGACAAAATCACAATATGCAGTTACCAGAGAAGCATCAACATCAAAGCCAGGGAGCTAATAACAATGGCTGGCCAGAGTCACACACCACTCCTGTTGTGGCTCAGAGCTCTGTGTTTATATATCTTGTTCAGGGTCAAAGGTAAGTCACACATGCAACTCATCCATGTGACCTAAAATTGTCACAAAAATTCTACTTAAACCCATGTGATTTAAAAGCCTCTGATGTCACAAACATGTCACTCAAACCCATGTAAACTAGGCTTTCCCTTGAGGCAGGGAGGTCATCCTAATTTAATCAAGGAAACAAAGGCCAAACTCTTCAAGGGCACTTGGTTGAATAAGTGCTAAGAGCCCATCTTGATTCTAGTGAATTACAAAACAAAGGTCTCCTCCTTCTTGGACTGGGGATACTCCGATGAACTGAGATTTTGAAAGAACATTTGGAAAATTTGAAAGAAGGTACCCATAAACCAAGACACTTACAAATGACCAGAAATAAACTTTAAGAATAATGCCAAGAAGGCAAAAGTCCCCCATGAGCTGAGATAGGGTTTTTTTGGTTTGTTTTTTAAAATGCTGAAGACACTAAGGTATAGTTGACATTGTCTTATTATCTTTTTGTTGTTTTGTTTAAAAATGGATTTGATAAAGAAGAAGAACTTCTTTGCGGGGGAGGGGAGACAGAAATATTGGGTAGAGAGAGACAGAGATGGGGAAGGGATAAAGAGAGAAATCAAGAGAAGAGAGAAAGAGAGAGAGAGATCAATAGAGAGAGAGAGATTTTGCTATTTTGTTTCCATTTTTTCACCAAGGAAAATAACCTTAAAATTGGAAAATTAGAACAGACATCATTAAGTGAGAATTAAATCCCTTGGTAGAAAATAATAGAAAGAAAATACCTAGCCCCTTGAAGGAAGTGCTAATCTCCAGGCAAAGATAGAGTCCATCCTAGGATACTAAACAGACTTGCAGACATGATTACAGACCACTGTAGATAAGCTCTGAGAAATCATAGAGGAAGGTTGACCTTATAAAAGATTAAAACGAAGCAAATGGATCCAATTTATACAAAAGAAGATTATGAAGAATAAATTCCCATAAACTTGACAACAAACCCCAGAAAAGTTCTAGTGTGAATTACTGAGGATGTGACTCATGAATTCTCAAGAATGCAGAATTTTAGAAAAGAAAGAGGTGATTATTAGGTTCTCAAAAAGCCTTGTCAAAACAAATATATTTCCTTTTTTGATAGTGGTGAGTTTGGTTTTTTTTTTCCCTCTTGATAGTTCCTCAAGGGCTAAATGGACAAATGATATAGCTTGTTGGATTTGGCTTGGAAGATCAGGCGGTAAATGATATAATAAGGAGGGTTTTTAGTTTCTTATGAGTTCTCAGAGCGTGCAGACTTCCAGGAAAGGATGATGTGGCACAAGGCCCAAATCCTAGGGACTGAGGGGAGAGATCCTGAAACGAATGAGCTGTCTCCAACATTGGAGGTCTTCAAGAGAAGGCTGGATGACAACTTATCGGAAAGGGTGAAGAGATCTCTGTTTAGGCCTGAGTTAGAAAGATGACCCCCTGGCATCTTTTCAAACTCTGAGATCTGTGTCCCTTCGCATTAAGCAATGGTATTGACCCTCCAAAATGTGATAAGTAAAAGAAGAATTAATAGCTAAACATAAAAACTGGAGAGTTGCTTATTTTGTTACAATTTTCACCCCTTCCCCTCCCAAATCTACTAAATCATATTATCAACAGAGCTAAAATCCAAGAACCACAAGTCTTTTCTATTATAAGAAAAACCTTTAGAAACATCTAGATTTCTAAATGTACTTTTCTCTACATACAGGGCATTGGGGGCCAATATTATGTTTTTCTTTTCTCTAAACTATTAGTGAAATAACATTTCCTCGAACATTAACTGAATTTGGGAAACAAGCAACTTGCCACAGATTCGGTAATTTATGCTTTCCATTTGGAACCATTATGTAATAACTCAGCCATTCAGATACATACATACATACATACATACATATATATATATATATATATGTTTATATATATATCCATGTGAGAACTGTTTCTCTGAATCATGAAAGATTTCCTACTATCTTTCTTCTGGGATTTTATGATAAGAATTCTTTTTTGATCAGATTTTAAAATCTATTAAGAATCCATTCTCTCATCAAAACTCTCCTTTTGGATTATATCAAACTTTGGCCAGAGGAAGAGATCGTTTATAGTAGGTATTTGTTCATCTTTTTCTATCGCAATAATTTATGGAATACTGTCTAGACTGAGCAACTAGGTGGCACAATAGATGACAGTGATGACCCTGGAGTCAGGAGAACCCGAGTTCCAATGACCCGGAGCAAGTCACTTAACTCAGCTTGCCTCAGTTTCCTCGTCTGTAGAATGAGCTGAGAAGGACATGGCAAACCACTCCAGTGTCTTTGCCGAGAAAACCCCAAATGGGGTCACAGAGAGTCGGACGTGATTGAAATGATTCAGTAACAACAAAACTGTCTAGACCACCATCATAAGGGCCACAGACCAACAGCTAGAAGGGCCATCTAGTTCAAGGGCCATTTTGCAAGGTAGGAAACTGAGACCCAGGTTCAAATGATTTGATCATAACCCCAGAGATGGGAAGTATTTTCAAGAGCATTTAGCTCAGGGGTTCTTAACCTTTATTGTGTTTTCATTTGGCAGCCTGGGAAGTCTATGGACCCCTTCTCAGAGAACTTTTTTCAAAAAATACATAAAATACAAAGGATAGTGACATAACAATGTAATTTTCCCCCCACCTATGTTCATGGACACCCCAAAATCTAGCCACTGACCACTTTGGGGGGATGGTGCATTCCAGGTTAAGAACCCCCGAGCTAGTTAAACCTCCTCATTTTACAGATGAGGAAGTTGAGTTGCAGAGAGGATAAGTGACTTGTTGCAGGATCACAGATGTAGAACTGGAAGGAACTCTGAGGCCATCTAGGCTAATCTCCTTTTATAGATGAGAAAACTGAAGGCAGGGTATTTTTTTTTTTACAGAGAAATATCTAGACCCATAGATGATGAAAGGAATCGGCTGAACCACCATGATCCATCCCTTCTCTACAATTCTTATCACATCTCCCTGGGGTTTTGAGAACCTATTACAACTCTATTCTTTTTCGTTTGTTCCAGGCCATGGGTCAGATCTCTGGGAGTCTCAGGGGGAATAGAGATAAAAGAGACAGAACCAGCCTAAGTGTCTTATTATGTCCTTACAGTTCAGCCCCAAACTAGGGAAGTAGCCACGTGAAGGAGTACAAGATCTTGATGAACTGATGGTGCATTTTGTCATAGTCTCCTCTTTATCTCTTGCATTTCTCTATGTTTTATGCCCCGCCCCTTCCTCTTTATGTTCTCTGTATGATTTTTGGTCTTTCCTCTTACTCTATTTTCTGGGGCTCAGGGCTAGAATACTGCATTTCAAGACCCTGGTCAGAATCTTGCTACACCAAGCTGACTTCCTGTCTGGGCCAGAAACCGGGTGGCACAGTGGATACGGCACTGGGCCTAGAGTCAGGAAGACCCAAGTTCAAATCCAGCCTCAGACACCTATTAGCTGTGTGACCTTGGGCAAGTCATTGAAACTTTGTTTGCCTTAGGTTCCTCAACTCTAAGTGGGAATAGTATGTGATGATTGAGATAATATTTGTAAAGTGTTTAGCGCAGAGCCTATGAACAGAATGACACATTGTTGTTCAGTTGTCTGAGGCATGTCTCTTTGTGACCCCATTTGGGGTTTTCTTGGCAAAGTTACTGGAGTGGTTCACCGTTTCTTTCTCCAGCTTATTTTGCAGATGAAGAAAATGAGGCAAACAGGGTTAAGGGACTTGCCCAGGGTCACACAGCTAGGAAGTGTCTGATGCCAGATTTGAAGTCATGAAGATGAGTCTTCCTGACTTCAGGCCTGGCATCCCATGCACTGCTTCACCTAATAAATGCTGGTTCCTTCTCACTCCCTAGAAATTTTAATCGTTTCATCTTTACAACTTCCACTCTATGGCCCAGTAGGCTCATTAATGGCAGTCTCACCTAGTTTGCCATTTCCAACAGATACGAGTCAGGTTTCTTCATTTCCCCACCCATCTTCTCAACAGAAGGAGTCTACCAATCTACTGTCCTGTATCCTCACTCACCATCCCTGGAACATTCTAAACTGAAATGCCCACTCCTTGGCCCTTAGACCCCTAGCTATACCATCTCCTCCTATCAGAATATAAGTGCCTGGAGGGCAAGGATGGTCTTTCCTTTTGCATTTGTATATATTAATATAATATTTGTTACATGGTACTTCCTTTATAAATAGTTCTTCATTCATTTATTTGCTCTTTAATACCTATGAGTGGAGAAGTCCAAACACCTTTTTTCATTGTTTCATGCATTGAAGAAATGGCTAGAGTTTTCTGCTGTTTGCTTATTTTCCCAGCCAATTACTTGACTTTTTAACTCTTTGTTAAGGTAGGACTCTGCTTTCAGTGTGGAGGGCATACTCTCCCAAGCTTCAGGGGTTTTGTGCAGCCATTTTCAGAGATACTTCTAGGAACCTGTAAATTTTCAGCTCTTCCAAGGTGGTATGATCAAAGGAGAAGTGTTTATTCCTCCCCTGGCCTGTGCTTTGGTCTGTGAGTGACCACAAGCACTCTTTTCTGCCTTGGAACTGTGAGGAGGATTCCCTCTCCGCTGCTGCCACAAGCTCCATCATGCCAGCACTCCTCCTGACCCCAGGACTACCACCCAGGACTGTGACCCAGATCCAAGCAGGGCAAAGCAAGAGAATCCTGCCTCAGTGCCAGCAAAGAGATCCCTGCAATCTCCCTCTGATCAGCTGCTTGATCCACCCACTGTTGGTGAGTGAAGAGCACCAGAAGCAGCTTCCACCACCACTGCTGCTGCCCCAGGGCTGGGGCCAGACCACCCTCCTCTCTCACCCAGGTTCGACAGACCTTTCTTACTGACCTTCTAAGTTTCCTTCAGCATTTGTGGGTTGGAAAGTCTGGAAACCACCATAGCTGCCAGTGCTTCAATCTTCTGAGGCCTGGGGTTTGCCAGGGCCCAGTCTATGCCAACGTGGCCCATGCTGGACTGTGCTCTTCTCTCAGACTGGTGCAACAGACCTTTCCTGTAGACCTTCTAGGTTGTCTTGGGCTGGAAATTTGTTTCACTCTGTCATTTGTGGGTTCTGCTGCTATAAAATTTGTTTAGAGCAATTTTTTACAGGTTTTCAGAGGGGTTTGGGGAAGAGTTCCAGCAAGTCCCTGCTTTTACTCCACCATCTTGGCTCCACCCTCTAGAGTTTTCAAAGGTAATAACTATCTTTTAAATATGTGACTCCATTATACTCTGACATTTCTCTATTTTCTATCACGGACTAGATTTTTCTAAGAATGGCTACTGACTAAGACATTCCCAGAATTGCCTGAAAATATGGCAAAAATGTTTTGAACCATGTGTTATATAGCAGAGAGGCTTGCCACATGTCAGATAAGGAAAGTGTCAGGAATGTTAGCAAGATTTTTTAAAATCGTGCAGATTTCCCTGTGTGAACTTTCAGTACCATAAGCAAAGCCTGGCTCTTGTAATTACTAAGTAAGTTAGATAGACCTAAGACATTTACTGACATCTTAAGGTTGCTCCATGGTAGTATATTTAGTCATTATGTTAGAGTGGGTGGTCTCCCTCAATTAATAATTTTACTGATGAGGAAACAGAGGCTGAGAGGGGCTCAGTGCTTTTCCTAGTGTCACACAGCTAGTACTAGGAAGCCTTTCAAGCTTGGTAGAACTTCCCAGGTTTTGTGTTCCCTTGGAATAGACTTAGAGTACCCACTTGGAACTCCCAAGGTCACCGCCATGTCACAATGAAACATCAGAACACACTTGGGGGGAGGGTTGCCTTAACTGGTCGTGGGTCACCACCCAAGAACTGTTTCTGTGGGGAAATGTCTGATGCTCATGTCCCCCTCTTTCTGTAACCAGGATGGGACTCTCCACCTCTTTTTCATAGGCCTCCCCATTCTTCCAGGCAGTGAATGTTGGGACTTCTATTCTAGTTCCCAATTAATGGTAGCAGTTTTACAGCTTGGGGTGAAGGGTGGTTGGGGGTTCCACCTGGGTAGGTGAATTGTGGTGTGCTGGGGATTAGAAAATTAATGGGCCAAGCCTTTTGCCAATGTAAGCCATAGAGGGTACCACTCATTTGTACCACCCACCCCTTTCTTTTCTTCTTCAAGCCCCAAAGATTGACCTTCTTTTTTGGCATTCAAAGCCCTTCATCACCTGGCCACTTCCATCCTTTCTAGTCTTCATAACCTTACCCCCTCCACATATTCTGTGATCCAGAGGCACTGACCCCCTTGCTGTTCCTCACATTCAATGATCCACCTCCCATCTTCAGGCATTTTTCTGCCACTGTCCCATGCCTGGAATGCCCTCTCTCCTAATCTCTGCCTCCTGGCTTCCTTCAAGTCTCAGCTAAAATCCTGCCTTCTTCAGGAAGGCTTTCTTTCCCACTTTCCTGTTAATTCTAGTGCCTTTCTTTTGAGATAATCTCCCATTGATCCTGCATATATTTTATTTTTTTATATAGTTGTTTACTTATTTTCCATCCCTCTCCCCCCATTAGATTATAGGCTCCTTGAGAGCAGGGACTGTTTTTGCCTTTCTGTGTATCCCCAGCACTTAACTTACATATAGTAGGTGCTTAATAAATGCCTGTTGATTTGATATGATTTGACTTGCCTTGACTTTCTGCTTCCTTTTCAATTTGCCAAGGGTTAAAATCAAGTTGTGAGATTCAAATCAGCTGATGGATGTAAAAGACCTTGCAAACCTTAAAGTGCTATATAAATGTCAGTTATTATTATCTATATTATGTTATGTTATATTTATTTTATTATATGATATGATATTAATTATATCATGTTATATGTTATATAATTTATATTATATTAATTATATTATATTTATTATATTGTATTATATTATGTTATATTAATTATGTTACATTATGTTATGTTATATATTATTATATGATATGATATACCATATCATATCATATATCACATTATATCATATTATATCATGTTATATTATATTTATTGTACTATATTAATTATATTATATAATATCATATCATGTCATATATTATGTTATATTATATCATATCATATTATATTATATCATATCATATCATATATATTATCTTATATTTATATTATATTATGTTATATTATATTATATTATGTTATGTTATATCATATCATATTATATTACATTATATTATATCACATCGTATCATATATATTATGTTATATTATATTATATTGTATTATATCATATTATATCATATATCATATCATATATATCATGTTATATTATATTATATCATATCATATATATTATGTTATGTTATGTTATATTGTATTATATCATATCATATCATATCATATTATATCACACCATATAACATATATTATGTTATATCATGTTATATCATATCATATCATATCATATCATATCATATCATATCATATCATATCATATCTTATCTTATCTTATCTTATCTTATCTTATCTTATCTTATCTTATCTTATCTTATCTTATGTTGTTGTTATTATTATTATCTTCCAGTCACCACATCTCCAGTCTGGTTGTAACTTCATTCTCTGAGTCTTCTATGGTTTACAGAGCAGTACAGGGGTGTGCTAGTGCATATTTAACAACACACACTTTAAAAGTTTAGTCTCCATTATCATACTTTCTTAAGTCTAGACAATCAATAAAACAATAAAGTCCTGACTTGTGGCATGAAATGTTCATACTGGAAACTGAATAACTGCAGAGCAGGGTTAGAGCTGGCCCCAGCACACCTGTGGTGAAAAGGTTCCTTTCCCCCCAACCCCTTCTCTTTTTTTAACCTAGACACAATCAGTAGTATTTTTTGTAGATGTTGCTATAAGGGTGGGACAAAGTCCTTTTCAGACTTGGATTGGCCACATTTGTACATGAAGGAGCCAAGACTGTAGTTGAATCTCTGAACTTTTCTCTACCCACTCATTTACATTGGAGAACTGAAAAAAATTTACAT
Organism: Phalanger gymnotis; assembly: GCA_028646595.1. Lineage (NCBI taxonomy): Eukaryota > Metazoa > Chordata > Mammalia > Diprotodontia > Phalangeridae > Phalanger > Phalanger gymnotis. The sequence continues at coordinate 29,466,112 of CM053623.1, read as the reverse complement.
TTTGAGGACTTGGTTACCCTGATGCCCAAATCTTTTTAGTAGTTATTAGGCAAATAATCATTACCTGCTTCACATCCTGGTCTTCAGAGATTGAAGATTGAAAAGTGTCTGGAATTGTTATCATTAGCTAGGGTAAAATCTCTGGCAGGGAGACTCAAGACCCTCAATTAAGAGAAAAGTCCAAAGAAAAGTCTAGTTCAAAGGTAGGTGTTCTTAACTTTTGCATTATGGATTCCTTTGGTAATCTGTTGAAGCCTATGGACTCCTTATTAAAGTAATTTAAAGCTTTTAAATGCTTAGAATAAAATACATATGATTACAAAGGAAACCAAATATTTTGAAATACATTTGTCAAAATATTTTTTAAAATAACTAGTTCAGGTTAAGAGCCATGGTCTAAAGACTTTAACTAGTTGGTAGCAACCTCCTCTTTCTTAGGGGGCCATCTTCAGTTGTCCTGATCTATATCTGGCCACTGGACCCAGATGGCTCTGAAGGAGGAAGTGAGGCTGGTGACCCTGCACAGCCCTCCCTCATTTAAATCCAATTCACTTGCAAGTTATGGTATGTCTTCCTATTGTCAGGGTCCGGACAAACAGTGACAACAACAACAACTTCTTTCTTGGAAAAAAAAAAACCTGAGAATCTCCTACTGGGAATACTAAGGACCTCAGTGGCCAACACTTTGAAGAGACAAGACAGTGGAGGCTTACTATTAGTCCTAGGACAAGAATGTTCTGCCTTCTCTAAAAGAGCTAGGAAAAGCTTACAGATGCTAAAGAAGCATGAAAGCCAAGGAAGCCATAGCCAAGGATTTTAGCTGAGTTAGAAGTTGGAGTAAGCCAAGCACAACTGGCAGAAACAAGAGCTGAGCAAGCACCAGAAGAAACTACAAGTTGGGTCAAGTGGAGATGAGATAATTAGCGACAATTGTGTCTGGTAGGAGCAGTGTGACATCACTCAAACAAAGCAACATAAGAGGCATGAGCTGTTTCTCCATATGTATGCCCTGGTACCATGTGCTCCTTACCTATGTACCTTTCCATCTTTGTTCCCTACAGGGGTTGACTCTTCCAACTAGAGCTCTGTATATGGAAGAGTCTGTCCCAGGTTTATGGGGGAAATGCCTTGTTGCTACTTTTTATTATCATGCCATTTCATTAAATGATTTTTCTTTGATCTGATTGTATCTTCTGGCTTACTATTAAAGGTAAACACATCGGTGGGGGCTTGTGAGCTATAATTTTGGGGAATGAAGACCCACAGAGTACCTTGAACTTGGGGCAGTCATCTGAAAGTTGAGGGCTGCTCTACACTAATAATAACTCATGCTTGAATAGTACTTTGAGACTTTCAAGTGCTTTCCATATCAGTAGCCCTATGTGGTAGCTAATGAAAATGCTATTGTTGATAGCCCCAGAATGGGCTCACATAGGGAAATTTAAAGGGAGTGCACTTATAGATACAGTATAGATACAGAGAATAACATCATCTCCATTTTGCAGATGAGGAAACTAAGGTTCAGAAAGGTTTTAGTAATTTGCCTAGGGTCCCATAGTCAGCATATATCAGAGACTAATGGATGATCATCAGATTCGAACACTAGTGCTTTTTCCCTTATATCATATTGCCTTTAGGTATTCCAAAGAATGATTTATGTACTTTTCTTTTTTTTTAAATTTATTTTTGACATGTTTGGTTTTCAGCATTGATTTTCACAGGCGTTTGAATTACAAATTTTCTCCCCATTTCCTCCCCCCCCACTCCAAGATGGCGTACATTCTGGTTGCCCTGTTCCCAGTCTGCCCT
>CM053623.1:29433815-29463803 GCA_028646595.1 Phalanger gymnotis | reverse complement strand
GGGAGGTCCGTGTGGGACAGACCTTACCCAGAGACCATCCAGGCTGTCCTGGGTTGGGGCCCTGCTTCCCTCTGCCACTTTGTGGGTTCTGCAGCTCTAGAATTGGTTCAGAGCCATTGTTTTATAGGTTTTTGGAGGAACTTGGTGGGGAGCTCACGCCAGTCACTGCTTCCCAGCCGCCATCTTGGCTCCGCCCCCGATTTATGTACTTTTCAAAAGAAAAGCAAACCTAGAATATCCTATATATCTTATAGGTCAGTCAGTCAATGAACATTTATAAAGCACATACTGTATGCCAGGTACTATGCTAAGCACTATCACAGGAGCTGGAGGAGTAGGAGGGCTCTGAGAGAAAGAAGATGGTAGAACAAAAGAAGAGAATATAGGGAAGGGTGTATGGGGGAAAGGTAAAGCAAGGATGCTTCCAGAGGAGAGTTGCTCTGGGCTTTGAAGATTTAAGATTAATGGGGAGGGAAATGTGCCTTTCTTTATCTGTAGCACTTAATTCAATGCCTGGAATATAGTAGATGTTCAATAAATGTTCATTGATCATGTGTACACACACACACACACACACACACATTTATATATGATATATATTTACATATACACACATACATATATTTTTTATATATATATACATAGGAATTACATATATGCAAATTCTATTATGTAGAAGTTATAATAATAACAATGATAGCTAACGTTTATAAAGCCCTGACTATGGACCAGGCACTGTGCTAAGTGCTTTATAATTTTTAACTCACTTGATCCTCACTATAACCCTGGAAGGAAGGTGCTATCATCATGCCCGTTTTACAGATGAGGAAACTGAGGCAAACAGAAATTACGTAACTTACCAGGGTCACACAGGAAGTAAGTGTCTGAAGCTGGATTTGAACTCTACTCCAGGCAAGGTGTTCTGTCCATTGTCCCACCTACACTGGAATGGTGTCCGTATTTGTTGTTTTAAACATGCTTCCAATCTAGCTTTAATTTTGGAAGGCTATTTAAGTTTCAACAGATTTGGTCACAGCTTTCTCCTTGATAGCTCTATACTAAAGTGTCTTAGATGGAGGAGAATGAGGTATTTATACATATTGCCTTCATTTCTTGGTTCAATTTGACCCATAGATTCTATCTCAAAACCTTCATTTGCTATTTTCCCCAGGAGTATGTGAAGAATTTTATACTTATCAAATCCAAGTGACATTTGGAGAGAAATAGCATGAGATAAAGGGCTGCTTAATGTGCTTTTCATATAGCTTGATGTCAACTATATATGTCAAGAATCAGAATGATAATAATGGCTACCACTTATATATAATGCTTACTCTGTGCCAAGCACTATGCTAAATGCTTTATTATTATTTCATTTGCTACAATAACCTTGGGGGAAAGGTGCTATTATTCTTATTTTATAGGTAAGGAAACAGGTTAAGTGATTTACCCAGGGTCACACAGCTAGTGAGTCTCAAGGGAGATTTGAACTCAGGTCTTCCTGACTCCAGAACTGGCGCTTTACCCACTGCACCATCTAGCTACTTCCTAAGGCGTGGGCCTAGAAAGTAGCCAGCCAAAGAAGGAGATGAATCATATGTTCATAGAATTTAGATTTAGGGATGAAAGAGAATTTAGGGACTGTCAAGCCAAACCCTCTCATTTTTACGTATTTGAGGAAACTGAAGCCCGGGGAGGCTGTGACTTTCCTTGGTTCACAAAGCCAGCATCTGAAACTGGATTTGAGCCTAGGTCTTTCCTACTTCAAATCTAACACCTTATGTCCTTCATGCTATGTAAAATTTAGAGAGAGTTCAACCTAATTTTACAAGTGAAGAAACAGAGGCACAGAGAGTTTATGTGACTTGCCCATGATCACGGTTTGTAAATGTTAGAGATAGAATTCAACCCCCGGTCTTCCTGACTTGCAATCCAATGTCCTATCCACTCTATCACGCTACTCCAAAATGTCAGTGCATCCTTCAGGCTGGAGTCACACCAACAGCTTAAGAGAACTTTGTTCAGTAGCATCAGGAAGGACTCCAGATTTCCCATGGCTGGTGTTTCTGTTCAGGATTGTATATAAAGGATGTTGAGAAGTTGGGGGCAGCCTATAATTTAAAAACAAATCTACACAGATGTTTTCAGAACTTTGAGTGAATTATTCAAGAGGAATCCTGAACCATCAAGCCATGGGAAATTACAATTCATGATGATGATGACAACGATGATGATGATGATGACCATGATAATGATGTTAGAAAACATACTAACTTCTGTATTTATGAAATGGATGGGTCTAAAGTTTGTATTTTATGAGCATTGCACTTTGCTATTGGTCAACAAAAGATGTTGCTTCACCCACATATCCATCATCCTTGAGCGTTATATACACATTTTCAAAACTGTTTATAAGCAGCTCTTTGTGATGCAGGTCTATGCATTGCTGGCCCCAAATGTCTGTTGTGGAAAATAAACTGAAGTGGCGCCTTAGACTTCTCTATCAAAAGAGGTCAAATTTGTCACGTCTAGCTGCATTTGTACACTTGTTCTGTGCATTTCTTCTCTAATGCACATTAAACTGAGAATGAGAATGAGAATGAGAATACCTTCATTTCATGGTATTTTTCTCCAAATGTCACTTGGACTTGATAAGTATAAAATTCTTAATATACACCAGAGAAAAATGACAAATGAAGGTTTTGAGCTAGAATATATAGGTCAAATTGAACCAATGGGTGAAATCAATACATATAAATACCTCAGAATACATATAAATAATATTTAGATTCAATTGCATAACTAGCAGAGAAAAGAGTGAGGGACAAGCAAGAAAATTGCCCCTGGGAACAATGTCGAAGGGATACAAAGAAACAAATAATATTGACAGAAGATGTTTATAGAGTGTTTCAGAATTCATCAAGCACTTTTTAAAATCTAAATTGAGTCTGGGGCCTCCTATGTAAAGTCAGGGGTTTGGACTAGATGATGTAACTCCTAAAGTCCTTTTGACCTTTCTCTGGTCATCACTGAAAGCAGCCTCAGGTGGAGGGGGTGGGGTGGAGAACAGGGATCAGGCTAGACAGAAGAAAACAGAGGATTTTAGGACCCTGGCCCTGGAAGCTAAGGTCAATAGTGGTAGGAAGAGGTTTGGTTTTAGAGACTAGAGTGAAATGGATGAGGAGTGACGTTGGGCAGAGAAGTGGGAAGAGATTACGTAGCTAACTATCAATCAACCACCATTGATTCGGTGCCTACTATGACCACAATCCTCTTGACTCTTCGTTCAAAGTGACTCTGCACATTCCATACATTGTCAAATCTTGTCATTTCTATCTCCCCAACATCCCTCTTACAAGTCTCCTCTCAGCTCATATGGCTTTCATCTTTGTTCAAACCCTCATTACCTCTCACCTCAATTGGCCTCCCTGCCTCAAGCATCTCTCCAGCCCAATCCATCCTCCACTCAGCGGCTAAGGCGACTGTCCTGAAGCACAGGTCTGACCAGGCTCTCTGTTACCTCCAGGATTAAATATAAAATCCGCTGTTTGGCTTGTATAGCTATTCACAGCTTGGCCCCTTCCTTCCTTTCCAGCCTTTTCATACCTTATTATACCTTTATATCTTTTTATACCTTACTCCCTACCATGCATTCTGTTAGCCAACCACGTTCTTGCTCTTCCCCACTCAAGTCATTAGATCTACTGACTCCATGACTTTGCACTGTCTGTCCCTCATGCCTGGAAAGTTTTCTCTCCTCACCTCCATTTCATGGCTTCCTTCAAGACTCAGCTCACCTTTTGAAGGAGGTCTTTGCTTCTCTCCATACCCTGCCCCAGTGACTTCCCTTATGAGATTACCATTTACAATTTATTTTGTATTTGCAGATAGATTTTGTATGTACATAATTCTTTGCGTCTTGTCCCTCCATTAAAATATGAGTTCTTTGGGAACAAGAAACATGGAACCATTTTTTTGCCTCCTATTGTATCCCCAGTACTTAGCATGGGCGGCCCTTTATAAATGCATGTTGACCAACCATGTTTCAGTCACTATTTTCCTGGTTGTTTTCTTTTTCATTTTATTTTAGGTAAAAATTGTTGGTTAAGATGGTTTAAGTCAACGTGGTACAGTAGATAGAGCCAGCTTTGAGACCAAGAAGACTTGGGTTCAAGTCTCACTTGTGCCACACGTTGCTTGTGTGACTCTAGGCTTCTTGGCATTCTAGTCACATCATAAGACTATAAATTGCAGAGAATGTATAGATTTGCATTGTTAGAGGGAGTTTCCTCACCTGGGAGTTCCTTATACCAATGAAATCACATGGATGGTCTCCAAACCTGTCTCAATGCCCCAAATCCTCTCCCTTCATCTGTCCCCTCAGCCCCTTCTCCTCCTCATCTCAAATTAGGCATCAGGTTGAAAAAAAAAAGCAAAATCAAATTTACCACAGAGATCACGTGATTTGTAGTCATCTCTAATTCAGCACATCTGTGCAGTCATGACAATCACTTTACCAAAACATTATCCAAAGCCAGAAAAGCCAATTGTCCAAAAACAATCCTGCATGTAGGAAAGAACAATGAGTAATGTCTATGTTACAATTTTTGAGAAGTCTCCATTTGCAAATAGATTGATCAGGACTCTCCACATTTGCAGTTTAATGAGCCTATGTTAAGGTGGAAGTGCTTCAAATGGAAGGTTTTTTTTTTTATCATTTTCTGGGTTGCATAAGCTTGTAACTCAAATTTTATATTTTGTTATTCAGGGTCAGAGGGTTGTAGATTTAGAACTGGAAAGTGTCAGAGTCCATCTAGTTCAGTCTCTTAAAGATGAGAAACTGAGGCCCAGAATGGTTAAGTAACTTGCCCAGGGACAGATCCAGTGAGTGGTAGACCAGGGATTTGACTCTTTCTTCTCTGCATGTCTAGAATCGAAGACATTATTTTCCTTCTCATTTTTGCTCCATTTCAACCCTCCATTTCCAACTTTCCTGCTCACTTTTATGGCAGGACAGTTCTCACAATCCCCTAGGCCTGAAACTTTCAGACTTATATCTGATAGCTCCTTCTACCTCTGAGCTTATCCAAACAATTACCAAGAACTGTTCATACCTGCTGTATAATTTCTAGGAAAAGCAGCCATAGCGCAGCACAATGGATAGGGGGCTGGGTTTGGAATTAGGAGATCTGGGCTGCAGCTCTACTTCTAAACTAGCTGCCTCTTGGATGTTCCATAGGCATTTTACATCCAACATGTTCAAAGAACTTGTGATCTTCTCCCTCCCCCAATGCCCTCTTCTTCTTCACTTTCTTATGACTGTCAGGGACACCAGGGGCTTGAAATCTCAACCTTGATTCCCCACTCTCATTTACCCCACATATCCAATATGTTGTTGAGTCATCACTTCTACCTTCACAAAATCTCTTATATTTGTCTCTTCTCCATTTTTGTAAGCTCATACCCATTTTAGATGCTTATCACCTCTCTCCTGGACTACTGCAGTCACCTTCTAATTGGTCTCTCTGCCTCAAGTGTCTCTCCACTCCAATCTATCCTTTGCTCAGCTGCCAAAGTGATTTTCTTAAACCCCAGATCAGGTCTGACCATGTTGTGGCCCACCAAGTCTACCTATCCCCACCCTCAAGAAACTCCAAGGGCTCTCTATTACTTCTATGATCAAATAGAAAATCCTCTGTTTGACATTTAAGGCCCTTTGCAGGATAGTGTTATAAATTTTAAAAGTGTCTTCATATGTGGGATTTCAGGAATTGGTGGGTATAAAAGTATTTGGAAAGGATTTGAGTGAAGATTAGTGAAGAGGAAAATGGAAGTGATACTATCACGGGAGTACACCAGACGGAAGAATAGAAGGAAGAAATGGACAAGGAGTTTAGGAAATGGAGCAGAAGCTGCCATGACATGCTAGTGATAGAGGATTTTAATCTCTGGACTAGGCAGGAGGTATCACTCTGCCAAAAGCCAAACATCTGGCACATTCTGGGTCTGCCTTAATGATTATTTCATTGTTAAGGAGATGGAAGAAGTAAAGAGGGGAAATATCATTCTGGCCCTGAATCTGACCAACAAAGAAGAGCTGGTTGAACAAAGCAGAAATGGTGGGAGCCTTAAGAAGTAAGTGATTGCTCTATCTTAGAATTCATGAGAAAGGAGAGAAAAGCTGGACATCGTCTGATGGAAGCCCTAGTTTGGGGAGGGTAGATTTCGGCATGGTCGGAGGAAGGATAGGTATGATGCCACAGCCTGAAATCTACAGGAAAAATGGCCCCAGAAGGACATGGTGATCTTGAGAATGAAATGCTAAAAATGCAAAGCGAAATTATTCCAATGAGGGAGGAGAAAAAAACAGGAGCTATAAAAAGAGATCAGCGTGGATAGACAGGGAATTCAGTGACCGTAATCAACAGCAGATGGAAGCAAGGGCAGGCTCCAGATCATGAAAACAAAAGCATGACCCGTGGTCCTGTAAGGAAAACATCCAGAAGGCTAACGTTCAGTAGCAGCATTAGAGGTAGCTGCTGGTGCCATAGGTCACAGAGTCAGGCCTGGAGTCAGGAAGACCTGAGTTCAAATCTGGCCTCTGACACTCACTACCTGTGTGACTTTGGGTAAGTCACCTAACCTCTGCTTGCCTCATTTTCCTCATATGTAAAAGTGGAAATAAGAGTGACGCCTACTTCACAGGTGAGGATCAAATAAGTTAATGTTTGCAAAAAGTGCTTAATGCAGTGCCTAGCACATAGTAGGAACTCATTAACTGCTTATTCCTGCCCTTCTCTTCCATCAAGAAGAATGGCCTTTGAATTAGGGATAGAAGACAGAAGAAATGGCTAATAGGGGGTAGCATTTGAGCTGTTCTGTAAAGGATGGGTAGAAAACGAATACGTGACAAAAGGGAAGGGAAATATTTTGAGCACAGGGAACAATGTGAACAAAAAAGAAGAAAGGAAACGAGCACATATTAAGTGTCTACTATGTGCCAAGTGCTTTACAAATGGAGGAAAGAAGTCTTGTCACATTAGTCTTGTGCTCCAAAATACACTGGATATTTTTTATGGGAAAGTCCCATCTCCCACTTCATTTGTATCTCCCATAATTCACAGCCCTTTTCTAAGCATTCTTCTTATTTGGATGCCTTTGTGAATCCATGATCTTATTGGTGTGGCTTCAACTTCCATTAGGGCCAATTACTGCCCATCTCTGTCTTCCCATCCTGTGCTGATATATTACCATGAATTCTCCATAGATGATCTCCCCAAGTGTTCTGGAGTATGTTTCCACATAACCTTCAGGCTTATCTCTCAATCTCACAAAATGACCAAAATATTTCCTTTTTAAAATGTTTTACAGTCAAAATTGAATGCTGGGCCCTAAAGGAGACATGGGGAAGCACTTCTCCGCAAGGAGCTGGGGAAAAGGGGGTAATGGGCATGCAGCGCTGCATAATGATAGAGTTTTCCCATCGGTTGATTAGTTTTGCTGAACTTCCTCCCTGCCCCACCCCACACCTCCTTTTTATTTTTTATTATAAGGGATGCCTTCATGGGAGAAATATAGGCTGAGAAATACAGGTGTTATAAAAAACAAACAAAATCAATAAAAATTATTTAAAATAAAAGGTGTTCCCCCTCAGCTCACTACCATTGCCTCCTTCCCCTCTACCATGATGACATGTGTGTCATTAAAATTTGCTTCATCCTACTACCATGTGCTATCCGTCTCTCCATTGTCCTTTGAGTCATCTATCATTTTGATTCTTTAGAGATTGCAACATTCTGAGATTCACAGTCAAATGCCACCATGGGAAGAATACTGGTGTTCAAAAGAGTTTTGTGCTAGGAATGAGCTTGAGATCAGTAAAAGCACGTATAATTTAGTACATGCCATGCGCTGTGTCCTCTTTTTACTCTTCATATATAGGCTTAGATCATTGCCCCCTTTTGCACCTACTCATGATAATAAGCATGAATGGACCACCTCAACAGAGTTGCCTTTCCAATTGCACATCACGATCTGCTACATGATTTTCATCCACTTGGTTTTCCTCGGTAGTTTGATAGGCCTTCTCTGTTTGTTGTCTGTCTTTCAGTTTCATCTAAAGAGTGTTCTGGTGACGATCTGGCTGGATTAGGTTTCACACCAAGCTTCCTGCAAGCTCTTTTTCAATTCCATCGGTTTTTGCTATTTTGTGATGGTAGATTCATAACCTTCAGTGCATTAATATCTTATAACCCCTCCAACATTTGTTGTTTTCCTTTTCTGTCATATTAGTGAACCTGACAGATATGAGGTGGTACCTCAGAGTTGTTTTAGTTTAGTGCATTTCTCTAACAAATAGTGACTTAGAGCATTTTTATGTGACTATTAATAGTTTTGATTTCTTTTTCTGAAAACTGCCTGTTCCTATCCTTTGACAATTTATCAACTTGGGAATGGCTCTTATTTTTATAAATTTTCTCAGTTTTCTATATTTTTTGAGAAATAATATCTTTATCAGAGAACCTTGCTATAAAAATTCCACCCCCCCCAGTTTGCTATTTTCCTTCTAATTTTGGCCACATCAGTCTTATTTGTGCAAAAGCTTTTTAATTTCCATAGAATCAAAATTATCCATTTTACATCCTATGATCCTATATCTTGTTTGGTTATACACTCTTCCTTTATTCATACATTTGACTGGTACATTTTTCCACGCTCCCCTAATTTGCTTATGATATCATCCTTTATGTCTAAATCATTTATCCATTTTGACCTTATTTTGGTATACAGTATAAGATACTGGTCTACAGCTGGTTTCTGCCAAACTGTTTGCTGGTTTTCCCAGCAATTTTTTAAAATCAAATGTTGAGTCCTCGATCTAAAAGCTTGGATCTTTGGGTTTCTAGATTACTTTCATAATGTGCTTAATCTATTCCACTGATCCACCACTCTATTTTTTTGGCCACTATCAGATTGCTTTGATGATTACTACTTTGTAATATAGTTTGAAATTTGGAACTGCTGGGCCACCTTCCTTCCTATTTTTTCATTGATTCCTTTGATATTTTTTACCTTTTTCCTTCCAGATGAATTTTGTTATTATTTTTTCTAGCTCTATAAAATAATTATTTTATTATCATTTTTGATTGGTGTGATGTCAATAAATTAACTTGGTTACAATTGTTATTTTTATGATATTGACTTGGCCTACCCATAAGCAATTAACATTTCTCCAGTTGTTTAGAGCTGTCTTTATTTCTATGAAAAGTGTTTTGTCATTGTGTTCATATAATCCCTGGGTTTGTCTTGGCAGATCAGCTCTCAAGTATTTTATATTTTCTGTCATTATTAAGTGGAATTTCTCTTTCTGCTTTTACTGATGAGTTTTGTTGGTAATATACAGAAATACTGATGATTTGTATGGGATTGTTTTATATCCTGAAACTTTGCCGAAATTGTTGATTGTTTTAACTAGTTTTTTAGTTGATTCGTTAGAGTTCTCTAAGTATGCCATCATGTCATCTGCAAAGCATGACAGTTTGGTTTCTTCCTTGCCTATTTTTATTCCTTCAATTTCTTTTTCTTGTCCTATTGCTATAGCTAGACTTCCTACTACAATATTAAATAATAGTGGTGACAATGGACATCTTTGCTTCATTCCTTATCTTATTGGGAAGGCTTCAAGTTCATACCCATTAAGATAATGCTTGCCCTTAGTTCTAAATAGATGCCACTTCTCATTTTAAGAAAGGCTCCATTAATTCCTATACTTTTTAGTGTTTTTAATAGGAATGTGTGTTGTTTTTTGTCAAAGATGGTTTTGATACCTAAACAGGGAGAGCAAAAAATAGAGAAAGAAAATTATAGACCAATTTCCTTAATGAGTATCAATGCAAAACTGTATTTGTGTCATTAAAGGAATTTGGCAAGACTCCTTCTTTACCTATTTTTTCAAATAATTTATATAACATTGAGATTAACTATTCCTTAAATGTTTGACAGAATCCACTTGTAAATCCATATGGTCCTGGGGATTTTTCTTACACAGATCACTGAAGGCTTGTTCAATTTCTTTTTCTAAGATACCGTTATTTAAGTATTCTATTCCCTGTTCTGTCAATCTGAGCATTTTATATACTTGTAAAATAACTCCTAAAATGGCTTTAGTTTCATCTTAATTAGTGGTGTATTCATCTTTTTCATTTCTGATACTGGTAACTTGGCTTTCTTTCTTTTTTAAATTAAATTAACCAAGGGTATATCTCTTATTTGAATTATTTTTTTCACAAAACAGTTCCTAGTTTTATTTATTAGTTCAATGGTTTTTTTTCTTTCAATTTTATTATTCTCCTCTTTGATTTTTCAGGATTTCCATTTTGCTGTTCTTTTTCTAGTTTTTTTTAGTTGTATGCCCAATTTGCTCAACTGCTCTTTTTCTCTTTTATTGATGTAGGCACTTAGAGAGATAAAGTTTCCCCTAGGTACTGCTCTGGCTGCATCCCACAAATTTTGGAATGTTGTTTCATTGTTGTCATTCTCTTTAATGAAATTATTGATTGCTTCTATGATTTGTTCTTTAACCCATTTGTTCTTTAGGATTAGATTGTTTTGTTTCCAATAAACTATTTTTAATCATATTTTATTTTTCCCAATTACATGTAAAAACAATTTTTAACATTCATTTAACATTTTTTGAGTTCTAAATTCTCTTCCTCCCTCCTGTCCCTGCTCTTTCCCTGAGACAGCAAGTAATTTGACATAGGTTACACATGTGTAATCATGAAAAACATATTTCCATATTAGTCATGTTGTTAAAGAAAACTCAGACCAGGAAAAAACACACAAAAAAGTAAAGAGAAAAATAGCATGCTTCAATCTGCATTCAGACTCCATCAGTTCTTTCCTGGGAGGTGGATAGCATTTTTCATCATGAGTCTTTAGGAAATGACTTCGATCATTGTATTGCTGAGAATAGCTAAGTCATTCACAATTGAGAATTGTACAATATTGCTGGTACTGCGTACAATGTTCTCCTCATTATGCTCAATTTACTTTGCATGAGTTCATGGAAGTCTTTCCGTCTTTGGCTTGAGAACTCCTGAAGCTGCTGCTGCTTCTGTCATCACCACCTAGTTCCACCACTGGTTTTTCATCCATGTGGGCTCCCAGTCAGGCTCCTCCCTTGTGTCACAAATCTCTCTTTCTGACCTCCTATATAGTCTTGGGCTGAAAGAATGTCTCATTCTGACCTTTTGCTAGCTCTGCCAATCCAGAATTCTATTTGAGGCATTATTTTAAAGTCATTTGGAGGGGGATGTTGGGAGAGCTCAGCTGAGCATTTTCTCTACTCTGTCATCTTGGTTCCACCCCAATTGATTCCTTATAATTTGATTTCAAATTCTATTCTAATGTGCTCATCATCAGAAATGTCTCCTATGCCAATAACCAGCCATTCATCATTTCCTAAGAAATAGTCAAATTCTCTATTTTAAATTGGTCATATGGTTTGGTACTTGCCACATGTCCTCTGACTCTTAAAGAAAATGTCTGTGATATATAGGTATGAAATTTCTTAAGTCTCCAGATCTTTAGCCTCTTTTATTTCTCAATCCTCCTTAATTCTCCAACATTTTTTTACTATCCTCAGCTGTGCCCATCTTTGTATTAAGTTATTGCACAAGGTAAATGTTGATTGGCCTTGGAGGCTCTTGTCCAATTCAGAGAATTTCTCTAGTTCTTCATTCTCTGCAACGGAGATTGGCCCATTAATCTTTATGTTTATACTCATCAAGAGCTCTGTAAAGAGAATCACCCAAGAAAGGATGTTTTCGTTACCTATGTGATTTTTTTCTTTGTTATTTCTTTCTTTAATTATTTATTCCAGTTGTATTTTTTTTAAATTTAAGGAAAATAATAGGATATGAGCAGAAAGATATCTTGGTGGTTGTCAAGTCCAAACTTCCCATTTTACTGGTGAAGAAGCTGAAGCACAGAGACCTAGGTGTCTTGCTCAGGATCCCACAACTAGTCAGTGTCTGAAGCAGTATTGGAACTCAAGAATTCTTGACCCCAAGTCCAGTGCCCTACAGGACCTCCATTTGGGAAAGTTTTTTCCCAGATGTAAGATCACTTACTATATCTTGCCTATAGTGCTAATCATTATTATTTTGGGGGCTGACCAAATCTTCCTATATACTATATTACATTCAATATTGGGAATCTGTGGTCTATATTTTTTGTCTCTCTAGATCCACAGGTCATCAATAGACAATATAAAGAACACAATTGCACAAGAACCCACAACATTCTATAGACAAATGACAAGTCATATCTTGTTTTTAATGAGGTTATCATCTTATTTCTTCATCATCTGAAAAAGAAAAAAAATCCTTTTTTCTAAGTGAATTAAGAATAGCCTTAAACACATCATATATCAAATTAATATAGTTATACCCTTTGTCCTTTCTATGCTTTTACTTCTCATAAGGGATATCCAGCAGAGGCTGATATTTTAAGCATCCAAATGAGAACTTTAAATTAAGATGCAGTGATAAAACGATACATTAGCAGAAACTCAGGCAAGGTCAATTAGAGTATAACAGCCAAAATCTTTTGATTTATATTGGCTACCTTTTATAGAGATTTTTGAAGAAAAAAGACCAGAGAACCAACTTTAGTTTGGCATAAGATGAAAAGAAATCTGGTTTCTTTTCTAAAGAAAATTGTTGAAACCTATAGTTGTATACATGTATCAGATATATCCCTTCAGCATGAAAAAGTATGGAAATCTTCACAATGGGCAAGATGAGTAAAGTAAAACTAGGGTTCTGAAAACGATGTTAAATTCCTTCATAGAGAAATGATTGGATATTTTTTAAATATAATTGACATAAAGGAAAGAAAACACGTGTCCACAATGATCTTTTACTGTGGATTCTATCAAGGGGATCACCTCTAATTACACAATTGTCCACAAAATTTTGATGGGATAGGTATAGTAAAATTTCTTTGGGTACTATGCTTACGGTAACTTTGCTACTTACTGGTCCTCCAACCACCATCTACCTACTCTTCCCCACCTACTCCTGAGGTCTTACCTACCATCACTGTCTCACCATCAGTCTAGCTTTAAAAGCAACAACTTGGCTCTGCTATATACATACCCCTTCTTGCTTCCTGGCCCAGTTCCTTCTATGGAATCCCTATATGAAGACTTGCTCTTGCTGGAAACTACTAGCTACCTGGCTCATTGGCACCCGCCTATCTGTGATATCATCAGTAGGAAACCACTCAGATATTCCTGAGGTAGGAAGGTTCTAGACCCCATCAATGCCAGCCACAAGACTTTGTTGGGCTGTCCCACATGGGAGTGATGGAGAGCTTGGCATCACATGGATGTCTGCAGAGGGGGGCACCTCTCTCATGATCATTCCTCTCTTCTTACTCTTTTGGTGGCATCAGGAGCATTTCACTCAAAGGCCAGCCTTCCTCCCAGGACAAATCCTGCTCCCACTGCATCCTTATCTTCCAGGTGACAGTTTTGCTGCTGAATCCTTGCTCCCTATTTCCTTTTCCCTTTCTTATGCCCTTTCCCCCAAATTTAGGTACCTTCTCTTATGGGAAGTGAAATTTACCCACAATAAGAGCTTAGTACTCTAAGCATTATTGGCTAGTTCACACTTTGGAAATCTCCAACCCTTCCCTGAAAACAGCTTATTTTATCCCAGCCACTTGTCACTCTAGGTACTCTCTCTTTACATTTATCATTCCTAATTGAGATTTCTCATCTTTTTTCTTTTATTTTCTCTTTTCTTCCTTTTTTACTTTTTCATGATTCTTCTTTTCCTTGTATCCTATCTTCATTCTTATCTCCTTTTTTCTTAAATCACTTAGGTTTAAATTCTCCCCCTTAGCTATCTTTTTAGCTTAATTCTCTCTCCCCTTCTTCTTTTTTCCATTCATTCCTTTCTCATTATTCTCTTCCTTTCTCTTACCTTCCTCCCTCCCTCTCTCTCCTCTCCCTTCTTCTTTCTCATTATCTCTCTGGAATTAAGTTTTATCCTCTCCTTCCTTTGCTGTTTAGTCATTTTCAGTTGTATCTGACTCTTCATGACCCTTTTGGTGGTTTTCTTGGCAAAGATACTAGAGTGGTTTGCCATTTCCTTCTCCAGCTCATTTTACAGATGAAGAAATTGAGGCAAACAGTACTACGTAACTTGCCCAGGGTCACACAGCTAATAAATATCTCGAGGCTGGATCTGAACTCGAGCCTTTCTGATTCCAGGCCTGGCATCCTCTCCACTGAGCCACCTAGCTGCCCCTCTCCTTCCTTATTTATAAAGCAGCTTTTAACTTGAACTGAGAGTTAAGAAACTCAGGCACCTCTGGGGCCTTTCCCAGAACCACTG
Organism: Phalanger gymnotis; assembly: GCA_028646595.1. NCBI lineage: Eukaryota > Metazoa > Chordata > Mammalia > Diprotodontia > Phalangeridae > Phalanger > Phalanger gymnotis. Next base: position 29,449,395 of record CM053623.1, on the reverse strand, counting down.
GAGATGTGTAGGGTGAGATGGGCACTCATATCCCCAAAGCAATATCATCTCTCCAATGGAGACTATGTTCCTTTGGACTAGGCTCAAGCCTCTAAATTCCAGACACTCCTAGGTATCAGGCCACTCATTCTCCCTCATCTGTCTAAAGCCTAAAAGAGATATACTAGCTTGGGCTACTGGGTTTTTTCCTTCTGGGATCCAAATCCTGGATATTGTTAATTACCTTTGTTAGTTTTTTGTTCATCTTCAACGAAGGTGGTATTTTCTTTTGAACATGGTGCTTCCTGATCATTCACTGAGACTTCCCCAGGAGAAAAGAGGCGGTATAGCTCACGGATCAAGTTAAAAACATATCCAGAGTTAATGCTGTGATTACCCTCTAAAACAACCAGGTGGTGCTCTTCAGAGTCATATTCATCAGAGAATTCACTATTTTCTGCCTCCACCTCAGATCCCTTAAGAGAAAGGCTACACAGAGAGAAAAAAATGAGAAACAGAGGGCATGCATTCAGTCACAGCCGTCAGCGTACGTGATTCCTAATGATATAACACGAATCAACTATTGCTGGTCCACATGGCTAGAACAGGCTGTTCATCACCCCAAGTCTGTGATCTGAATCAAATGAAATCCAAGAACATTCCAACAGGGAATGGGCCCCTCCCATGTCTCAGGGATTTCTAATGTTAACCATCATTGAATTTTTATTGAGTACTTGGCCCTATACTTTGCAAAGTAAAGATTTAAAGTTTTCCTGGCAGGTCCAACTTGGTGAAATGCTTCAAGTAATATTTTCTAAAATGGCATCTACTTGGCAATTGTGTTGTTTTCTCCCCTTTCCCCCAGGCTCTTCCTGTCTTCCGCACCATACTAAATAGCTTCAGTGCAGGTGGCAAGCCTTGTGGTCATGGGTGGGTCCATAATGATATTTCATTGGTGTTGGGAGCTACTGGTATAGACACTCCCTTCACCAACACAGACAGGCAACTTCCCCTGAACTTAGAGTTTCTGAGAGTTGGGGGCACAGATGGTACAAGTAGGATTTAAACCTAGGTCTTTCTGAGCCCTCTATTGTATCACAGCAAGTATTATAGCTACAAAATATTCAAACTAAAACAAGCCACTGTAGTTTGAAAAGCAAAAACTCTCATAAAAATCTTTGAATGGACAGCAATTATGTTAGAGTAGGAAAAAAACTAGCTTTGGAGCCAGAAGACCTAGGTTCAAAATCCATGACCTTGGACAAGTCACTTGTCTCAATGGGCCCTACTTCCTCAATCTACAATCTACAAAATGGGGGGGGGGTAGGGCAGGGGAGACTAGACTAAACCTCTTTTGTGTCCTGGATCTCTGTGGCAGTCTGGTGACGTCTATGGGCCCCTTCTCAGAATAATGTTTTTAAATGCATAAAATAAAATACAAAGGAAATACTAAAATATATTAATAACAATATGAATAAAAAATAAGTTTATGGACACTGGGTTAACAACCTTTGATCCATCTGGTCTCTGAGATCCCTTATATCTCTAGATCTATAATCCTATAAAAATAAAGATTTTTAAAAAAGCATCTGGGAAATAACTCTACATCCTGGAGCAAAAACCTTCTTCATCTCAAAGGCTAGTCATTTCCATTTAGCCATCCCTGTAACAAAGAATAAAAAGAAAAAAGAAGGAATTCTTAGAAGCACGTTCTCAACTTACAATATGGTGGGTTCTTCCTGAAGTTTCTTTGGGCTAGAAGACATCACATTGATACATTTTGGAGCATAATCTGCAGGGGGATATTGGTTGACTGAACCTAAAGAGAGAACAGGATATGATTAGTTTTGTATGTGCTAATTCTCAAGTTCCAAATTAATTTTTACAAAATAAACTTGTCTTTTCTTCCACTGGATTTTGTAAAAAAAAAAAAAGATGCATTGGCTTTCAAAAGCTCCTTTTTATTGCTGTTGCTATTCTTCATGACCCTATTTGGGGTGTTCTTGGGCAAAGGTACTGGAGTAATTTGCCATTTCCTTCTTCAGCTCATTTAACAGATGAGAAAACTTGGGCAAATAGGGTTAAGTGACTTGCCCAGGGTCGCATCTGGTGTCTGAGGCCACGTTTGAACTCTGGAAGATGAGCCTTCCTGGTTCCAGGTCTGGCACTACATCCACTGCTGTGCCACCTAGCTGCCCCCAAAGCTACTTTACAAAGTACAATATTAGAGTTATTACTGACGAGACACCCTATTCCCAGACCTATCATTTACTACCTAGTGAGTTTGGGGGAAACACCTTCCCTGTAGGAACCTCAGTGATTTAGTGGAAAGACCACTGAACTTGGGAGTCAGAGGACCTAGGTTCAAATCCCACTTCTGCTACTTTCTACTTGCATAAATAGCTTTTCTGCTCTGGGACTTAGTCACTTTACATGTACAATGGCGGGGGTGGGAGGCAGTTGGACTAAATGACCTCTAAGGTTCCTTCTTGGTCCGGATTTATGATACCTTTGGGCATTAGTTTCCTCATTTATTGAATGTGGGGATTGGAGTAAGCTTTTTGTATTCAAAATCCTATGATCATCTAAGACTGAATTATCTCATGCTGGCAAGAGTCCAGTGGCTATAGCCCTAGGCAAGATATTACAATTTCAATCCATGCCCAATTATGCCCAAGATTCATTAATATGAACTTGTCTTCTGTCCTACTATCTTAGTAACTCAGTGGCAAAATCACCAGATTTTTTTGAGGGGGCCTTCTACCCTTAACTTAGAGTCTCAGAGAGTTGACTAGATAATTGAGAGTGTTAATGACTTGTCCGGGGTCATCATGTCAGTATGTGTCCGAAGCAGAGTCTTGAATCAGGCCTTCCTGACTCCAAAGCTGGTTTCTTGTCAAATATGCCACTCTGTAGCTTGAAAAATCAGACACTTACTAGCTGACTGACCTCAAGCAAGTCACTTAACCCTGTTTGCCTCAGTTTCCTCATCTGTAGAACAAGTTGGAGAAGGAAATGGCAGACTACTCTAGTATCTTTGCCAAGAAAACGCCAAATGAGGTCACAGAGAGTCAGATGTGACTGAAAAACACCTGAATTACAACAAAATCTTGAAAATTAGCAGAGGAAAAATAGATTTGGACTCAATTTTTCTCTTTCATATCGTGGGGTGGGGGACGCTTTATGTTTCCTGGACCCACAGAGGAAGGAAAAACTTCTCTCCACTCCATTCCAGAGTCTTAAGGTAGAGCCAGAAGAGGCTGGGTGGAGGCCTGGGAAATGGGCCCAGATATAGAATGTGAATAGTTGTGAGCCCTCTGGAAAATCTCACAAAGCTGGCAAACAGGCTGGAAATTGCTGAAGAGGGACATATGTTGGCTTTATCTCAATGTAGGCTAAGCACCCTTTGGGGACTTAGCAGATGTGCTTGGAAAGGTGAAGCTACTGTCTGCCTTCCATCCCCTCACTCCCCACCCCCAACCTCTGACCCTGCAAATACACATTGGAAACCACTACATTGTTCTATGAATCTGCTCTTTCCTTGGAAGTTAGAAGATTTAGCAAGCAAGGTATGACAACACTTCTTTGGCCCCTTATGAGCTCAAGGAGATATAATGGAATTTCACTCAAACCTCATTTTAACACCATAAAATCACAAATTTAGAGTTAGAAGGGATCCATGGGTCACTAAGTCCAAATCTTTTACTTTTCAGATGAGGAAACTGAGGACCAGACTTGCCAGAGGATACACAGGTAGGCAAGGGCAGAATCAGGATTCAAACCTGGCTCCTCTGACACAGCCTTCTTTCCACCAAGCTCAACTGCAAAATACAGAGCTTCATGTGAAGAAATAGTTATTGGGATATCAAAACATCTCAACAGGGCCAAGCCTAAGTAACACAAGAGCACCCAATGAAGCAACTTCATTCCTAGGAGTAGCTTTATGGATCCTGGATCCTGAGGGCAACAGTGCACCAAGGACCAGTGCAACAGTCTCCTTCATGGGTTTCTCATTACCTCGTTCCTCCCCGGCTCTAGGACTCAGCAGTGATGACTTCCAGGAATCTTAGATTACTGAGCTGATCTTTTGGCCCTACTCAGAGACATTCAAACCACTTTAAAAACAAAAGAAGAGAAATATTTAGTGACTTACGTCTGACTGAATGGAGAAATGGTTTAATGAACCTCACGATATAGTCAAAGTCAGGTTTATGAATTCTGCCCAGCTGGACCAAGTGATGATCCAGAGGTGGGCTGGCCAGCTCTTCTAACTCTTTGTCATTGTGCATGGGGCCAAAGGACAACACAAAGATGGCATAGCCTAGGCACCTGGCTCTCAGAGCTTCTTCCTTTAAGGCTTTTCGGTCCAAATAATTGGTCTCTCCAGCAGATATCACAAAGATAACTCTGTTTTTCCTCAGGTTGGGTGTCTCTGAGAAGATATTATCGATTGTCCATTTCAGGGCATGGCCAACAAAAGATTCACCATTCAGTGGTTGAAGAGATTCCCACACGTGGCTTTTCATTTGATGTACACTGTTATAAGTAACTAAATCAAACTCCATTTGGACTGGACATTCTTCTGTGTTGGGCATATAGCCCTGGGGGGAGTAGCTTAGGAGGCTTATTCTGTCTCCTACACGAGAGAACACTGGGTCTGGGGCAATGTAAAAGTAGTCAAGCACCGAAGCTATCAATTCTTTTATTTCCTGAAACTCGGAACTTCCCACATTCTGTGAAGAGTCGAGGAGGAAAGCTACATCTATAAAAACATCTTTCAGAGACAGAGTGCCAGATTCCAAAGGAGAGTGTGATTCTTCTTTTCCTCCAAGACTATCATCTCCTGCAACAGAATTTCTTATTTTAAGTGGGAGAGTTCTTAGAACATCATCAAAGTTCATGACATTAGAACATTTTGACATTAGAACACCATCAAAGAAGCTCATTGACTGTTTCAGTGTTGAACGGCTCAAGGGATCTCTAGATAGAAGAGACAGAGGTGGGGGAAGGGCACTGTAAAACGATGTGCCATTTGGCAAATACATCAACATGAATCTGAATTATGTACCTTGGCTCCAAAGGGAATGGGGCACACATCAGAGTTATCTACATTGCTGGGACACACACATGCCCACATGCACATACACGTATACTTGTGCATATGTAACAAAATGTGGGTATGGTTTGAACCATGTACTTTTTTCTCCAAGTTATGATGAAAATATAACATGGTATTGCCAAAAATTGATAAAGAACTACTCTCTCTTTTCTTTGCAAAGATGGGAGACCATGGAACATTGAATACACTGTCCAGAGTGATAAGTTGGTTAGTTTTTCTGAATTCCTTTTTTCCCCTTTTTATTCTGTGTTACAAGGGATGGTTAGATGGAAATGGAAAGGCTACATCAAGAAATGAATATGCTATAAAAATAAGTTACCAATAAAATTATTTTTAAATGGATGCAAGAATTGACTTTTCAACCAAATCTTCTTGCTCTAGGCTACTTTCTCCCTTAACCTCATCTTGAATTTCTTGAATTCTACCTATTCATTACAACCCAGATCATATGGTACCACTCTCTGTGAAGTGGACTTACCTCTCAGAGCACACAACACTTTGTATCACTTGCACACTAAATAACTATTACTAAATTACTAAACACGATTACTAAATAACTTCTCCTGAGTTACTTATTAGTATAATTATATTATAGCATAGCAGGTTATTTTGTAATATTAATGTCATAACTACCTACTATACGTTAAGCTCCATGAAGGAAGGGCCTGGCATATAAATTGTGTATCTGCCCCAATGCCCATCATTTAATTGCTTAGCGAATTGAATTCTTATTTTAAAGATGACTGATCATGGATTATTGTTAATAAATTATTTCATAAAAAATAATATAAATGAATTTTACAAACATATTTTTAGAGCTAAATTGACTGTTTTCCTATATTCAGAGAAACTGGGATTCAAGAGTAAGTCAACATTTTTCTTGACCAATCAATCAGTCCACAAGGATGTAAAGTCCTACCATGTGACTAGTACTGCGCCAGATAGGTAGGTTACAATGAGCAACTCTCCATAATCCAGAATCTGAGGATTTATCCATAGAAGGGAACTTGAAGATCATTTTAGTCCAACTCCCTCACTGAAGAGAGGAGAAAGCCAAGGCCCAAAAAATGATGTGACTTACCCATGGGCAGATAGCCAGACCCAGGCTTCAGATCCATATCCACCATCTCCATGTTCATTGGTTTGCCTGCTATAAGATATGGCCTTTCTGGATAAATGAGTGCATGAAAAGAAATTATTAGAAATTATGTGCCAGGTTCTGGGCTAAATTCTGGGAATGAAAATGGCAGAATGAAACATTTCTGTATTTTTTTCTTAATTAACAATACTACATATCCAAAAAATCATAGAAGGGATCTTGGTAATGATGTAGTCCAACCTCCTCAATTTAGGAAGAAGGAACACAAGACACAGAGAGAGGAAATAACTTACCTACAGTCATATAGGTAGAGCCAGGCTTCATACCTACTTCCTCTGACTCCAAATCCTGGGCATTGTCTATTACACTTTCTGCACGGAGGAATAAAGGAATTAATGAAGGAATAGAAAAGCGTTTGTTAGGCATCTCTTACATGCACTGTGTTATAATACAAAGAATACAAAGAAATGAATCAGTTCTGTTTTCTTCTTAGTTAGCAATATTCCACACTCCAGGATCATAGGATTTACACACAGAAGGAAGAGGCCTTAGAAACCATCTATTCCCAAACTCTTTATTTTACATAGGAGGAAACTAAAGCCTGGGGAGATGAAGTTTGTCTGAGGTCACATACATAGAACTAGTCTTCAAACTCTCATGGTGTGAGTCCAGATCCAATGCTATTACTCCATGATGTGTTTCTGCATGGACGGATGAGTGAAAAGGCATTTATGAGATACCTATTATTTGCTAGATACTATACTAAACACAGAGAATAGAAAGAAAAAGATAGATCATTCTTGTTTCTTCTCAATGGACAATGCTTCATATCATTTTATCTCAATAAACATTGACTAAATGTTTGTTGATTGATTTCCCAACTACATTTGGACTTCATATGACCTTCATTTTACACAATGGTTCCAGGCAGCAGTCTCTGTTAAAACTCTTTGTTAATACCAACACACAAAGCTCTAAATGTAGTTAGCCTTGGTGGGGCAGGGGCAGGGGGGAAGTGAGAATGTAAAAGGATAATCAATACACTGATTTTTACCCCCTGCCACAGACAATAAACAGCACTTTTTAGCTGATTGACCTTCAATAAACAAAAACTCCAACCTTATTAAGTACTCATCTTCTAGCTCTTAGGCATGGTGCAGACTAAATGGCTGAGCCCTTACTTTTGAGGACCTTAAAATTTAAGATCGGCTCGAAGACAACTCCAAAAGACTCATGATGGAAAATGCTATCCACATTCAGAGAAAGAACTATGGAGTCTGAATGCAGACCGAAGCATATTAATTTTGCTTTTTTTTCTTTCTCATGGCTTTTCCTTTTGGTTCTAATTCTTCTTTACAACATGAGTAATGTGGAAATATGCTTAACATGATTGTATATGTATGGCCAGTATCAGATTGCACACCATCTTAGGGAGGGGGAAGAAATTTAAAACTCAAAATCTTATAAAAGTGAATGTTGAAAACTAAAAATAAATAAATAAATTTTAAAAAATTAAGATCATCACTCACCCAAGTGATGCTAACACCAAAAACTCAAAGGAAAGATCAGAAAAGAAAGCCATGGAAGCAACTGGACCTATTCTATGCCGCCATCTCTTTTTAAGGGAAAAACTAAGATTCGTTGCCTTTTTCAGGGAATAACGTAGTATCTTGGGCCCTAGGAAGTATTAACATACTATGTTATTTGGCCACTTTACTTGCCCATGAATCTCAAAGCTGTCTACAATTTCTTATGTCTTCCCTTTATGAAGAGTCCAAACCTCAGTGTTTAAACCCAATAGTTTAAGAGGGCCTTTTATGCAGAGAGTTGTTTCCAGATTAAATATACACTCTGCAAGAAGAATGGAACTTCACAAAAATATTTCCCATTAGGAAAGCCTGGCAGGAGTATTGGCAACACACCTGTGGGTTAAGGCCATTCGGTGCATTTTCTGGACACTCGCTCCAGCCAAATTCCCATCTATAACAACTCTGTGCATGAATTCCCTCACCCGCATGGAAGAACTGCCTCAGTAGCCTAGGGACTGGCTTGGAAGATGTGATGAGGGGTCAGCCTAGATTTCCAAGAAAACTTTCCCAGAGCTTTGTCTTAGTCTGGCCAGGGCTCATCGGTCACCCTGCCAAACTTCCCCCCAAACTGCTGAATTCAGAGAGAAGCGGGGGTGGAGAGCAAGTCAGGGAAGAAGACTGAATAAAGGGGAATTGAATTTCTCTCTCCTGGAGTCATTTGGAGGGGGGTTCCAGATGTCGTGGGACAGCTGGGCTTGCTCTCCGACCCTGTGGATGGGAAATTGCAAGAGTTTGCAAGATTACACAGTGGCCCATGCTTGGAATTCTCCCAGAGGCCACATCCAATTAGATGCAGCAGATGAGGAGTGTTCTGAGTGCATTTGTGTTATGAGGTTCATGTTACTTGTGAGCCTACACGAATCAGTCCAGATTATTTTCAATTTCTTTTCAAGTGATCATTTTTGATTGTTGACCCCCTAACCGGTTTCCATTGCCAGAATCTTCTTTTCCCCTCATTCTTCAATTATAGCTGATTTAGAATCACTAGCATGGAATTGTCAGGCTTTTTAAGTCATTAGGGAGATGTCAGCTTTTTATTCAGAGGAGATGAGGGTGGGAAGCTGGGCAAAGGACACCTGAAATGTTCAGAAAGTCACTAAGGGCCTCTGTGGGTGACAGCTTGGTGGTGCGATGGATAGAGGGCTGGCCCTACAGTCAGAGGATCTGAGTTCAAATGTGGCCTCAGATACTTACTAGCTGTGTGTCCCTGGGCAAGTCACTTAACCCTGTTTGCCACAGTTTCCTCACCTGTAAAATGAGCTAGAGAAGGAAATGGCAAACCATTCCAGTATCTCTGTCAAAAAAACTCCAAATGGGGTCATGGATAATCAGACATGACTGAAAAAACTCAACAACAACAAAAAGGCCTCTATGATCCAGGTCGAAAAGTCTTTGGAGGCAATTTTGGTGGCAGAGTAGATAGAATGTTCCATTTGAAATTAGGTAGACCTTCCTTAAATCCTTCCTCAGACCTTACTAGCTGTATAACTTTGGGCAAGTCTATCAGTCTCGGTTTCCTGTTCTTTAAAATGGGAATGATGATAGCTCCTGCCTCACAGGCTTTTTTGAGGATCAAACGAGACAGCATAGATAAAGCACTTTGCAAACCTTGAAGTACTATACAAATGCTGCATCATCATCATCATCATCATCACTGTTATTATTCCCTAGATGCTTGAAAAGCAATGTGGCAGAGAAGATAAAATGATCTATTTGGAGTACAGAAGACCAAGGTTCTAATCCTGTATTTAACATTTATCAGCTCTGTAACCCTAACTAGACACTTCCTAGCTGTGTGACTCTGGGCAAGTCACTTGACCTCGGTTTGTTTCAGTTTCCCTATTTATAAAATATGGGGCCTAGACTCAATGGTCTCTAAGGTCCCTTACTGCTGTAAATTTATAATCCTATGAATACAAATCTACACCATCTACAAATTCTACACCATCAAATTGGTCAGCTTGAGAATAGTTTTCTTCCTACAGCTTGGCAATTTGAAGAACCATTGCCAAGTTTTTCACCTTAAAATCCTGGATGCGATGCATGTCTTGAAAATTCAGACCATTTACCACATAGAGACTCTCAACACCACTTTTGTGGTCCATTGTCCTGGCCTCCAAACTGATCTCTCTGCTTCTACACATCTTTCTCCAGTCCATATTGCTACCCAAATCATCTTCTGAAGGCACAGGTCTGCCTATGACACTCCCGTACTCTAAAGCCCTACATATTCATCTTTTGTCTACAAGAAAAATACAAGCTCGGAAAACATAATCCTCGAATCTGAGAGTTGACAGGGAGGTATCCAACGCAGCCCCAAACTCCCAAAGGAATGCCCACTATCATCAAATCTCCACCCAACCTCTTCTTGATGACTGCCAGAGAGGAGGGGGATGAGTTCCTCAGATTATCATTTAAGAGTCTTTATAATCTAACTCCAAAATCCCTTTTCAGGTTGATTTCATATTATCTCCCTTCCCACATTCTACATTCCAGCCAAACTGGATTACTGGCAGGTCTTTCAGTCCAAACACCATCTCCTGCCTCTCTGCATCCTCTGAGGAGCTCCACAGTGCCTGAAAAACACTCCCTGATTATCTCTGCTCCTCAGATTCTTTCTCTTCCTCAAAGCTCAGCATAGAGGCCATTTCCTCTGGGAATTCTTGGATTCTGCGCCGCCCCCCAACTTCCTCTTCTTAAATAGAATTAGGACACTTTGTTGAACTCTCCCTCCACCCCCATCACTTTTGTACCCTATATTATACTTATTTGAAAATATGTTACCTCCTCACAGGTTTTTAACCGGGAGTCTGTGAATTTGTTATTAAAAATGCTTTGATGCTGAATTTCAATATAATTGGTTTCCTTTGCAATCCTATGTATTTTATTTTGTCCATTGCCTTCACTGCCAAGAAAAAGATATGAACCTTTGCCCTAAGTAGAACATAAATTTCTTGAGAATAAGGTACATCTCATTTTATCTTTGTATCTCTGTTGTTTAAATGGTGCCTTACTTAATGGTACATACTTAAAAAAAAACCTGAATCTATGATTTCATTAGTATAGGAAACTCCTCTCCTAACTCCTTGTGCTGCAATTTGTACTTGAAAGGTATTAAGAGGTTAAGTACCTAGTTAGCTTTGAGATGCTGAGAAATTAAGTGACCTACCCAGGGTCACACATCAAGGGTGTGTAAGAAGTGGGATAGTATGTGCCTTATACGTAGTAAGATAAACATTTATTGAATTGCATTGAAATGTAAGTGTGAGCTTTGGTAGTAAAGGTAGGTAGATTATAGATTGTGCAGGGAGGTCCCTGAGAGTGTATCTTGTGAAACTTTTTTTTGTTTTCATTGTGTAGAAAGATATAGAGGAAACCTTCACATTCTTGAGTATGGTTTATATGTTTTTCAGATTAGCTCACAGTGACCCAGGACTTCCTCTCTCTGCCAGGACCCTGTCCAAGCTTCAAGGAGATCTGGACAGAGAATGGAAGGGTAGGTAAGCAAATGAATGTATGAATGTCACACTAGATAAATTCCTGAGCCCAATATAAATGGATCATGGATTATTTTCACCCCTTTTTCTCCTCCTCTCATTAAAATAGATAGATAAGTTCATAGGGCCATAGACAGAGAATTGGAAGGGACTTTAGAACCCTCAAACTCAAATCTAATCTAACCCCTTAATTTTATAGATGATGAAACTGAGCCTGAAAGAGGTTAAGTGACTTACTCAGGGTCACACAGGTAATGTCTGGGGCAGGATTTGAACACAGTCTCCAGACTTCCCAACCTCAAATCCAGTGCTCTCCAACCACTGAATCACCTAGGAATCTCCTATTTTCTTCAAGCAGCAGAATGAGTATTTTTATTTTTTAATTCAGCTGGATCTTGCTAGTGCTGCTCCTTGGATGGAAGTAAGGTTTGCAGGATGGTGTAGTAAGTCCTGGGGACCATTTTGTTCATAGAAACAGTAACTTGGTAAACGGCACCCTAGGGCCTTCTAAAAGTAATTTATGCCTTTGGAATTAAAGAACTCTCAGCACCCTAACTGTATTTATTGGATTTTTTCTGGCTCCAGAAGCATCTGGCTGAGTTTATAAACATTGTACTATAAAAAGAGAATTAGCAATAATCACATGGCTTCATTTCACTGGGGCAAGTCCTCTCCTCTACCAGCACAGATGGTCACCCGCTTAGGACTGGGTAGACCGTCTTTGGAGTCATGACTGAAAAGCTCATCCCTGCCAGGACCAACATAAGGCTGAGCTTCTTCTAGCTTAGCTAGGCTGATTCTCTGATGACAGATAACTAGGTTGTCACTGTCGAAGACTGCCCACTTTGGCAGGACTGGCCAGAGCTTCTGTTTGGCCGGCAAAGCCTTTGGGAACCAAGTGTCCCCTCCTCAATAGGAGGACTCAAGGGAGGAGCAACAGAATGGTTCAAAGAGAAGAATTAAGAGACCTGGGCTCAAATCTTGCCTCCCACCTTTAGCAGCTATGTGACAATAAGAAAATTACCTAACTTCACCAGGTCTCAGTTTCCTCATCTCTAAAATGGAAATAACAGCCCCACCTTAAGAAAGCTGTATGCATCATCACCATTATTATAATAACTAATATTTAAATAGTGCCTACTATGTGTCAGGTGTTATGCTAAGTGCTTTATAATTATCTCATTTGCTCTTTACAACCACCCTGGGAGGTAGGTGCTGTTATTATCCCCATTTTACAGCTGAGGAAACTGAGGCATACAAAGGTTAAGTGACTTGCCCAGGGTCACATCGCTAGAAAGTGTCTGAGGAGGGATTGGCACTCAGGTCTTGCTGACTCCAGGTCCAGCGCTCTCTTTAGTGTGCTACCTAGCTATACACTCAAGGTCCTCCTCAACCTGATTGCAATTTAGTTTTTCAGTTTTATCTTATGCCACTTCCCTTGGTGTCTTAGCCAAACCAGCCCAATCTGTTTGTCCTTTCTTCCCCCATCTTTGTGTCTTTGTTCGTACTGTCACCTATGCTAGAGATGGACTCTCTTTCATCCTCCATCTATACCTGTCATGATTCTTCTCTTCTTCCAGGGTCCAATACACATGCTGCCTCTTCCTAGAAGCCTTCCCTGATCCTCATTGGAGGAAAGACATTAGAACTAATTCCATGACAAATGCTATACCAGCACCACCTCTCATTCTCCCTGGATACCTGCAGCTCTCAGGTATGAGGTCTCATTCCTCAACTACTACCATCCCCATCTCCCCCTGAGATGCCCTATGGAGCCAAGGCTGACTTAGGAGAGAAGACAGTTATTAAGTTTCTCAATCGATCGCAAAGACACTGCTGGTGCTTTTCCATCTAAACCTCCTGAGGGGTAGAAAGCCCCTCAGCACCAGGAAGGATGAGTCACAAAGACTTCCATTACATTGTTCCACTGGTGGTCTTCACACTATCCTAGCTGTCCGGTTCCCACTGAGGATATCACTGAGTGAGTAACTCTCCAGGAAGGACTGCCCGCCAAGGCTTCTTGAACTATATCTGAGAGAACTCAGATGATTAACTTGCATTGACTCTATCCTTCATGAGCAGTCTGTATGTCTTCCTTCCGGAGAGCCCTCAAACTCATAAATGCCTGTACAGCTGGTCTGAAGGCTCAGGCCTCCATTCTTTTGGGGGCAAGTGATCTCTTCTTCCTGAAATTCCTCGTACTGAGTGGGACTTCCCTTTACCACTTCTCATTTTGCCTTATATCAGTTTGATGAATGAATGAACAAACGAATGGCTGAATGAATGAATGAAAAGTCACTTATTAGGCATTTGCTATGTGCCACACCATGTCCTAAGCACTGGGGATACAAATACGAAAAAGAAGAGAAGCTTACATTCTAATAAGGGGAGACAACACATGCCGGGGAGTGGCAGATGAGGTAGGGTGTTTTGGTTTAGCGAGTTATTACCAGGTGGTGGATGGAGCCACCCAGGAATAGACTGTTAGTGGAAAGAGTGCTCAGTTTGGAATCAGGTCTAAGATTCAAATCCCAGCTCTGCCACTCACAATCTGTGTGACATCAGGCAAGTCTCTTAGCCCAGCTGGCCCTCAGTTTCCTCATCTGTAAAATGAGGGGCTTGGACTAGATGACCTGTAAAGTTCTTTCCAGAGATGAACTTAAGATCTTCTATTTATTCATGCACCTGCCCTATTGTCCTACTCTGAGATTATAAACTCCTTGAAGGCAGGGACTCCCAGGCATTTCATCTGTGTATCCCTGATGCCTACATACATCCAGTACAGTACTGTCACAGTACAGTAGGCATTTAATAAAAGCTTGTTGATATATAAATATTTTTTGTTAGATTGCATGGAACCTACTCTTGGCTTTGGCAACATGGCCACATGCAAAGATCCCTTCATTCTGTTAGAGAAATTACTTCATGAAACAAAACAAAACCCAGAGAGCCAGGGAAATTGCTTTATTAGTCACTGCAGCACAAGACACGCGGAACATTGATAGAGAAAGTATTGTTTTAAATAGTCCACATACATTGACCTCAGCTGATATTAGATGGGGTTACAGACAATAAGACATGAAATGAAGAAGGGACCCTGGAAAGGTGGATTCCTCTATGTTGACTCCCAAGCAAAGGGAAGGCTGACAACTTCGGGAATGACTTTAAAATGAAGTATCTTGGGACTTCTGGCACCCACACACACACCCTGCCCCCAACCATGCGAATCAAATTAATTATTTTTTAACTATTTTAAGATTGTGTCATCGGTTACTATCATTAAGTACTTAACTTATTCAGCAATTCTGTGGCTGTCTCATTTTATTCAGCAACTTTAAGAAAACTAGCAGAGTCCATTCTCATTCTATTAAAAAATCATTCAGAACCAGTAGTAGGCAGACAGGTCATCCAGGATCTGGAGGGCCAATAGTTAAGTTTTCAGTGTGAATATTCACACCTAGGAAATGGGCAGATGCTACAAGTTAGGGCTTGATTTATTGTTTTGTTGGCTGTCTAGACATAAGAAAGTGGTGGGGAAAATGATAATGATGCAATTGCACTTAAAAGTGTGTTGAACATGCATTTTTTTAGAGTGCATGTTGTTAAAAATGTGTGTGCATATGAATGTGAATGTGTGTGTGCATATATGTATATCAGAAACTCAAACATTGTTAAAGTTAAGAATCAAGTTTCTAGGTAGAGCCAAGATGGCGGCTGGTGTGTTGGTAAGCAAAATGGGCTCCTTAGCACTTACTTCAACAAGTGCCCTTGAAGAGTTTGGATTTTGTTTTTGTTGAGCAATTCAGTGTATTTCATTGAATCTTACTAAGTGCTAAGCCCCGGCCCAAACCCCTATTAGGTGTAAAACCTATGTGGACGTGGATTGGCAACTAAGGTGGGGCCCAAGGTGGGGCTAACTCCAGGAAGGGCCTAGTTTACATGTCTGGGACAGCAGAGGCTCTTAGACCATGTGGGTTTAAGTCTGCCTCTTTGTGACAATTTTAGGTCATGTGGGTGAGTGGCATGTGTGACTCACCCCTGATGCTGACAAAGATATAAAAACCAGGGGTTGGCCTCCTCTTCTCTGGAGCTCTTTTCCACAGCAGTGGTGGAGTGTGTGACTCTGGGCCAGCCCTTGTTCTGAGCTCCTGGGCTGAACCTAGATGTTGGTAACTATGAATCTGTATTGGGTCTGTCTGTTGATGTTTGCAATTTGTTTGTATTTTGCTCTGAAGTTCAGGGTACTGGCTTTTTCCCCTGAACTAAGTGAATGATATTTGTGTGCTGAATTAAAGTA
>CM053623.1:29389254-29433315 GCA_028646595.1 Phalanger gymnotis | reverse complement strand
TTTCACAACATGAGTATTGTGGAAGGGTTATACATAATGATACACATGTAGCCCATGTTGAATTGCTTGACTTCTTAGGGAGGGTGGGTGGGAAGGGAAGAGGGGAGAGAATTTGGAACTCAAAGTTTTAAAAAATAGATGTTCAGAAACAAAAACAAAAAAGTTTTTGCAGTCAACAAGAAAATAAGATACACAGGCAATGGGGCATAGAGATTTATCTTGCCCTACGAGAAAGTAAGGGAAAAGGGGATGGGAGGGTCTTGGGGTGACAGATGGGAGGGCGGACTGGGGAACAGGGCAACCAGAATATATGCCATCTTGGAGTGGGGGGGAGGGTAGAAATGGAGAGAAAATTTGTAATTCAAGCTCCTGTGAAAATCAATGCTGAAAACTAAATATATTAAATAAAATTTATTAAAAAAATTTCTTTTTTTTATAAATAGAAAAGTTTCTATTTCTCAGAGATAGGGTGTTACAATGGGTAGAAGACTAAGCTAGAACACTCTGAGGTTCTGTCATGAACTAGTTGTATGACCTTGGATAAGTCCTATAACTTCTCTCAGCTTTGGTTTCTTCATCTCACAAGGGAGATGGACAAAGTAACTTTTAAGGTCCCTTCCAGATCCAAAATTCTTTGGCCTTGAGTTGAAAGGTATGAATCAACAGAACACAATCTAATGACAATTCATTGAGCTCCTACTGCTTGCAGAGTGCTGTGTTCCTATACGATTTCTCAAAGTGCATCTCTAGATAGAAATGAGACCAACATTTTTAAAGCACAGAAAATGACCACAAGTAAAAGTCTAGTTGGTTAGGTGCGAGGGAATAATTTATTTTAAATTCCTCTGTAAAATTTGCCATGAAAAAGCAATATAAAACCATAAATATTTGTGGGATGAATGAATAAATAAGCTGAGCCGACACTTAATGTGGCTGAGTTTAGATTAAAGTATACTGTCATTTTGAGTTGGAATTCTGCCCCCTTTTTGAATTAGATGAAATTGGACATTTGGATCCCATGCACAGTCTATTAAAGGATCCATGAGATCTTATGTTCCCACAAAGGTAAAATTCATCTCCACATTAGAGATAACCACCCGTGTTTTACCATATAATTCTAGACAAAAGCAAATTCTACCAATGGATGCTAGCTGGCACAATGGACACAGCGGCTGACTTGGAGTCAGGAAGAATCTGTGTTCAAATCCCACTTTAGAAACTTATTAGTGAACCTGGCTAAGTCTCTTAACATCTAGCATCCTCAATTTCCCAGATGCAGAATGGAGATGATAATAGCATTTCCCTCACAACAACGACTGCATTTTTTACAGGGCATTTTTTCTAGTTTAGACACAGTAAGGCATCTAATGCAAAAGGTCACCAGGCACTTCGCGCATAGTAGAAACTCAACATTTGTTGAATGAATGTATGAAGGCATATTAGAGCTCTTGGATAAAGAGGAGAATACTTGATTTCAACTGAATTCACATAGGACAATTGTTATCTCTGAGTCCCATTAATTCAACCACCTGATTATTTCTTTCCACACCAAAGATGTGGACACAATTCAGGGAGTCAATACTATATGCAATGAGGAGAGACACTGGGAGGAGATGGGGATGGAGATGAGCTGGAGGAATAGCAGAGATGCCAGCAGTTAGGAAGAAGCTTCAGACAGGAGGAAGGTTAACGGATATACATATGTAAAAAGGGATTTGTTCACAAGATTCCAGGAATGTTTAAATTGAGTAAATTCTTTGTTTTAATCCAGAGTTTCCATTGAAGAATGAGTTTATCAGTCATTGTTCACAATGACTGCCTCGTGAATTGCAACAGCAATCCAGATGTTATGGAAGTACTTGGGTCAGTTACCAAGAGTCATTATTTGTGCAATACATATGGGACTTATCAAATCCAATCTCTCAGAGGCTAAACAAAAATACTTGAGTCAGAGTTTCTTCTCCAGAAGGAAGCCACGTTATATAGAAAGATAACACAAGTAATTCTTGGCAACTATTCCTGCTTAACAGAAAGAAAACTATAGCATTATATTCCTAGAAAATAGGCCCACTCAGAAACTCAGCTCTTGGTTTTGGTTGGTTTGCTTTAAATGGTGAAAAATAAGTTTCCCTCCTCAGGATTGAACCTCTTACTATGACCACCTGCCCTGATTTTCCACCAAAGTCCTTCCCTTTTCACCACGTTATAGGAGGAAACACAGGGAAGGAGATACCTGATCAATTACATTTTTTATTACTAGAGCCTTGCACAATTATTTCTTCAGCCCAACTGGACCTGATTCTGGCTAAGATAATCATCGTGATTCCCAGTCATCTGAAAAACCAAATGGAAAATCTTTCTTTTACTAATGAAGAATGGTAATTAAAGATGGCTTCAAAGACAAATTTTAATCTGATCACATCTGTCTTTCCTGAAACAGTTCACACGTTTGTATTAATAGAACAGAAAATATGTCACTAACAAAACAATCACAAATTAAGGATTTGCTGTTTTTACACCATCCCAAACCCATCTAATCTTTTCAATAGTCCTAACAGGCACTTAAGCATTTGTTAATAATAAATTTTGCAAAGTCCTTGAAGTCAGGAAACTTTTGTCTTTATATTCCAGCATCTAGCACAGTCCCCAGCATGTAGTAGATAATTAATAATGTTTGTTGATCGATTTAGGTAGTTAAGAGCTGACAGTGGATGGAATATCAAACATGAAATCAGAAAGACCTGGGTTCTAATCTTTCCTGAGACACTTAATAGCCGAATGATACCAACTCAACCTCTGAAACACTCTCTGTCTCAGTTTCCTCATTTGTAAAATGGGGATAATAATAACACTTACTTCCGAGACTTGTGAGGCTCAAGTGATAATATATGTATGTGTGTGCACACATATGTATGTATATATAGATTTATGTATATATATATATGTTAGCTGCTACTATTATTATTTATTAATTACAGCTACAAAAGGTGCTGCAATATAGATATAGCCAAAGTAGGCACACAAAAATGCACCACTGACAACTTTTGATTTAGAAGCCAGTCTACTTGGCAATGAATATTAGAATGAAAAATGAGAGAACCTGAATACTTGGTTGCCATGGCACCAAACACATCTATATGCTGCCTGATTCAGTCATTATTAGCAAGAGAATTTGCGTTAGGAATGATTGGCACAGTTTTTTCATTCCGAATTTCTACATCTACAAAGGCAAGCTTTTGCTGTCTTAGAGTTTAAATGCATTAATTTTCCAGTGAGAGAATGCCCTTCAGGTGTAACCCGCCTACGATGTAGAATCTTAGAATGTTGCCTGGGGTGTAGAGGGAAGGAAGAAGTGACTTGTTCCATGCAGCTGGTAAGTTTCTGAGAGAAGACTGGGACCTAGGTCTTCTTCATTCCAAGTCTCACATTTTATCTTTACGTGGCTACCAAGGTTTCAAGTTCAAAAAATCTTTTTTTTTTTTAAAGAAGGCATGGAAAAGCAAAAGAGCTGCCAACGGGAATGCGATAACCAATGATAAGCAATAAGTTGGGGGTGGGGAGGATGAAATTACATCAAGAGAAGATACCAAGTATGAATATGGAAGAAAATCTGTGTCTTTCCTTATTATAACCCTGTGTAGCGTCTTCCACTAGGCTGTGTACCTAAGAAATCTTATTATTTTTTAAAAGGGAACATTTATTGGAATGCTTAATTATTACGGGACATTATTTTTAATTTATCACATGGAACTATAGTTTAAACTAAATTTTGAAAAATTAACAACTAAACTTTAGCTTTCTTTAGAAACTTATGGAATGAAGCCCAAAACATTAATTTTTATCATGACATTAGGGTGTTCCTGCTCATATCCTGTATTTCTTTATGTGCTCCTTATGCTTTTTATATACATCATATCAATGAAATAATACTTAAAATGCTTGTAATGTGGCTAAACAAGTGTTTTGGAAGAATTTTGTGAATTTTCCAAAAGAGTACCTCCCCAAATAAAATTTCTTTGGAGGGTTTAAATTTTTGTTACATAAAGATGAAAATATTTTATTTTGATAGAAAAAAATGTTGTCATTACCTAAATTGACTTTCTGATCTTTAGGAATCAAACACACTCCCTGAATACACTGAGGGGGATCATGGGTGATTGCACATATTGTTGGGAAAAGATCTCTAGGTGTGTGTTTTATGGCTCAGCATCCCAATGTGCCCATAAGAGGAATGCTTTCATCTCTTATAGATTTCACCCAAATTCCAGAGCACAGTCAACTTTGAGATGCTTCCTTGACCTCTCCTCTTCCCCAGTTGGTTTTAGATTCTCCTCGCCCAGCATACTCGGTCACTCTATCTTGTGATTTCTGATAAAAGCTAGTATTGTGGTTATTACTGTTGTTATCACCAGGGCAGGGAGGCTAGTTAAGAAAAGGAAAAGGAAAGGAAAAAAGGAAAAGGAAAAAAGAAAAGGCTCTAATGCCAGTGGTTACTTTAGTAGGGCCTCTCATGCAAAAAGATCTAGGGGATCCAGAAACTCCAAGGATATAAAAACACTGAAGGACACAGTGTTTACTATAACCCTGAACTTAGAATTGTAGAATATCAGAATTAGAAAGAAGCTTAGAAATCACATAGTCCAATCTCCTCATTTTTCAAGTGAGAAAATTGGGGTTCTAAGTTTTCTTCAGAAAATGGAACTATTCCACAATCAACCAAAAACCTGTACACTCTTGGAAATCTGGTTCTGAGATATAAAAACCTTTTGACAGTTGTTTGAGATATTTTTAGAAAGTTCTAGATGAACATTTTACTTTCTTACCTGACGTAAGAGTTATTATTTCTTCTGTCCCCATTGTTTCAGGATATTTCACTACTAGTTCCTCTGGCACTGACATTTGGTTGGGAAAGTAGACCACTTCCTCACTTTGATTGTCTTCCAGTAAAATTGGGGAATGTTCTGGCTTCCTTGCTTCTTCATTTAACAAAACATTTTCACCAGAGGAGATATCATAAATGTCAGAAGTAAAACTAGAACAAGAAAATAGGAAAGATTTTAGGTAAATGTAGGTGACACTTGTGAGTTTAGGGAAAACAACATGACGAGTTTTATGATAGTTCACATTTATTAATTATTTCAAGAGAAAGGTATTTTGGGTAATTTTTTTTTACAAATTAATGTTAAATTGTTCATCCACATGGTGAGAGTTACCTCACTAATTAACCCTGGACAACTGAACTCTAACGGTGTCTAGCAAGCAGAGGTTATGAACAATATATTTGACAGCTAGACCAGTCTCTCACCCATCCTGGGGCTTCCTATGGGAAGAAGATTAAAGAAAGAAGAAATAGAACACCTAGGCAGAGTATTTTTTAGACTGGTCCTTTCTACTTATGCAGAGCTGATTCTTTGAGGACTATGAAATAGAGAGGTATTGAGACTTCATCAATGAAGCAGTGTAGCTTTCGGGGGAGGGAACAGGTTGCCGAGGGACTTTCCCTGAGTTTCTGAGATGGTGTTCTACATTGTGTGTGTTTCTTGAGGAGCAATGTGTGCCAGTCTGTGCTGCAAGATGCCTGAGGCCCCGGGCACAGAGAACACTCAATGGTTTCGTAGTGATGAACTTAAGTCATGAGGTCAATGACAGCTAATCTCGTGAGGACGGAGTCCTTCTTTGTTTTCATCGTTGTGCCCATATGAGAAGTCATGGCAGTAGACTTTTCACAGGGTCACAGGAGTTTAGAGATGGGAGGGATCTTAGCGTCATCTTAGTCCAATCATTCCATTTTATAGATGAGGAACCTGGTGACCCAGATGTTAAATGGCTGAACTAACATCACAGAGTTAGTAAGTGATAATACGGGGATCTAAACTTAGATCATTGGATTCCAAATTCAGTGCTATGTCCATTACCAAATATACCTCACTTGTTTTAACCTTTTTGACATTCATTAAAAAATCACAAATACCATCAGGCATGGTAGCGCACATCTGCAATCCCAGCTACCAGGGAGGATAAGCCTGGCAGAGCTCTTGAGCTCAGTGAGCTATACTGATTGGGTGTCCACACTAACTTTGGAATTAATAGAGTGAGGCTCCAGGGTGGAGGGAGGAGAAAAGAGAAACTAGGTTGCCTAAAGTGGGAAAAACCAGCCAGATCAGAAATGGAGCCAATCAAAGTTGGCTACATGCTGGCCAGTAGTGGAACTAGGTCCATGAGTACTTCTTGCACTTCCAGCCCAAAAGAGAGAGGGAGATCCAGTCTTTAAAAAAAGAGGTGAAACTAATAAACAAATTCTTTGTAATTATTTATTGATACCCCTCCCTGTACACACACACATACATACAGTCAAGAAACATGGTGTAGTGGGTAGAGATCTAGCTTCAAAGCCAGGAAGCCTGGGTTCAAGTTTTGATTTTGACATATATTGGCTATATGGCCATAGGCAGGTTACTTAAACTCTCAGCTTTTTGGATAACTATCTAAGACTATAAGTTGTGGAGAGGTACCAATTTGTATTGGTAGGGGGAGATTCCTCATCTGGGAGTTTCCTTTACCAGTGGAATCACAGGTCCAATGCTTTCCTCTTTACCTACCCATGGCCAATGAAGTACTGTATTATAGGATAAAAACAAGCTCTAGAGTTTTGGGCAACTAGGTGGCACAGTGGATAGAGCACTGGGCTTGGAATCAGGAAGATTCATCTTTACGAGTTCAAATCTGGTCTCAGACATTTACCAGCTGTGTTACCCTGGGCAAGTCATATAACCCTCTTTGCCTTAGTTCCTCATCTATAAAAATGAGCTAGAGAAAGAAATGGCAAACCACTCCAGTATCTTTGCCAAAAAACAACCCAGAACAGGGTCATGAAGAGTCAGATTCAATAACAAAATAGAATTTTAAAATGTGAATGCCAAAGAAATTTGGTGCAAGAGTATTTGGGTAAAATCTTATGTTTACTGAATTGTGCTGGTTCTCTGATTGACTTTGAAGAGCACATATAGCAGATGGGACTCAGTTTACCAAGAAATTTTCCAGAACAAAACTGCACACATGTCTCAGATTGATATTCAATACCAATACTATGTTTTCCATCAGAAGCTGTTTACTGCTGGAC
Organism: Phalanger gymnotis; assembly: GCA_028646595.1. NCBI lineage: Eukaryota > Metazoa > Chordata > Mammalia > Diprotodontia > Phalangeridae > Phalanger > Phalanger gymnotis. The sequence goes on along the minus strand of CM053623.1, from coordinate 29,426,195 downwards.
AGTTCCCTGATGAAACATGTGAAATCTGAAGATGGAACAACTACAAAGGACTTTCCCCCTAACACAGATAAAGCTGAGAGGGCAAGGTCTTGGGGAAATCCATCCTGAGGACCCCCTGAGAGGCTGGAATAGTCATGGGGCCATTATGAATACTCAAGGTCTACCCAGTCCTGATGAAGGTGCATGCTGATCTTGCACACACATCCGAGTATCAGCCCTCTCCCAACTCTGCTAAGGATCCGCAGGCTTTGGAAATTAGAATGGCCCTCCCTCATTACATTTGGAAGCGATAAGAATGAATTGGGGCACAAAATAAGAAAGCTCAAAATAAAAAAAAACATTCAAATTCCAAGGCTAAAGACACAATGAAAATGTAGATTTCACTATGGAAAATGAAATCTAATTTCACCTAGGGAAGATGTTTTATTTAAGTCCCTCCGTTAGTCTTTATAATCTATTAATCAACAACACTTTATATACATGCTCATCCATCATAAATAAACCCTCACCAAAACCAAGAGTTTTCCAACTCACATATTATTCCTGCTTAGAGAAAATGATGGTTCCGACAAGATGAGTCTACATTGTCTCTCCAATGTTGTAGGGGGATATTTATTGAATCCTCCTATTAAAAGAGTGAAAAAATGGTTAGGTTGGGCCTTTAGACTTGAAAGGGATTTTATAAGGCTGAATTACATTCTCTCCAGCTATGCTCTTTGTAGAATAAGGGCATCTAAGATAAGGTATTTGGGCATCACTTATAAAAGTATGTGGAACAAGTATTTAGAGTCTTTGATCTATGCTAATTAACACATATTTTTATTACATTGGAAAATGCCATGGCAAGAGTTTCAGCTTCATAGCCTAATTAATATGGAACATATTGCCTTAAACATCATTCCATGAGATGGCAGGCCAAGATATGGCTAGTTTGGTGATTGCTCTTTTGCTAGAGCTGTCACCCTACACGATTAGTTAAAAGAGCTTCTATTACAAGAAAGTATTCTGCCATTGAAATAGTAAGTCTTCCATTGAAACTTATTCAGAATATCTCCATGATTCTACAACTAATATCTCTAAGAAAGTACCTAGCTACTGTCTAGATTCCCCTTCTTATACGGGGTCAGAGGGGAGTTGGTGAGATGCTGAATGATGCAATGTAGCCCAAATTTTGTGCTCATATGGTGGAAAGCAGTATTGACTGCATCCTTAAATATTCAGGTTGCTTTGGAAGATGAGGTTTGGGCTATGGGACTGGACTAGAGGGTCACAGGGTACTTATAAGAATAATGATTCCAACCCAGTCTGGTCTGAAGAATTTTTGTGGGATGAATTCAATTCAAAACTTTTTGATAAACTAGGGCAGTGTGTACTTCATGGGAAGGACCCCAAGTTATCTCATGGCCTCTCTCTTCTGATTATCTAGAAGGGGTGGAAAGGAATCATCTATAGAAAATATAATCCAAATCCTTACTCCAGACTAGTTTTGGAGAGTAATAGAGGGTAGGTGTTACTGGTTTTCCTGACTTTTGGAGCCAAAATACTGTTAAAAGGATAGCTTACCAACCCATACCCATGAACCAGGATAAAATATAAAATTCTATTTGTCTTTTAACACCCTTCATAACCATCCCCTTTCCTACCTTTTCAGTCTTCTTATATCTTATTTCCCTCTATGTGCTTTGTGATCCAGTGACATTGGCCTCCTTGCTGCTTCTCCCATAAGAGACTCCATATCTTGACTTCTGGCATTTTCACTGGCTGTGTCCCATGTCTGAATCTGTCTCCTTCCTCATCTCTGTCTCTTGGCCTCCCTGGCTTCCTTTGAGGCTCAGCTAAAACCCCACTTTCTGCAAAAAGCCTTTCCTGGTCCCTTTTCCTTCTGAGATCATCTCCAATATATCCTGTATATCTCATCTTTGTACACAGTTGTTTGCATGTTGCCTTGCCCATTAGACTGTAAGCTCCTTGAGAACAGGGACTGTTTTTGCCTTTGAATCCCCAGTGGTTAGCAAAGTGACTGGCATATAGTAGATGCTTAATAGATGCTTATTGTCTTGATTTGACTTAACTTGTGGTGTGCTCTTGGATTAGATTAGAAATAGGAGATGTTGTCCTCCCAACCTCTCCTCCCTCCAGTGTCATTTTGTGGCTAGGACTTTTCACTGCTTTATGGAATTCTCAAGGAGCAAGCTTCTACCAATGCAAGTCAGCTACTACCTTACAAAATGTAGCATTCCCTGGGGTACCAAAGGTACTTAAGGTCATAAAGCTGCTATGTGTTAGAGGTACTACTTCATCTCAAATTTGGCTGACTCCAACAATACAGATATCCACTCTGCCATGCATAGTGGCATTACTATTGCTAATGAACACATTCTTCTCTTTAAAAGCAAGGAAATGGAACTGGGAGACTTACGCCTGACTGAGTAGACAAAAGGTTTAATGAACCACACAGCATAGTCCAAATTGGGTTTGTGAACTCTGCCAAGCTGAATCAAATGATGATCCAGAGGGAGGCTGGCTATGTCTTCTACTTCATCTTCTTGTGTGGATCCCAGAGAAATCACAAATATGGCATACCCCTGGCATTTGGCCCGCAGGGCCATTTTCCTTAAGACATTCTTTTTTTCATTATTTTCTCCAGCAGATATAACAAAGATGACCTTGTTTTTCCTTGACTGTTCTGTACTGGAGAAGATCCTCTCTGTTGTCCACTGCAGGGCATGGCCAACAAAGGCTTCTCCATGAAGCTGCTTAAGGGAATCCTGGATATATCTCTTCATTAGGGATTTGCTGTTATAGGTAGTAAAGACAAACTCTTCCTTCACGGGAGTGCTTATCCTTCTCCTGGAGAAGTCCCCTGGTGAATAGCTTAGCAAAGCCAACCGATCGCCTACATTGGATTGAAGAGGGTCTGCAGAAATGTCAAAATTGTCGAGCACAGAGCTCAGGAAAGATCTCATTTGCTCAAACTCATCTCCTGTCACATGCTGGGAGCTATCCAGAAGGAAGAGGGCATCTATGTACGAATTTATTTGATCAACTTGCTCTTCTGCACAAACATTTGGGAAGCATTTGTCTGCAGAGAAATAAAACTACTCATCACTTACATAGTGGAATGGTGACCTGAGAAAGGTTGGAGTCTGAATTAATATGACTGCTTTCTAAGTCTTTGAGCCACAAAGTGACCCATAACTCAAAACCTGAGATTTTAAATATCTGTCTCAATAGCTGACATTTATTTATATAGCACGTAAACTGTACTGAGCACTTTAGGTTCATGATAGCTCGCAGGAGATAAGTAATATGGAAACTGTCATCATTCTCACCATTCAAGTGGGGAAACTGAGGCTCTCAGTTAAATGACTTGCTCATGGTCATGTAGCTAATAATAGCCCCCCTGCTCCCACCACCAAGTCCAGGGCTGTTTCTATTATATCATACTCCATTGTTCTTCTACCAGAGTAGTCCTCCTCCCATTCTCCCTTTTATACTGACAGAGGTATTCATGGAAACGATGGATTAAATGAGTTTGGAGTACTGCTTTCAGACTTGAGCTTGATGTCTGTTCATAATAGCTAAAGATAGTACGGGAGAGATAGCATGGCAATGCTTCGCACAGTGCCTGGCACAGGTAGGTGCTCGATTATTGTCCTTTGTTCTCAAAGAGGACCAAAATGACATCTGTATTTTAGAGTCAAGTTACAGTCTTGCCGACTCTGGCTGACCAGGCCAATTGAGCTTAGAATGTTCTACCACAGGTTGGGCACAAATAGTGAACATTTGGGGTGGATTCTCTAACTTCGGGCATCTCATGCAAACAAAAATGTCCATTGACTATCATAGTAGGAAAAACACCAGATAGTCCCAGGTTGGAATTTCGGTTCCCTCTGGGATATTGGGCAAATCATTTTACCACCCTGGGTTTTGATTTTGTCATCTATGAAATGATGGGGTTGGTTTGGGTGATCCCCGATATCTCTCACTGCTCTGCCTTATGATCTGATGATTGCTTAGGCTCAGCATTGCTAGTTTCATGCCAAGTAGAAAAGGGAATCACAGGGCTATTTAAACTCTGCTTAAACCACCACAACTGAAATTTAAGAGACAGTTGGTATGATAATAATTCGATTTACAACTCATATACTTGGTACATATTATTTTGTATAATAATTATTCACGTTTGTATCTTATCATTCTACTGGACTGTAAGTTCCATGAAGGAGGGGGTGAGATGAGATAAGGCAAGACCCTGTTTTGGCTGAGCTTTGTATCCCTATCTCCCACATCCAGCACCTATAGTAAGATTCTCTCAAAGTTATATTCTTAGCAAATGTTTGTTAAATTGAACTGGTTTTTTGGGGGGGTGAGGAAACACTAAATTTCTTAAAATTTAATATTTTTTTTCAATAAACAAATTTGAGTTTTCTTCTTCCCACTTCCTCCACAATTTAAAAAAGAAAGAAAGAAAAACACGGGTCTTATAGCAAATATGTATAGTTGGGGGGGGGTGGAATTCCCACATTTGACCATGTCCAAAAAGTATTTGACTCGATCTGCCCCCTGAGTCCTCCTTGTCAGGAGGTAGGTAGCATGCTTCATCATTGGTCCTCTGGAATCAAGGCTGCTCAGCACATTGTTTAGAACGCTCCCCTGCAGCTGCCTTTTTTAAAGCTCATCTTTCAAATAGCAATTTGGGAGGAGGCAAATTTCATGCTCTGAGATTCTGCGCCAATCATAGCCTTGCAGATCAAATTCTTCCCTAGTATGTTCCCCAGTGTGCATCTGTAAACCAAACTAAAACTCCCCCTAAAGCCAGGCCCCATAATCCAAAACTTCATAATGCTATTTTTTTTTCCATTGGTCTTACCATAGCAAAGTGTGCATTGACGAAGTCTTTCTATTGGCTCAGAAAACTGAGAGGGTAGAACTGGAATGACCTGATAGGTGCCAGTGTCATCAAACTACATGGAAGAGAAAAAAATGTCTTCGGTTTCTCAGCAAGTCTGGAGTCTCCCCACCTCATGGATTAGTTTCTTTAAAAAAAGTAACTGAGTTCATGGCCCCTCAGATAAGAACTTTGGTTTTGGGTGATCATCTGTAAGCATTCATTAAGGACCTCATGTGTACATGGTATTAGCCTTGGTATTATGGCTACAAAGGTGAATATGTTTGGTCCATGACTTGAAGGGTCTTATAATCTAGTTGAGGAGACAGGAAACATTTATATAAAGATAAACAACAAAAGGTATCATATGCCAAGGGCCAAAGGACTGATGCAGAAAAAAGGCTAAAAGAGTTTGGAGAAAAGAGCCCAATGTGGATAGCAGACCAAACATTAGGACTAGGAATCAGGGGAACTGGGTTCAGATCTCAGCTCTGCTAGTTACCACCTGAATGGCTAGAGAAGTCTCTTTTTTATCTCTGAAATTCAGTCTCTTTATCTGTATCATTAGGGGGTTGGATTAGGGTCACTTCCCCTACAATGTCTTATATAGTACTGAGATAGTCAAAGAAATTTCTTTAGGTGAGTGCCAGTGGTTCTGATGGCCTCAAAAATAATTAACTATCTCCCTGTGTTATCCACCAATAACAGAATGCTGCTTTGAAATCCATAAAAGGAGGTTAGCAGCTTGCATTCCTAAGAATAAATAAATGGACAAATATAAGAGCTAGGAGAAGTCCTTACCTGGAAGGCCTGCTCAAGAGCAAACATTTCATTAAAAGCAAATACAGCTGGAATGATATTGAGGCCGCTGAACTCCATGGTGGCAGTGATGATCGATGACATATCTGGAGACTGACTGTCACTAAAAAACACAGTGAGCCTCCTGACGTTAGGTCCTGGTAAGGTTCGCTTGAAAACATTCCTGGCCACAAATACCATGGCATCACCAAGATCTCTAGAATAGGAAGGTTGTTCAAATGTCATTCTGGAGAGCTTCTGGAGGAGTTGCCGCTTGCTGGAATAGTCTGACCAGCGGACAAGATACCTGCTGTCAGAACTGTAGGAAAGGACTGCAACCTTTGCTCCCACAGGGCAGTTGTTTTCCCTAATTTTAAGGTCCTTCACAATGGAAATGGTCATATTTTTCACAACTTCAAATCTCTGTCTTGACACATCCAATGCAAATACCAGTTCTGTTGGGTAGACAGGGCATTTGCCTAAAATCAAAGAAATAAAAGCCAGACATTGAGGCATTCTAGATCAACTGCACCAAGCAGATGTCAATCACCCAGATGGCATTCCTTGGACTTGTGGATGGAACGATTTAAGAATAGAGTCTCCAGATTAAGGGGCTACCACCACCTAGCCATTGCTCCTAATTCTGCCCTCAATGGTGAAGAACTCTTCAAATCCTTCTTCTTCTTGACAGCTTTTCAAATATTTGAATATTCAAATATCTCTTGAGACCAAATATCTCTAGCTAAAAGATCCTTGTATGACTTTCTCTCAAGGCCTTTTTCCACCATGGGCACCCTCCTCTGTATACTACACAGACCTAAAGCCCATGTGAGTGTGTTGAATGATCTCATAGAATCACAGAATCTCAGAGTTAGAAGGAACCTCAGAAACCAGAGAATTTTGGACAGGAATTTTCTCTACTACATACCCAACAAGTACAAGCCTTTGCTCAAAGACCTCCAGTGAGGGTAGCTGAGCAACCCATTCCACTTTTGGATGGTTCTATTTATTAGGAGCTTCTTCTGATATTAAGGCAAAACTTGCCTCTCTGTCATTTCCACCTATTGTTCTTACTTTTGCCCTCTGACTGAGTAAATAAATGAAATTCCTTTACCCCCCTTCAAATACTTGAAGACCTCTCTTAAGTCTTCATTTTTCTAAGCTAAATCTCCTTAGTTCCTTCAATAGATTACCATATGGTGTGGTAGGAGTAATATCCTAACCTTCCCTCCCACCCCCATAATGTAGGTTAGGTTAGTTTTTCCTTAAAAGGTGTTGAGACATAACTTGAGACTGGGTTGGTTAAAGGGACTACAGGCTCAGATTGTTGACATCACTGCCTCCTTATCTAAGGACTAAATAGCCATGAGGCAGGCCAGGGTTTGACTGGTGGATCACAATGGATAATAAAGGCAGGGGACGTTTGTTCAGCTGAATAGACTTGAGGAGTCCTCAATGTGTCCTTGCTGAATGTCTTTATCCTGAGACAGCTATCTGAATCTCCCTTTGTTAACTAGTGAAAGACTTATGAGTATCTCATTTTGTTCCAATATCTAAATGAAATTACCATGGAATGACACAAGTCAGGCCCATCCCAGAATATATGGCCTACTTTCCAGTTCCTTTGTTATCTTCATCTTTCTTGTCTGGATGCTCTCCAGTTTATCCTCATCCTGTTTAAAATGCGGTACCCAGAACTCAACAAGCTATGTGATCTGAGAAAGGCCACCCCAATTTCCTAGGGCATTTGCAATCCTTCCTCACTCCCCCCAAATATCTCAGCACGATAGAGGATAAAAACCAGTAATTACCAAAAAGATAGCTAGAGGAACATTACCTCTGTCTCCAGTTTAAGTCCTAGCACCTCCAACAATAACAACAAAAACAGTTATGTCCAATTCTTTGGTGGATTAAGTTGGATTAGGGACAAGACCAAGAGGAAAACAGTAAGGGAAAAACTAGCTGTCCTAAATGAGTTCGAGTCATCAGACTCAGATGAACAAGAACAGAAAGAACAGGTGGTGATTATCAGTGAAGATTGTGGGTAGGAGGAGAACTGCGGCAGTTCTGGAGAAGGGCAAAAGCGGGGTGCTTACAAGCATATGCCAGTGAGCTTGCCTTTGATTCTTGGCAAAAATGTGAAATCCTGAATTAGAGGGAGAATGAATGAGCATCTGGAAGCTCATCAAAAACAGGTCGTGGCAGGTCATTTCCATTTTTGACAGATTCACCACACTGCTAGATTGTGGGACGTTGTAGCTATAATTCGTCCAGATTTAAGCAAAGCGTTTGACCAACTCTCATGTTATTCAGGTGGACAAGAGGATTAGGAACGGCTAGGTGATAATATGTATAGGCAGATTCAGAAACTGGCTAGATGCCTGGACTCCAAAGTAGTCATTAATGGCTCAATTTCAACTTGGAAGGAGGCTCTGCTGGTGATCCGGATTTGGCCCAATGCTGTTGAACATTTTTATCAACGAGTTGGATAAAGGAATAGACAGCACGGTCATCGAATTTTCAGACGACACAGTTTGGAGGGATGCCTGACACACTGGATGACAGAGTCAAGATTCAAAGAGATTCTGACAATGTAGACCATTAATTGATTGATTTATTAATGCCAGTGGCTGGGTGTCCTTTTGATGTTGTGCCCATACTGCTGTTACTGGTGGCAGATGCTGTTGCTGATGGTGTTGATTTTGTATGGGAATGAAGGCAGAATTCCCTTAAAGTTCTAAAGCCCAAATCTAAAAAGATGAATATATCAGGAAAAGTGGAAACTCTTGCATTTAGATTTTTAAAAATCAACTCAATGGGCATAAGGGAAGGGAAGCATTGCTGTATAGCAATTTGTCTGAAAAAAAGTACCTGCAGGTTTTACTGGAACCAATATTTTCTCACTCTACTTTTACAGAGGTATTGTATCCAAGACTGGGTGGTGGACTAGATCCACTGTACTTTGTCCTGGCCAGACACCATAAGGAGGACTGTGTTCCTTTTTAGGTGTCTCATTTTAAAAAGAAATTGATCATTGAGAGAGCATCGATATATTAGGGGAAAGACCCTAAGTTCTTAGAAAAAGAGTATTGGCTGAAGAGACTGAACTCATTATCTTTTCCCCCAAATCCTCCCCTCCCACCTTCCCTGTTACTGTAGAGAGCAATGCCATCCTCTCATCCTTCAGGCTTACAAACTAGGGGTCATTCTAGACAACTCTCTCTCTCTGTCACACACACACACACACACACACACACACACACACACACACACACACCACCACCACCACCACCACCACCACCACCACCACCACCACCACCACCACCACCACCATATACAATCTACTGCCAAAGCCTGCCCAATTTCACCCTTAAAGTGCATGACTGATCATGTCATCCCCACCCTCTATTCAGTAAACTCCATTGACTCCCTATTGCCTTGAGGATCAAATACAAAATGCTCTGTTTGGCATTCAAAGCCCTCCTACTTTTCCAGCCTTTTTATGCCCTATTCTTCCCCATATCCTCTTCCATCCAGTGATACTGACTGGCCTTCTGGTTTTTCTATGGACAAGACCCTCCATCTCTTGACTCTGGGCATTTTCTCTGGCTGTCCCCCCATGCCTGGAATGCTCCCCCTCCTTCCCTCTGCCTACAGACTTCCCTGGCTTTCTTTAAGTCCCAGATGAAATCTTACTTTCTAAAGAAAGTCTTCCCCAACCCCTCTGTTGATTATTTCCTTTTTTTCCTATGTGTAGCTTCTTTTGTGTGTATTTGTTTGTATATTGCCTCTCCCATTAGACTGTGAATTCTGTGGAAACAGGGACTGTCTTTTGCCTCCTTTTGTATTCCCAGAGCTTAGGAACATAGTAAGTACATGTTTAATTGAGTGATTGATAGTCTGGAGAAGACAATCTTTGGAATATGGGATGGGATGATAATTCTCTTCAAGTAATTAAAATGCCATTATGTGAAAGAGAGATTAGACTTGTAAAGCCAGGAAGACAAAAGAGTCCAAGTTGACTTAATGGGTTTGGGGGAAGGAAGACTTAGCTAAACAAAGAACACCAAAAGAAAAGTCTCAGGAATACAATAGGAAAAGTAAAATTAATGTTGTTTTCTCTCATTATTTGGTAATAAGTGGAGGAAAATGTGCTACTGCGAGGTGCTTGGGAACCACATCAACAAAGCAAGACTCATCTTACAGAAGACACAGATGTTAGCATTAGGCTTCTAGACAAGAATGCAAGAGCATAGATAAATTTCTCGTGGGTCTGGGAGAACTGGGGTCTGCCACAGATGATACAACCAGCTTTCTGAAACATTTCATTAGGGCCACCTGTGCACTACACATGAGGAACAAGTGGCAAGGCAGCAGGTTCCCTGGGAAGCCCAAGTCCAGTCCCGTGGGATGGTCATATAGTCCATAGACCAGCAGGAGATGTTCATGGTTATCTTGGACAGGCTGAAGTGTGGGGACCAAGGGACAAGTGGAAAGAATCAGCACCATTGGAAGGACTCCCTGAAGGCAACATTAGGCAATGAGGTAGCAGCTGCTCTAGACTGATGGAGAAGGAAATGGCAAACCACTCCAGGATCTTTGCCAAGAAAACCCCAAATGGGGTTAACTGAACAACAATGACCACAACAGCAGCAGTTCTCTGAAACAGCAGCAAACAGGGCAGCCTGGTGTGCACCAGCCAGGGCCATGAGGCTATAGGATGGACATTTGGGATGGCAGGACTTATCTCCCAACCTGGGAGGCCAAGGAACAAAGCTGCCAACAGCGATTAAATCCTAGAGGGAAGGATGAAGGAAGCAGGCAAGCTATGTATACACTCAGGCTGGAAAACCATAATAATAATCAGAGATGTGCCCATGAGTAATGAACTACCACTGGAGGTAACAGTAATAGGTGATATTACATGGAATTGTAAGGTTTATAATACTCTTTATACATGCATACATATATACGTACTTATACACACATAAGTATATGTAATACATATATATATACATATATATATATATGCATGTGCGTGTATTTATATATCCCATTTGGTTCTTATGTTGACCCTGAGAGGTTGCTGTTATTAATTATCCACATTTTACAGATGGGGAAACGGGTTCAGAAAGGTCAAGTGATTTTTTTCAGAGTCACACAGATAATCAAATATCCTTAGAGGAATTTGAACCTGAGCCTTGTTGATTCCAAGTTCAGTGATGTATCAACTATGCCCTTCCTTTATGAGATTCCCTTTTGCTTGTGGTCCTTGAAGCCTGCTAGGGTTGTTGTAGATGGCATTCTCAGTCAGTGTCAGGTCAGACCAAAAAGGAACTCTGAGCCCTAAGCTTCCAACTCTACACTTCCATAAACCAGCATAGGGTTGCGGAGTTGGACTTCCTTCTCATACAAAAACAACACCATAGGATCTAGTACCAGGAACAGCTGTATGGGCATAAAACCAAACCTAGCCATTGGCATCAATCATGTGATTGAAAACGAAAAGGTTCCCAACCTGAAGGTTCCCATTCTATCAGGGGAAACATCTATGTGTGTGTGTGTGTGTGTGTATACACAGAGACACATTCATATACCTATGTATATGTACACAGACATATACACACACGTATGTGTGCAAAACATATAGAAAGCAAATACCAAGTTAATTTAGAAGAGGAAAATACTAGCAGCTTTGAGGGTCAAGAAGGCTTCATTCTAAGGTGGTGCTTGAGCTGAGTTTTGAATGAAAGAAGGCACTCATGGAGGCAGAGTGAGAAGGCAGTACATTCCAGGTATAAGGACAAACCAGGGCAAAGCAGGGAAATAGGAGTGCCTTGTGTGAGAAAAGCTAGACCTGGAGTTTTTTACTTTTTGAAGGCACAGACTCTTTTGGAAGTCTGGGGAAATGGATGGATCTCCCCAGAAGAATGTTTTTAAATGTATGAAGTAAAATACATAGGATTACAGAGAGAGCCAATTATATTGAAATACAACTGTGAAAATATTTTTTAAAACCCAATTTCTCAAATCTTAAATTAAGAACCTTTGAGTTGAAAGGTCAGTCTGAAGGGATTGCAAAGAACAGGAACTTGTGAAAAGCTTTAAAACCCCAAAAGAAAAGTTCACGTATGATCTCAAAATCAATTTGGGGTTTACTGGGTGGTGGAGTAACATGGGTAGAGCTGTGCTTTAAGAAAATCATTTTAATACTATGTGGGGGTTGAACCAGCATAGAGAGAAACTTGAGGCTGGGAGGTCAATTAAGAGGCCTTTGCAATAAGGGTCCACCTATGAGAGGATAAAGACCTGGTGGTGGTGGTCATCTGAGTAGAGAGAGGAGGAGGAATTCAAGAGATGTCATAGAAGGAAAAAAAGATTAGATTTGGCAATGCAATAACTATTTCAATGAAAAACAAAGCATAATAATGAAAACTTACCTTCCCAACAGGCTGTAAAAAACATGAGAGAGAATATTAATATTTTAGAAATAAAATATTAAGAAAAAATGATTAAAGCCAAATTTTCCTATTTTACTAGTACATTTTTTTCTACTTTTATGTGGCCCTATTTTTTAGATGCATGAAAACCAAGATGAGATTTAAAATTATGGGCCCAGCCTTTCACTGAAATTTAAATTGATTTTTCTCCCTTCCTTATAAACTATGGCTAAAAGTGTTTTCACAGGCTCTTGCGCCGAAAAGTGAAGAACAGCCATTCATCTTTTAAGTACAATCCTAAGCTTCTGATTTAGTGACAAGGTCTCTAAAATTCGATTCACTTGATTCCACTCTACACATGTGGGCCTTTTGAGACCATGGCTTGGCTGCAAAACCACAATCTGTCATCTAATTGTCTTCCCCGAAGAACACCCAGACAAATTCTATTTTCCTGAGGAGCCTCAGGGAATTCCAAATGAGTTTGTGTTTGGCCACCAAGCTCCTTTTGTGTGGTGAAGTTTTATTCCCATCCTGCAGAAATGAGGAACCTTCCCCAGAGTTATTTCCCCTGAAACAGCCTGTACTCCCCTTTACACTTTTTAAAGTCTAAGATGAAACAAGAGATACAGTTGAAAAAGCTTACAGAAAACTTGACCTAGGTATTTTTCCAAGTATATTTTATTAAATTTTTCAGAGTTGAGAAACATTTAGATTTTACAAAAGACATGATACAGTCCCCAGCAGGCCTTCTTTCCATGTGTCACATTCAATTACCACTAGATCTCAATTAATGAGAATAATGCATCCCATTATTTCATATTGATTATTGATTGGTTAACACATTATTAATCATATTGGAATTCTCACTGCATATTTCCACTGGGCTGGGACCAATGGCCATCTTTTACATAATTATAACCTCTAACAGTGCAATTTTGAATACATGCAACCACTTCATAGGATTCATTATTCGCACCAATTGGGACCAAGCTGTAAATTCAATAAATGTTTATCTTGATAAAGATACTAGGTACAATCCACTGTCCTAGGTGCTGGTACACAAACTAGAAGTCCCCTCCTTCGAAGAGTTTAATAATAGTTTCTTCCTTCCTTCCTTCCTTATTTCCTTTCTCCCTTCCTCCTTCCCTTTCTTTCTTTTTGTCTGGACCTTAGATTTCATCCATTCAGGGAACTTCTGGTGTGGAAACTCTCTCTTCTGATACATATTGGTAACTTGTGTGACCCATAAAGTCATAAACAGTGTCCTAGAGGTAATGAGAGGTTAAGTGGTCACATCACACACCCTAGTATCACTCAGAGTCAAGACTTCCTGCCTTCTTTCCCCTGTTGCGCGTACCATGCTGCCTTTCCATGAACAGAATATCCTAATATCAATCAGGTCAGCATTTGCCTGATTCTGTCATAACTGAGCTACTAAGCATCTGAATACTATATTATGTTTGAATGTAAACCACCAGGCCCTTCGTTCTATCTACTGCACCACCCAGCTATATCTAACATGGTTAGATTTGGCTCATTGGGATACTTTTTAGACGGTCTCTCTTCTTCCTGTCATCTGTACCATCTCCAAATATGATGAGCAGGCCAGCTATATTTTGAGCCCTACTGACTTCCATGTGCCTATGCGCTAAGAATTGATACTTTGGTCTCATTTGTGAAATGAGAATACTCACGACTATGGTCTCGCAGGAAATGAATAAGTTCACATTCCTGAAAGACAAGAAAAGGGGGCAATGAGCCCACAGAGATATCATGGGTACCACTCGTGTCTGGATGGATGGGTTGGAGACAAAATGCTGGATGAAAGAGATACATACTGAACTTAGAGGTTGTCCCTTCATGCCTTTAGGACCCTGGAAAAGCAGGAGGCAGGTTATTGGTGTGTGCGCAAGATAAATTTGTACAAATTCTTAAGCTTTAACTATGCGACTGAAGGGGATAATGCAATCTTAATTTTGACCAACAATTAGCCCTCTCAAAGCACTCAATGCAATGCCTTGTGCATGGTTGCTGCTCTTAGGATGAAAGATTTCGAGATGGAAGGGACATGAGAAATCATCCGGTCACCCTGCCCCTGTACCCCCTTCCCCGTTTTACAAGTGATGAAACTCAAGCTCAGAATGGCCTAAGATCATAGATTTGGAGCTAGAAGGACCTTAGAGACCAATGAATCCAACAAGGAGGAAGCTCAGGCTCAGAGACCCGTGGGATCGTCCAGTTAGGAAGTGGCAGTCAGGATTAGAACTCACCCAACACTCTTTCCACTGTTCCACGCTGTCCCTCCCATATTTAGTACTTGCTAAATGAATATATATCAGCCAGCACAAGCTGTATCAGGGGATAACATCTGAGGCCTTGGCTCAGCAAGGCTTTGTCCACACTAGGCAAGCGTATTTCACCATTCTGGGTCATTTGGCTCACTGTATCCCCTCTCCAGCCTGCCCACCTTGGCTCACTACCTGGACTACAGATGATGCACTGAAGTGAAGAGAATCTGCCGCTTGGCTTAGCAGCATTGTCTAAATGAGGCAATGCTTGGAAGGAACAACATTCAAGAAAGAAGCCTAAACATTCCAAATCGTAAAGACAGAGGAGTACCAAGAACTGGATTTGAATGGAAATGAAGATGAGTGGGCATATCACAAAGCAAGAGTTAAAATTAGAGAAGGGGGTCACTTTCAAAATTTTGCAAGTTTGACATAAACACCTATTTTGTTTTTATTGTGGAGTTAATTTTAGGCAAGAAAGTCAAGGGTAGCTGCAAATCAGAGAGCAAGCAGCCCAGAGTCATTAGGTGCCAGGAGATCCAAATGTTAATGGAACAAAAATCAAAGAGATGCTTAGAACCCAGTTGAAATTAATTAGAGAAGGCTTCCTGGAAGTAGTGAGTCCACACTCATCTCAAGAAATCCTGAACCTTTTCTTATCCCCTTTCCTATTCTCTTCAACCAGGATAAAAAAGTAAAGTAAGTGAGCATTCTCCCAGTGGCCCTCACCGTTTCTTTTCAGAGGAAAGGGAACAATAATTTCAAATGTTGTAGTATCCCAGCTTTGGGAGGGACTTTGAATGAAAAAAAATTATTTTTTAATATATAAATTATACATATATAAATTATCTATATATGCACATATATATGGAGAGAGAGAGAGAGAGAGGGAGAGGGAGAGGGAGAGAGAGAGAGAGAGAGAGAGAGAGAGAGGCAGGTAGGTAGCTAGATAAATAAATAAATAAATTACTAAATAAATAAATAAATGGATAAATAAAGAAATAAATAAGTCACCAGACTATTGTTCACTAGCTATGGAAATACTTACCCTTGGCCCTGCAGGTCCAGGAGCACCGGGAAAACCAATTTCACCCTTTGGACCCGGGCCAAACTACAGATGAGAACATGTTACAAATATCATTAACCCATGTGGCTTAATGTAAATATAAAGATCCAGAAGATATATAAGGAAACATTAAAGAATAATTATAAGGCACTTATTAAGGGCAAGATGTTTACATATGATATAGGAAAATGTTATCAGTGTGCTTGAAACTCAGTTACAAAAAGACTTTATAAACACAAGTCACAGTTCTTTCAGGGCAAATAAAGCACTCACTTAGAAAGCCAATAGCCATTCCTAAAAATCAACAACAAAACCCAACGTCCTTTTTCCTTTTTCAGGTTTCCCCGACTGCTCATAAAGCAATGTGTTTTTGGCTGCACATTTGCCACATGATTTTTTTTTTAAGTAGCCAAATGAACGAGAGAAACAATCTGACTATCATATGAAGGGACCTAATAAAAAACCTCCAACCTGAAAAAAAAATGAAGAAAAAGCATCAGTCACCAACATAAGGAGGGAGATGGAAAGGTCAGCCATTTATACAGCTCAGGATGATGGACTTGAGCACTAATGAAATTTATCCAGTCAAGTGGAAAACACCTGGCTGCTGCCAACCTTTTCACTCAAACAATGATGC
Organism: Phalanger gymnotis; assembly: GCA_028646595.1. Classification (NCBI taxonomy): domain Eukaryota; kingdom Metazoa; phylum Chordata; class Mammalia; order Diprotodontia; family Phalangeridae; genus Phalanger; species Phalanger gymnotis. Next base: position 29,410,075 of record CM053623.1, on the reverse strand, counting down.
CCACGACTGAATTCATATGTAAAAATGAAAATGCGCCTTTTATCTCTGTGCTTTTCTTATTGGAAGAACATTCTTCCTGAAAATGAGTAAGTGCCTGGCCTCACTAAATGACCTTGAGTCATTTAGTAGGAGGAGAGCAGAATCATCAGAAAACTCTCAAAAGATGGAGGAGGAAAGAAGGCAGCTTCCCTTCTATTCAGATAGATCATGTTTAAAGAGACAGCATTCAGAATACGGTACAAAAGTCAAGAACTTTGTTGTTGGCAGAAATACATACACATTATGCACATAAACACACACGTGATTTAATGAAAGCAGGAATGTGGGGGGGGGGTGAGGGGAGAGAGTAGGGTACTAGAAGATGACCTTGGCTTTTCCACCTAAGTTTTGTTCTGGTCTCTAGCTTCATTTGAATGTTAATCAAGGGAGATTTTGAAAGTACCTCAGCTTCCACATAACCTCTAAGTTTGTTTGTCTGTTTGTTTTCTAGCAGAGGCCCCAAAATGGGTTGGACGACATAGTATCCCAATCAGGGGTGCAATGCAAGTTAAAAGGAATTTCCTGTATGCTAATAGGGTTGTTGTCTGAGACCATGGGCTTTAAATCAGTCCTAGACATAGGTTAACAACATTAGGATAAGGATAGTCTGGCCAACTTTTGCTATCTTCATAGTTAAAATAGCTCAGCCTCCCTTTTCAGAGAGAGGCTTTCTAATCACCACTACAGACAAATTAGTGTTAGACAGAAATTAGTGTTAGCATTATTACAAAAAAAGCCTCAGAGATTTACCATTTCAACACTGCATAGATCCATAGAATTTTGGATCCCTTAGACATCATTTAGTTCAGACCAAATTGATACAAATGGATGAACTAAGACCTAGGGAAGCTGAATGACTTGTCCAAGGTCACATAGCTACTTCTTGGTGGTTTAGATGCCCTGAGGAACGATGAACATTCTAAACTATTCTTTAAATGTAACAGCCAGAATTATTTTATTTAAAAAAATAAACAAGAACCTAACATCCCAGGGAAGTTAGCCTACTTACTGTGAGTCCTCTGAATCCTTTAGGTCCAGGTTCTCCTGGAATTCCTGGATCACCAACATTACCCTAGTGAATCAGATATAGTAAAGTTGAAGTATTGAAACTATCCACACTAAGACAGGAAAAAAGACAGTATCTTAAGTAATAATAATAACAATAATTGATATTTATATAATGCTTTAAGGTTTGCAAAGTGCCCAGCACATAGTAGGCATTTAATAAATCCTAGTTGGTCGAATAATTGCAAGAGATAGTCATTATTCAAACTCTTGTTTTTTTAAGTTTTACAATAATTCAGTAATCAAGTGGGATGGCCAGAATGAATATCGTGATTAAGGTTAAGTACTTCCTGCGTTGGTGTGGGGGTAACTTTTCTGATTGGTTAAAGTTCTCCTTCTGGTATGTGATTTATTGGAGATGACAGTCCCCAAGGTTCCCCAGATGGCCAATTGCTCTCCTTATCACCTAGCCTCTTTTCAGTTTTCAACTTTGGGTAATTAATGACCTCCTCAATGTGATTCTTCAGCATTTGATTCTTTGGAGGCTGAAAACACTTGCTCTGTGGCATGTGGAAAGCTTCTGACATTTACTGATTGTGTTACCCCATGCGAATCACTTAACCCTTCTTGACCTCAGTTTCACCATCTGTAAAATGAGGATAATAATAGCTCTTGCCTCCCAGAGTGGTTGTGAAGATAAAATGAGATGTTTACAAAGCACTTTGTAAACCTTAAGGCATTATATAAGTGCTGGCTATCATTATAATTCTAATTATCCCTAAATATTGATATTTTTGCCTATTGATATTAACTTTCCACCCCATCCATTTCTGTTGTTCAGTCGAGTGCAACTCTTCATGACTCCATGGACCATAATATTCCACAGACCCTTCTATGCTCCGCTATCTCTTGAAGTCTGTCCAAGTTCATGTTTGTTGTTTCATGACACCATCTTGTACCCGCAGTGGCATGACTATATGATGAAGTAATTGACACAAAAAGACAAAGACATTGGGGCTAGGCGAGTCGTATAGTCAAGCTATGGACTGATTAAAAATGCAGTTACTGACAGTATTTTATACAGGTTAATTACTGAGTCATCCTGACTTCAAAGAAAAGTACAATAAAGCATTGATTAAGTTTTTTATCTCCTTGTTCCTGGGAACGAGACACCAGTCTCCTACAGGCTAACAAATTGAAACATTTCTAGTCTTTCCCATGTAGATAACCGTACTGAAACATTTCTGTCATCACCCATGCGGGTAATCATACTGAAACATTTCAGTTCTTTCCCATGTGGATTAATCAGCTGCGAAGGTGGGTTTTCTTTGCCACATCTTCTTATCCTGCACCTGGCCTTGCCATGAATAGATCCATCCTCTGCCTTGCAGAGGTCTAACAGTCCTAAACAGGACATAGCTGGCTCCCCACACCATCTATCTCTGATATCTATCATGATACCATCTCATCCTCTGCCATCCCCTTTTACTTTCTCCTTCAATGTTTCCCAACATCAAGGTGTTTTCCAATGAGTCCTGTTCAACTCTTTATGACCCCCTTTTTGGGATTTTCTTGGCAAAGACACTGGAGTGGTTTGCCATTTCCTTCTCCAGCTCATTTTGCAGATGAGGAAACTGAGGCAAACAGGGTTAAGTGACTTGCCCAGAGTCACACAGCTAACTAAGAAGTGTCTGAGGTCAGTTTTGAACTCAGGAAGATGAATCTTTCTGACTCCAGGCCCAGCGCTCTATCCACTGTACCACCTAGATGCCCATGGATAGATTACTAAAGACAAAATAAATTCTGTGGAGAATTTGCAGAAGGAAAAATTATTTTCTAAATCTTTCACTAAAGTTTTCCTTTGATATCTCATTGCGGTACCAAGGTGGCTCTGGCTTCCAAGGACTACAGTGGTAGCATGGCTGTAGACTGCGTGTGTGCGTGTATGTGTGTGTTCACCTGTGAAATGTTCATTGCCATCATTCTCCTTCTCCACTGCAGGTAAACTTAGAGTCAGGAAGACCTGAGTTCAGATCCTGCCTGAGAGATTTGCTAGCTGAGTGAGCCAAAAAAGTTACTCTTTCAGCTTCAATTTCCTTATTTGTAAAATGAGGCACATATACACAAGTGGAAGACCATGGGCTTTTTTTAGGCTAAGGTCTTTTCTGGGAGAAGTAGATGAGAAGGAAACACATCTCAGGGAAATAGCTAGCAGGCCAATTTTTATCAGCAAAAAGAGTGCATAAAGGGTAGTAATATGAAATAAGACTGGAAAGGTGGGTGGCAAAAGAAATTGTAAATTTAAGAAAACCCTTTCCTACCTAGAAAACAGTGTTCACCACCAGATACCCAGGGCTGTCTTCTGCTCTTTTCCACTATGTACCCAGGAGGAAGTACTTCTGGCTATCTGTCCTTCCCCTCTGTCCTCAAAGCTAATCTGCATATACAAGTAGATAAATACATGTTTCCTATTACAGTAATTGCAATTTAAGTGAAGCTCCAGGTACCTGGTTCCCACTGTCTCCTGGGTGTCCTCTTGGGCCCTGTAATTTGTAAAATAGAAAAAGAATAAACAAGTGTAGCAGACCATTACTCAGTGCATTTGTACACATGTGGTTTTTGATTCACCAAGTGAGAAAAGCGGTAAATCTTTTAATCATTACCTTTGCTCCTTTCCTTCCCTGGCGGCCATAGCCTGGAATGCCCAAGTCTCCCTGTGGACACAGGAGTAAATTTCAGATTTACAGCATTAACTGTTTTTAACATCTCACATGCAGATACACCTGTTCAAGAAAAGGAGACCCTGGCAGGAGTGGTCTTTAGCCAAGTTAACATGGTGTCAGAAAAGTTTCTTTGGAATAGTCATCCAAGGACCTGCTCAGTCAACTCTAGACCACTCCCACGGTGAAAGGGTTGGAGGAAGTGATGGAGGGGATCATCCAGGATAGCTGGATGGCAGAGTTGCCTCCCTGGAGAGTATAAATTTGTTCCAGGAAGCCGCGGCCCAGAGACACCAAAGGAAAGGATACCTCTGGGGAAATTTCTCCCCTTCTAGTCTGGACTTGTGTTTTTTGCCATAACAAAAGCTGCTCCAAGTGCAGAGGAGAGAGGAGACTAAGACACCCTGGCAAGCTTTCCAACTTTTCATCCTAAAAACTAACTCAGTATCTCTCCCTCTAATTTTGTCTTATGAGCCAGTCCTGATCACAGATTTAGAGAACTGAATGAGACCTTGGCAACCATTGGGTCCAGCCCATACATGAAAAGCAATGACCACTAGAACATACCCAACAAGGGTCAACCAGCCTCTGCTCAAATGCCTCCAAGAAGAGGAAACCACCACTCCTCCAGGCAGACCATTGAGACAGCTTACTGTGAGTGCAGCAGGCCTAAAGAAAGACTCACTTTCCTGCACCAGGCCTGTCCATCTCCTTTCTACCATCCTTTTGGTCTCTGGTTGGATGTGGGAAGAAAAAGCAATCCTTTATTTTCCTCTGAAAAGCAGGTCTAGATATGAGGGTAAGCAACATGACTTGTAGAGGCCCTAAGTAAGGGTTCTGAACGTTTTGTGTGTCATGGGCCCCTTTGCCAGTCTAGTCAAGCCTATGGAACCCTCCTCAGAAAAATGTGGGTAAATATATCAAATAAAATACATAGGATCACAGAGGAAACCAATGAGGTTAAAATGTAATTTTCAAAGTATTTTCAAAAATAATTTCACAGACACTGGGTTAAGAATCCATGCCCTAAGAGAACGGTTTGACAACCACTGCCCAAATCCATCTGATGCTCAGAGAACTTAAGGTCGTCAAGAAGCACTGACTCTCTCAGGTAGGCCCCTTCTCCTTCCCATCTCAGAGTAGAGGATTGTGGACAAGAAAGTAACCCCCAGACTCAAACCTGCATTCCACGTGATCCAGTTGGCCCCATGGTTCCTTTATCACCTGGAACTCCAGGTTCTCCCTATGGCATCAAAAGAGGACAGTGAAAGTATGATAAACAGTGACCAGGCTTTCAGATGAGGGTTCACCAGAGACCCTAAGGACAAGTGCCTATGGGTTCTCTTGGTGCAAGGCAAAGGGCTCTCTAGATAGCACTAGGAGGCGTTGACAAAGGCACTGTCACAGATGGGCCAGAAGGGTTTCTCCCTGACACCCCACAAGGCATGTGTATCAGTACCTTGTAACACACAAATACTGCTGTTCTGAGTATTAAAATTTTTAAAAAAAACAGGAGGAAAGAGAGAATTTGGTAATCCCAGGAGAAGCTTCTTGGAACTCACACCATCACTTCAGAAGTAACATGGATTCATGGAAAGGGGAGACCTGGGCGTCTAGTCTTAGCTCAGCCCCTAACCTAAACTTGAATTTCTTCACCTATACATTGATTCTTATAATAATTCTGTGAGGTGGGTCTTACTGTCCTCCTTAATTTATGGACGATGAAACTGAGGCTGACAGGTCACACACTCAGGAAAGATCAGCACTGGGATTCAAACTCAGATCTTCCCAAGGGCAGTGGGCTGCCGTATCGTCTTCCAAATATAAAAGGAATAAGACCTACCTTCCTTCCCAAGCTTCCAGGTTTTCCAGGACTCCCTTTAGACCCTGCTAGTCCAGAAGGCCCCTGAAAAGGCGGACGAGATACAGAACATTGGGAAAAATAAAGCTTTAGAAAAAGCACTAGAAACTCTTCCCTTCATTATGTTTGTATGCTGAGCGAGTACTTACAAGCCTCCTTCAAAAGGAACTATTTCCAGCTAATGAAAAGACCTGATGAGGGAAAATTGCTACCACGGATGGACTTCTGACCCAAAAGGAAGAAGTGGAAGGAGACCGAAGGTAACAGGAACCTTGGAAGAATGCGACCTTGCCACTGATGAGAAAGAAGGCTTGTGTTCTAATCCTGCCTGTTAGCTAATCAACACATGGCATGTTTCTCTCTTTACCCATCTGTAAGGTGGGATCAATTCTCATCCATTTCTAACCCATCTCAATAGGATCTTAGCAAGATAAACCAGCATATGGACAATTAACTCTCAATCAACTAATGCCTGGGGTAGATGGCAATGATGTGGATAAAGTGAAATACCAAACTCTCTCTGCCTGTGTCTCTGTCTCTCTGTGTCTCTATATATTTGTACATATATGCACATATGCATATATGTATATATAGGTATATGTGTATACATGTATATATATTCATGTGTATGTATATGTATACATGTATATGCATGTGTGTGTATATATATATACACACATATATATGCATATATATAAGCACACATACTTTTTTAGAGCCTCCTCTTCTATGTGGCTTTGGAAGTAGTAGGATTTTTACAAGTTTTGCTTGGGCTAGGGTTAAACCGGGCTTGTGTTCTCTGAAGGCCTGTAGCCCGGGGCTACCATGCTGAAGTGGGAAGGGTGTTTAGGGGCAGGGTAGAGGTAACCTAATTCTCCTATAGAAGAAGCCAAGAGCCTGCTTTTGGGAAGGCATGATAATGTGTCACGGAAGTGCCTTAGAGCACGTACAGACATTCTGTACCTGGTTCCAGTCCACTCCGTATTAGTGACGAGGAGGCCCATTGATTACCTGTGTAGCTTAGGACTGGGGTGCTTTCAAAGAGTTGGCTATGGTCAGTCTCTTGGTGTGGGTTCTTGTCTAGACATGCTGGCATTGTAGAAGGAGGATGAATTGCTGAGGGCTTTTGGGTAGGGGCAGTGCCTCAGGTGCTCTCTCACTTAGAGTGGGCATGAAACCCATAGTCCGTGGTCCTGCTCTTGCTTCTCTCTCTACTCTGCTCATAGATAAAGGAGATTTGGCTACATACAGTCCAGTCAGTTTTGAAAGGTCTGGAGATCTGAGAGGGGAGTCTGTGTTGGGTTTGGTTGCTTCACCAACCAGGATAGCATTGAGTCTCCAAGGTAAGGAATGACCTTCAGGACCCAGTGCAGTGGGAGCTGGGAGCTGAGACCCAGACTCATCCAGAAGTGATTCCACAATTAGACACAAACTCAGTGGGACTAAAGCTGGCTTAAGTCTGAGTCTACTTTCCCCAGAGACAGAACTGGTATAGGGCAGAATGTATCCCCAAGGTATTATGGGGATGTGTCTGTATTTCTGCTGTTGTTATATCTGTGAAGTAAATATCCTTTTGTCAAAGCTAACCATTGTAATTGGTTTAATAGAACTGGAATGTTAATCCCTGGTGGCTAACCATAGGGGTACATGGGGGGACATACCTGAATGCAGATGGCCTTATGGAAAGGCACTCTAATCCCTTATGGACATCTCTGGCACCCTGAAGGGGAGATGTAGGTTCCCTCCCCACCCCCACCCCCCGCCAGGGAGAGTAAGGTTAGAGCCCTTACTACCTAAAAATGGATGACATGTGAAATGAGAGGAAAATCAAATCTTGGCACATCATCGACATAAAGTGAGGCCATCTTGCCTACCTGAGGCCCTTTATTTCCAGGACTTCCTTTTTCTCCCTTCTGTCCAGTGTTTCCCCTTTGTCCCTGGTTATGACATTTGACACAAAAAAAACCACAAAGAATGTTTCTTCTTAGCCAGTAAAGTGTGATGGGCAGAAGTGAAAAGCTTATTTTCTTGATCGATTCTTCAGAAAGCACACCCCAACTCCACCACAAAACTCCACCCAGAAATCCTTTTTTAAACTGTCTTGACATTGAAAAGCAATGGTCTGGAGTGCCCAATTAAGCATCTCATCTGTTCATTTAACAAACATCTGTGCAGAGAAATTCAAAGAAAGGAGCCAGAATATAAACCCCAAGCCAATGATGGTCTCTCATTAGGGTATCTGTATCACTGCTGCCTTTCTAGGGCGTCTTGATATTCCAAAGGTAAAAACATCCTTAAAGCTTGAATGTTGGGTGGAATCCACAAAGGTAGACTATCTCCTCCATGAAGCATCCCCTGATTTCTCCTCTCCCTCAGTAGTTGTTCTCCCCCTCCTCAGATTATCTTTTATCAATTTATGTCTGCATAGTATCTCCTGATTGCATGTGTGAGTTCCTTCAGAACAAAGACTACTTTTTTATCAAGGGTACCTGACATAAGTCAGTGTGTAATATTTTTTTTAAAAAGCTGAATTGAAAAACTAAAGCTCAATAAATCCAAGTGAAGACCATGATCAGGGTGGGAAGGTTTCTTGGGCAAAGTTGGCAACAATTACATCTTAGTTCTAATGCACAGAGACAGAAGATGGGCTCAGTCAACCTTGGAACTGGGAGGGTGTGAAGGAGAGGAGTGTGAAATGGTAAAAGTAGGTTGATGCTAGGCTTTGAAGGGCTTTAAATTGCAAGGTAAGTGGTTTATACTAGATCTTAGAAGAAATTAGGGAACCACTGAGGTATTTGGTCAGGACTGTAACTTCAGCAGACCATACCTCATGAAGAGTATTTTGAGCTGTGTAGAAGGTGGGATGAGTAGGAGAGATCTTGGGCTTGGGAGAGCTAGTTATGAGGCTGTATCATAGGATATGTGTGAGGTGATAATGACCTGATCCCTTGGGGGAGTGCAGAGGGTACTGCATAGCTTCCAGGAACAAGGAGGTGATAGCTCTACTATTTTCTGGCCTCACCAGACATCATCTGGAGTAGTATATTCAGTAGTGGGCGGCACAGTTTAAGAAGGACATTGATTAAAACTAGAGGGACTCCAAGGGATGGTGAAAGGCCTGGAGTCCATGACATATGAGCATCATTTGAAGGAGCAGTACAGGTTTAGGATGAATAAAAGAAGGCTTAGAGTGACATGATAGCTATGTTCCAGTATTTGAAGGACTGTCACGTAGAAGAATTAGACTCATCCAGTTTGGCCAGAGAAAACAGCCAGTCAGTCAAATGCCTACAATGCGCTAGGCACTGGGCTAAGTTCTGGACCATGCACAATGGGCAGAAGTTGCAAAAAGGCCTATTTAGGCTTGATGTGAGGAAAAACATCCTAAGAATTAGTTGGAACTGTCCAAAAGTAGAATGGCCTCCCTTAAGAGAAATGGTAGGTCTTCCCTCTTTGGAGGTCTTCATGTAGAGATTGAGTAACCATGTGTCCAGTATGATATAATGGGGATTCTTTTTGGGAATAGGGTGGAATAGATAACAACTGAGCTCCCTTTCACTTCTCAAATACTGCGATGCATGATTCTGCTGTAAGGTGGAAGAGATCCTGGAGGTGGAATTAGCAGGGCCTAGCAATGTAAGAAACATAGAGGATGAAGGAGGTGGTCAAATGTGACCTCCAGGTTTCTCATCTGACTGACTTAGAGGGTAGTGGCCCCATTCACAGAAATAAAGAAGCTGGAGGAAGGTTAGGTTTATGCAGGAAGATAATTGGTCCAGTTTTGGACATGTGTGGTTTGAGGCCTTGGTGAAACATCCAGGTGATAATTGCCCATCAGGCAATCAGAAATGCAATACTGAAACTCGGGGAGAAGATTAGGGTTAAATAATCAGATTTTGGAGTCATTTAAATATTGGTGATAATTAAACTCAAGAAAGGAGGTGAGATTATCCAGGAAGAAAATTTAAAGGGAGAAAAGAAGGATAGAGGAAGGAGGAGACATCCACACTGAGGGGATGAGAGGACAATGAGGAATCAGTGAATGATAATGAGAAATAACTCTGTTTGGGGAATAAGGAGAGAGTGGTATCACGGAGTTACAGAATCACAGAGTCTCAAAGGCCATGCATGAACCCAAACTGTGCATGAACAAAAATCACCTCAACAACATATGAGTGGTCATCTAAGATCTGCTTTGAAGACCACCAGTGATGGAAACCCAGTCTCTTCCAAACTAGCTCATTCTACTTTTCTACAATTCTATTTGTGAGGAAGATTATGTCCATGAAGGAGAGAGAATCGAGGAGGGGAGGGTGGTCAGCAGTTTCAAGTGCTACAGAGAGGCCAAGGAAGAGGCTGCTTGGGAAAGGGACATTAGATCTGGCAAATGATTTTTGAGAGAGCATGCTTAAGAGAATGGTGGGGTCAGAAGCCAGAATGAAGGGACACAAGGAATGAATGACAAGGAAGAGGTGAGAGTAGGTGTCCAAGTCTTTTTCTATCAGTTTAGTAATAAGGAGTAGGATGATAGCAATAACTAGAGGGAATGACAAGGTCCAGGGCGGGGGGCGGGTTTTTGTTTGTTTGTTTGAGTATAGAGGAGACAGCAACATATTCCTAGGCAATAGAGTAGCAACCAAAACAGAGGGAGAGACTGAACAAAAGAAAGGCATTTATATTATTATGACAACATTTCTTCTCTATCTGTGGTTTTCTTATATGTGACCCTTTTGACTTTTTTCACCAAGGAGATTCTGGCATTCCTAGGGAGGATAGGATTAGATTGGTTGAACAACCTCCAAATGCTTAAATTCCCAATTGAATTAATTTTGAGACCTTTATCTTGTTGACACCTGAGCCTGGAACCCTGGTCAGGAGAAATTGGTCAAATTTGATGACCCACTAAGCATCAAGTTGGGCCTTCTTTTCTACATGAAGGTTCCATGTGGGCTCATCAATGCCACTACTCCTGGAAATGAACTGTCAATCAATTTTCCATCACTCTAGTCACTATTCCCTTTGACATCCCTGCCCTGACCCATTTGGTGATAAATAAGTGCTTTTTCATTCATTCATTTACTCATTCATTCATTCATCAAGGGACCTAAAATGTGGCAGAGGCAAATACAATGGTAGACTAAGGAAAAATCAATCTCATCTCCCTTCCTTATATGTTCATTTTATATACTATTGGTAGGATCATGGATCTAATCTAATTCTCTCTCATTTTACAGCTGAGGGAAACTGAGGCCCAGAGACATTGGATAACTCAGCCAGGATCACACAGCTCATGAGTGGCAAGGCCACGATTTGGACCAGATCTAGAACATTTTCCGCTATAGAGAAAGTAGGTTTCTGGGGATATCAAAAGAATGGACTGACATTTTTCATTTTGCCTTAAAACCAACACATGCAGAAATGCCATCAATCAATAAGCATTTATTACTTTATTCAGGAATGTGTTCAGAATATTCAACTGTACCTCAGTTCCTCTTAATCCTTCAGGTCCATCTTCACCCTTCGGGCCAGTGTTTCCCCTTGGTCCCTGTGTGATGAATGCTCAGCATTAAGGCTTTCCCCAAAGCAGGATGCTAATAACAACAAGCACGCACACTGATGTAGCCCTTTGTGGTTTCTAAACCATTTCCCTTACAACCCTATGAGGCAGTAAGTACTCCTCCATTTTACAGCTGAGGCCCAGAGGACTCAGGTGGCTTGCTCAGAGTCAAAGCAGTAAGTGTCAGAGCTGGAACTTGCCCTGATGTGTAAGTTCTTTCTCCTGGGCCACAATGTCTTTATCTCTCTGCTTAATTTTTTTCAGTGGTGTTTCAGAAGATCTGCCCCATTCAAACATAGCTTGCTATGTGCGTATTACTGATATACTGATTCTGAGGAGCTAATCTAACTCCATGGGGCTCAGGCTGAAATTCCCTCTTTTCTTTTTTAGCACCAAGAAATTCAGTGTCCTGGACTTCACCTCCCCCCACCATTCTGTTGATGAATTTCTCCCTCTTATTTCCCATTCAAAATATCCATTTAAAAAAATCCCGTTCTAGCATATTTACATGCAGCCAGATTCTGCCTATAAATCACTCTAAATGAGCCCTGACCGAATACTCCCACCTGGGCAGAAAGGAGACTGGCAGATTGCTACCAGTGCATGGAACTGTAAAAAGAGGTAAGTGGCTGAGTCAGAGACGCAACTATTTCAGAGCAGAAGGAAGGCACCTTAGAGATTAACTGCTTATTGGAATCGTGGCTTTAGAGTTGGAAGAGACCTCAGGGGCCACCTAAACCAGAAGACCTTGATCTCTTTTGTGTCATGTACCCCTCTGAAAATTTCCTCCTAGAGTAGACCCTCCCCTCTTCCTAACTTCCCTGTTACTGTTGAGGGCACCCAGAATGGCAGCCTCGGGGTCATCCTCAACTCCTCCCTTTTTCTCACCTCGCTATCTGATCAGCTCTCAAGTCCTATTGTTTCTGTCTTTATAGCATGTCTCATGTAGGTCCCTTCTCTCCTCCAACACTGGCACCACTCTAGAGCAAGCTCTCATTATCTCATCCCTGGATGGTCCCAATAGTCTGCTGCTTGGTCTTGCTGCCTCAACTCTCTCCCTATTCCAATCCTCCCTTTGCCACACTGTCAAAGCGATCTTCCTAATGTCTCCCCTTGAGATACTCCAGCCTCCCTGCTGCCTCATACAAGGCACTCTCATGACTATGAATGCTTTCACTGCTTCTTCCCCCTCCCTGGAATTTTCTCTCCCCTCATCTCTGCCTCCTGACTTCTTTCTAATCTCAGCTGAAGCCCCATTTTCTGCACGAAGTCCTTCTGAATCATCATGCCTTCCCTCTGAAATTATTTTGAGTAGCGAGGTGACTTTCCTAAGATCTCATACATAGCAGAGCTGAGATTTGAACCTGTGTCCTTTGACTCTAAATACAGTGAACCACATTGTCTCTCAAAAAGATCCATCCATGAATTCAGATCAGCTTGTGCCCTACACCACCTGCATGCTAGAAGGCTCTTTCCCCATGTGTGCAACAAAGGGGAAGTGATTCACAACGTGTACCTTTGGTCCTTGGATCCCTCTTCGGCCTGGTGGGCCCTGAAACGAAAAGACAATGAAAATGTTCCTTTAAAATGAATCCGAAATCTCTGGTGCTCAAAAACTTGCCTGATTGACACACATAAGGAACATATCCTGAAAGATGTTTCCCTGAGGTACTTTTTCTGTAAGAATTTCCACACCAGGCGCTTAATTACATCCTAATATTTGGGGGATTGATTGCAAACCAATCTAAAAGTCATTACAGATCCAGACAGCATCTAATAGCCACTGCCAATTATCTGGGACGCTGCTCTCTAGGAAACAAATGACCGTGGGGCCCAGGTTCTTCCCTCCTGTCTCAGAAGAGAGCCATGGGGCTCTCTCAGCTCATTGGGCTCCTCAGGGGCATCAGCTCTAACTCAGAATGACTTGGGTTCCAAGGCCTTCCCCTGCTCCTGGTCCCCTGGTCCCCAGTTCCACTGGGGCTTTTTCTCAGCCTGCTGCTATGCTTTGGAAATTGCTGATGGAGAATGGCAAATCATGCTTTGGCACAAAAGCCTCCACCATTTTCATCAGAGAGCAAAGGTTCAGTCAATTCTTCATTTCCAGGGAGTTTCTCCCCTGTCTCTGCCTTGGGAGCTGAGCTGAAGGCATGAGCAGATATAATGGCTCAGCATCACCATCTGGTGGCCATTTTGACTTTTCCAGTTTGACCTGTCAATCACAAAATAACCAAATTGGAAAAAAAAAATCCAGATCCTCCTGTCCCTGGAAATATTTCAAGTAAAATTATTGAATTCCAGAGCCAAAAGGGGAGTTTAAGAAAAAATTGAATAGGTTGAGAAATAGGTGAAGGATATGAGATCTGCAGGAATAGAGAGTATTATGGCAAAGCACCTCTGGGAGATGAGGCAACATCTATGCCTTATCAGTCATTTATACCTTAGTATAAATGAGCCCAGCTTATGCTGCCTTGAGTGCAGGCATTAGCAAGGGAGAAACAGTATGGCATAGGAGGAAGGAAGAACGGGTGAAGAAAGGGGAGGGTAAAGGCACAACTTCACGATTCTGTCCATACCTCTCTCTGCACGTCTGTGAAGAAAGCAAAAACAGGAGGATTTGTTTCTCTAAGGTCCAGGGTCCTCTCTAAATTGAGTACCCATTATTGTGTCCAATGGCACCATTAATTGTATCTAAATTGACATGTCTATGTTGCCATCTAAAGTAACATTTGGTCACTCAATGCAGTATGCACAACAATAACGTTTTGGTTTATGTCAGTGATTTTATAAACTCTTCTCACTTTTGTCCCTCTGACTTGCCTGCCTTACATGATTCACACACCAAAAATAGAGGAAAAATAAAACCAACGACAACAATGATAAATGGTGCACAGTGTTTTAAAGTTTGAAAAACACTTTATACACATTATCTCATTGGAGCGTCACATCAAGCCTGCATGGCATGTACTCCAAGTATTATTATCATGCCCATTTTATAGACTAGGAACCTCAGGCTGAGAGGTTATGTGAATGAAGGAGTACAAAAGGATTCATTAAATGTTTACTATTTGCCAAGCACTTTCCTACATGCTGGAGATACGCGTAGAAAGTAATAGCTAATACTAATATTAAGCTGACATTTATACACTGCTTATTAAGTGCCAAGCACTGTGCTGAGTGCTTTATAAATAGATCTCATTTGATCTTCACAACAACCTTAAGAGGTAGGTGCTGTTATTATCCCCATTTTACAGATGAGGAAACTGAGGCAAACAAGAGGTTAAGTAACTTGCCTAGGGACACTCAGAAAGTGCCTGAGGCTGGATTCGAACTCGAATCTCCCTATCTATTGTACCCTCTAGCAAGCTAGTCCCTACTCTTAAAAAAAAAAAACTCATATTCTACTGAGTAGGATAATAATACGTAAAAAAAAGTTCAGCTTCAGGTTATAGGGAAAAGCCCAAAAGTTGTAAGGGTCCAATGACGGGGCAGGTGGTAAGTTCCAGAGGTCCTTAGATGACTTACCTAGAGTCATAATTCTTTCTAGTATGAGCAATGATTGGAACTTAGCTCTTTATAATTCCAGGTCTGGTGCTCTATTACTAAAAAATAAACCAAGGCATCACAGATTTCCAGGTGGAAGGCTAGAAAGTGTGAGGTTCAGAGAGATTAAGTGACTCGCCTAAAGTCACACATCTAAGTAAATGTCAGAGCTGGAATTTGAATCTAGGTCTGTTGAGTGCACATCTAGAATTCTTTCTATGACAACACCATCGATCACTCTAAAGGAGGAAGCAGAGAGCTCTTCTCTTAGAACCTAAAAGATATGAGGCTAATGAGGAGGGATGAGAATGAAATGAGGTGATCAGGCCATAGATAATCAGAGCAAAAGACAAGAGGGGCACCATGGGGATGTAGAAAAAGAGCTAGCTGTACTAACTCCTATCCCTTGATGTAGCCTCTGAAAAATCCTGCCGGAAGGGACACAATTAATGACTTTGATAACCTCAAAATTGGTTCAAATGAAAATATTTTGTCTTCTTAAGGCAACAGATATCCATAGGCATTAAAATCTTCACTAAATGAGGACTCTTTGCTTCCTCTTTTCTCCCATCCCCACTTCCCCTAACAATTTCTGTTTCCTTTCATTAAATTTACATTCTTCCCATACGACACAGGGCAAAGATTCAAAGATATTTCACCATAAGCAGGAGAGAAGCCTCACTAAGACGATTACGTGTTTTTTTTTCTCTTGACAATTATGATTTGAGATAAACATGGTCGATAGGAACTTAACCAGATTTCTGCACAATTTTTTCCTGTTCATATCCCTCTGGAGTAGGGCGTCCAGCAGAGCCACTAAGAAAGGGTGCCAAAATTTGTCATTGACAACCAAGCCAAGTAGCTTCATTCCCTCCCTTGAGCCAAAGCACCAAGCCAAAGACAGGAGCCTTTGCCCATCCCCTGGATATTGCTAATGAAGAACATATGATTTTCTCCTTTCGTGATCTCTGCACTTCAGACAAATAAGGTTATCTCTCAACCCTGCTATTCTCTCTTAAAACACACACACAGACACACACTCCTAATCTTCCTCCCCCAACCCCATCTTGTGCTAGGTTTACTATTAAGTAAGGCATAGCAGGAATACATAGGGCTATTTATCACTGTCACCAACTTGTTCCGATCCTTTCAAATCTTCCTTGATTTGTTTTTTCCATCTGCCAAATGGTGGGGGGGCGGAGAAGGAGGTGGGTGGATAAAGAGGAGTAGAAACTTTTCCTCATTTTGCAGGAATTTTGTGAACTTAAAAAAATTCCAAGTACATCTGGCCAGCACAGAAGGAACTTTTAGAAAACCTAAATTTATTCCAAATCTCTTCAGATTTACCCAGCAACATCTTTCCTAGATGCTAGAAACTGTGTTTTGGATCATGGATCCCCTAATGCTCCATTATGGATTAAGCTATAACAGGTATACCAAGACAGGGAAGTATAGAACGTGCCCGTGACCCCTCTTACTGTATTTCCTCTTGAGTTGGGCTCGCCGTCTATGCCTTTCTGCCCTCTTCGACCCTAGAAATGAAATAACAGTATTCAGAATAACATTCTCAGGTGCTTCAGAATCAATCACCCTTTTCCCAACTTCAAAGCCTGTCCTTCTAGAATTCTTCTGTGTATTGCATCTACCAACCAAGTATCCATCAAGATCATAGAATCATACATTTAGAGAAGGAAGGAACTTCAGAAACTAACAAGGCCAACCCTCTCATGTATAGATATCTAGTCTGGGGCCTAAAGACATGAAATGATTTCTTCAAGGTCACACAGGGACTAAGGCAGGGTTTCAACCCAGGTCCTCTGACTTCAGAGCTTTCCAAAGAATCCCCAAAACATGGTCTCCGTGGCCTCTTATAGACTATGCTGGCCGGAAACTTAATAGTTTCTTCCCCAAATGTTTATTCTGAATTTAAGGAAATCAGAAACATTAATAATAATAGCTACCATTTAAATAGCACTTCAAGCACTTTAACTTTTAAGCTTTACAATGTACTTTACATATATTATTATAATACATATATACAGAGAAACAAAACATTAATAAATGTAAACAAATATGTAAATAGAATAATATATACATGTAATATATCGCATATATTAAATAGCACTTTACAGTTAAGCACTTTATATATACAGTTATCCCTTCCACATCATGACTTTCCTCGTCATGGTTTTGATATATGGCGGGTCGACATAAGAAATTAAATGGGAACTTTTGGAGAGTTTTGCAGGAGTGGCAGACGACACAGGAAGGCCAGCAGAGGACACAAACCCTGTGACCAAATACTTAACCCAGATTTTACAATAACGAACCGTAAATACCCCCTAAAAGAAAAAGAAAAAAAATTCAGATTTCTCTGTACGAAGGGAGGGCCAAAAAAGTTTATGTGGATTTTCCAGACGGTGGGGGCGCTGCACCCTTAACCACCACAACGCAGCAGGGGAAACTGTATTATCTCGATTGAGCCTTACAACAACCCTATGCTTGGATGCTGTTATTATCCTCATTTTATAGATGAGGAAACTGAGAATGGGAGATGAAGTAAGGCAAGTCAGGTTTTAGACTCAGGCCTTCCTGACTCCTAAGACCGGTGGCTCTATTCACCATACCATCATAATATGAATTTACAAAAGATAAATAGAGAGATATTGCTTAACAGATTTCCTTTAAATAGTCAGCCCCATGGGGGAAATTAAATTTAACTTGATTGCTAAAGAAAGGTTCACCTACAACTTTTCAGGAAGATTTTTGTGTTTCTGTAAAGACAGACACATGCATTCATTTCTGTTCAAGTCATTAGATAAATTTCAAGCCAAAGGAATCCTTGTAGGAAAAGTACAATGTGTAATATTACTTGTCTTCCTTGCTCTCCTTTGGATCCCTTAGATCCTCTGAAGAAATTGTCATTTCCAGGCTCACCCTAAGGAAAGATGAGAGCAGAGATAGAAATAGTATGAATTCTTCAGGACTTTGCCCCGATGCCAACGTGCTTACGGTAAGAAGCTTGTGCTTCCTCTCCTATCTCACCACCCCATGGAGTGCTAGACTGGCCTATTTCCTTTCCTAGATCCTGGGCTGCCTTTCCTTAGTGTCTCCACTTGCCATTCCTTAGGGGCCTATGACCAACATGGCCCTTTCCTGGGATCAGCAGGGTAATTGGTGGCAAAGGCAGTTGTCACCTCTCCTACTCAGCATAAATTCAGCTCTACCCCTCCCTTATCCCCATCTTCTTTTGCTTTCCCTCCATCGTGCCTTCTGGAACCCTCTCCTATTGTTGACAAAATCCCCTTCACCCTGGTCATCCCTTCCATCTTCTGATGCTCCCTGAAAACTAGCTTCTTTCTAAGGCGCCACATGCCTTGGCCCTGTCTCTATGGGTGGTTGCTCCTTTTCTATACCACTGGGAGAAAGAGTCGGTCATGGCCACTTGCTGACACCATCATCCTGCAATCATCTTTCTGCTCCTTTAAAGATGGTGCCACCCTGTCTAGATACTTGGTGCTATCATCAATGGAACTCCAGCTCACTCTCCCTCTTTGCTGACAAGGTCAGTAACTGACTCACTGTCTTCTCTACCCCAACCCCTGTCCTCTTCAAACACCTTGGCCTTCCAGTTCCTCGACGTCCTCTACTTCCTTGGTCTTTGTCTCCATCACATCCCCACCTAACATAGGTGTGGCCATACCTTAGACCATCTCCCTCCTGATAAAACTAAAATGTCCCCGGGTACTAGAATTCCTAGTTATAATTCTGGATAAAGTAAGTTTAAGACCAAGTGTACTCATACTTTCCCCAATAAAAATAAACCCAATAGTCATTACTGAGCAATACATGGGAAGAAAAGCATATAATCTTCTAAACTCTCAGGCTAAGAGAACACACTAAAGAAAAATGTATTTCTTAAGAGGAAGAGATTCTTCCTACAAGGTTATAAGGCTTTCTCTGAAGCAAGGGAACACCCTCTGGTAACAAATTCTCAAAGGCCCATTTCCTCCCAGGACTGACTTAAGCCCAGCCAGTCTTGATAGAGAAAGGAAAGGAGCCATATCCTGATTTCCCAGCATCCACAGCATGACCAATGATGCTTTTATCACAGACAATGGTATCATTTCAATGTAATGGGTTTCCAGGTCTGATTTCAGCATAACTATGTCTGACATGCTCATCTCCCTCCCATAGCAGATCTTGAAAAAGATACTATTTCTACTAGAGTCTGTAAGACTTAACTGGGCTTTTTCCTAAGTTCATTTATCGATATGGTAGCATGATCCATATTGGGTATTGAAATGGTTACATATTCGGTACAATATGGAGCCAACATAGCCCCTGAAACTTACAGGATCTCCTGGAAATCCCTTTCCACCATGGACACCAGGGGCGCCTCTGGTACCCAGACTTCCCTGCAAACAAGAAAGTTCTGAGTGAGAATATGGTCACTTTTAGGACAATATATAACATCATTTTACAGTAAGTTTTGCCCTAAAGAACATTAAATGCCAGCAAATCCTATGTGAAAAGGAAAAATAGCTTTCCAAGTCACCATTATCTCAATTATTCTATCGTGTGTGAAGTGTCTACTATGTGTCAGGCACTATGGCCTGGAGCATTGGAATCAGGTTCCCCAAGGCTTTAACAGTGCCTGGTAAATTCTCAGGGTCAGTGTGCCTGGTAATTGAGAAATTTGACTTAATTTCCAGCATCGCAATAGGGAGAAATTAAAAATGGAAAAGCTACAAGGTGAAAAAACGTTCATGAGGAGGGTAACATTTGCTGAGGCTGATGTCTTTTGTACCTTACTCTGACATGAGATTTGCTTGTTCTTTTAACAAATATTTTTAAAACCTTGTTAAGTATAACGCATTGTAGGGAAGCTAAGGAAGGAAGCTTCATCTTGCATCTTGCCATTTCCCTGTAGGTCATCTATAGTTTGATTCTTCTGTGATTACCATATTATCTAATTGGCAACTGTGGTGAGCCTACTTCAATACATTTGTGATCTTACAGATGGTGCATCCTACAATTAATCGATACCTTCTCCTGGTTCATGACTCTTATTCATATCCTCCTTCTTTAAATCCTCTGCATGTGGTCCACCCAATATGCTGAGCGGTGGGTGGATCTCCCTCCCAGTTTCTTGACATTACAGGATTCTCAATAGAGAATATGAGCTGTCCACCTTTCATTTCCCACTCTTCCATATGACCACCCCACTTCCTTTTTAGGTTTTACATGTCCTTGATATTCTTTATATTGATTTTGGTCTATAATTCTTTATTGCTAATATCATATAGCCTATTATGACAGCAATGTATCTTTCCATTGTCTTTATCCCTCAAACAAAGCTTTATTTAAAGAAAACATCATTTAAAAAAGCTTTAGTGATTCTAAGTGACTGCAGATTGTGCAATACCAAAATCTCCACAAGGTTGTGGACCACTCATCAGGAGATTATCGATTTTCAAAAGAGTAATTTTTGTTAAAAGGAGAAGCTTGGAATCATTGAAAGCACTGCATAAGTTAGCTGATGATCTCGCCCACCTCCTCCTCAATGTCCATCTGCAATGCCTATCCAAGACATATGTACCAATGGTCTAACTCAGCAGACTACCCTCAAAACAACATATAATCTGGATAATATTCACTCTGCATTTACTTAGGTTTTTTTCCTAGGGTGGATCGCTGGGTGGATCTCTTTAGGGGGACCACAGATTTCATTGAGCAGGTCAAATCCTGTTCCAGGGATTGATATGAACATCATGAAGCCATCTACAAAGAGGGGCATCTGGAGAACCTCATGTGCCAGTAAGGCAAAATGGGCTTAGTTTAAGGGGTGCCCTTGAGGAGTTTGACTTTTGTATACCTTGAGTAAAAGTACTTTCACCTGTTAAATGCTAAGCCCCAGGCCCAAAGCCCTATCAGGTGTGAAACCTGTGTGGGCATAGATTAAGTACTCAAGAGGGGCCAACTCGGGAACCAATTGGTCTCTGGACTCTGGTCGTTGAGGCGGGGCTTGAGAACGCCAGAGGCTTGGCTGCGAGGAGAGGCGAGAAACTACAGCTGAAAAAAAATCAGAAGCAGAGC
>CM053623.1:29368332-29388754 GCA_028646595.1 Phalanger gymnotis | reverse complement strand
ATATATATATATATATGATCCTTTTTGAGATCATAAATTCGGCCTTCCTACTACACCTCGCCATTTGCAGGGCCTTACTCTTCTCTAGCTATCTTTGGTGAACACGTGGCTCCCTGTTTTATGCCTTATTTGAAGTCAATATTTAAAGAATAATTGAACGAGGTCGTCTCTATAATTGCACTTACAATCATGGATTATCTTAACATATATGGGAAGCACATTGTCAGAAGAAAGACTTTAAGACTGTATGTTGCTCACTGAGTCAAAGGTTTGTAATAAATAAATTATAATAAATATAGAGGAACTCTAGTTTTTTTATACTTCTCAAATGTGTGACTATGCAAATTTGGTCTGCTACAGAAAATCATCCGTAGAGCCTGCCTATTCCCTTCTCATATTTTTGTTAAGGGTATCCTTACTTTCTGCACAGACCATTCTCATAAAATCCTTATAGAAACCAGAAAATAGAATAGGGTTAGGCAGCTGCCATTATCTCCCACACCTCCTTTAGGGGGAAAGTAATAATATCTTCTATAATCTTTTCCATTCTTTTGGAATCTTCTTCTCTCTGAGAGATATTACAAGTGGATCTCCAAGTGTCTTTAAAATTCTGCCACTGCCCAGACTCATTTCTTCCATAAGTGTGTGGTCTGGCCGAGTCATTTTCTCAATTTCACCTTAAGTGCCTTACATAGTATATTGGGTACTGAAGTGGTGGAATGCAAATATGGCAACTTCTACCACCATGGATGATGAAATTAGATGATCAGAAATGCAGCGGGTCCATTCCATTTGGTGTCTATTATCTTCCCAACAATTTCATTTATAAACACTTTTAGGATGAGTGGATGTGTGTCACAAGCCAAGCTTTACTCAAATTTATCTTTTTGTTTCCCGATTTTTTATTTCTTATAAAGGGATATTTGTGGTAATCTTCCAACTGTGAGGCATGAAACGACTGTAGACATACCCATCAAATACCACTGAGTTCTCTGGATACTTCTGTCTTAAGTATTCTCATCCCACTTTGGAGCTAAGTGTCATACTTTAAAGCCACCAGAAGAAACACATTCATTGTTTTGTCATAGTGATAATCACCTTGCCATAAACATTTAAGGATACCCATGCATTGTAAATAAATATATGCATATCAGTAAATAATAACTGATATTTCCATAGCACTTTCAAGTTTCGAAGTGCTTTCTACACATTATCTCATTAGAGCCTCACAACATTGAAACAAACAAACAACTGGAACTGTGATTGCCCAATGAGGAAACCTCCTCTGCCAGTGGAGACGGGTACCTGTCCTGCATAGAGTGTCTGGGACACTGAGAGGTTCAATGTGAGCATGTGACCGAGGCAGGACAAGAACCTGGGTCTTCCTGCCTCAAGGCTTGCTCTGGGTCCACCATACCATATTGCCTCTCACTACAGATGCTAATACCCTCATTTTGAGGATGAGGATTGTGAGGCACAGATGTTACATGACTTGCCCTTGGTCACACAGCTAGTAAGACTAAGGGGCGAGATTTGAACCTGGATCTTCCTGACTCTGAGTCCAGTGTTCTATCCATGACACCACAGTGCCCTGACTTCTCGTAGGTGTTAGCAAACCTTACCCGGGATCCTGGGTCACCTTTCTCCCCCTTCTTCCCTGGAGTTCCATGGAAGCCCTGAAAACAGAAAAGGAAAGGAAATGTGTTTTTTCTTCTTTTTATGTTGCCAAGTTAATGCTAAAGAGCTGGCTCATTGCCTGAAGTCTCATCTCTGTGGAGTCCGATCATGTTTTGATACTCAACACCTCCTCTGCTACCTCTCTCCTCTGACTGGAAGACTGGAGAACGAATGCCTCCCCAAACCTCCCTCTACAGAGGGCTCAGGATTTTCCAGTTAACTTCATTTCCCATCAGTTGCTCTTCCTCCTTTTGCCTCCATGACCATCCCCATCGCCAGTCTCTGGCAGCATCCCCCTCCTTTCAGCTTCTTTTTGTATATTGTCTGCCCCTATTCAATTGCAAGCTCCTTGTTGGGAAATAGTCCAACCATTCTAGAGAACAATTTGCAACTATGCCCAAAAGGCTATAAAATTGCATACCCTTTGACCCAGAAATACCACTACTAGGTCTGTGTCCCAAAGAGATCAAAGAAAAAGGCAAAGGACCTATTTGTACAAAAATATTAATAGCAGCTCTTTTGTGGCAGCAAAGAATTGGAAATCAAGGAGATACTCATCAACTGGAGAATAGCTGAACAAGCTGCAGTATCTGATTATGATGGGATACTACCATTGTGCTATAAGAAATGACAAATGAGATGGTTTCAGAAAAACGTGGGAAGACTTATGTGAATTGATGCAAAGTAAAGTGAGTAGAACCAGAACATTGTACACAGTAACAAAAATATTGTATGATCATTAGTTGAGTGACTTAGCTATTCTGATCTTGACAACAATCCAAGACAATTCCAAAGGACCCATGACGAAAAATGCTATCTACCTCCAGAGAGAAAATGATAAACTATGAATACAGATTGAAGTATACTTTTGCAACTTTATTTTTCTCCCTTTCTTGGTCTATGTTTTCTTTTGTAACATGAAATATGTTTTGCATGACTTCACATGAATAAGCAATAGCAAGTTGCTTGCCTTCTCAAAGAAGCGGGGAGGGATGGGAGGAAGGGAGAGAATTTGGAACTCAAAATTTTAAAATATGAATGTTAAAAATTCATTTATATGTAAAATTGGTAAATATTTAACAAAATAAATTGAAATATTTTGATAAAAAGACTATAAGCTCCTTGATGGTAGGGACTATCTTTTTCATTATTTGTATCTTCAGCACTTAGTACAGTGCCTGACACATAGTAGGCTCTTATCGATTGTTGACTACTGACTATTGGATGAAAGGGAAAATTACCTCTTCTCCATTTATCCCATCAATTCCATAATCTCCTTCTTCTCCCTAATAGATAAAA
This sequence comes from Phalanger gymnotis, assembly GCA_028646595.1. Lineage (NCBI taxonomy): Eukaryota > Metazoa > Chordata > Mammalia > Diprotodontia > Phalangeridae > Phalanger > Phalanger gymnotis. The sequence continues at coordinate 29,385,778 of CM053623.1, read as the reverse complement.
AAAAAACAAGAAGTAAATGTCAGAAGTCATTCTCTCTACATTCTTTAAGAAAGTGTGGTCTGTGACCATGACTGATAGAACATTCTTGAGAACAAATATACAAATAAAAGAATCAAATTTAAAAGGGAAATTTCACTGTACCTCAACTCCATTCATTCCTCTGACTCCCTGAAAGAGATTAAACATTAGTCATTTACAGATACAGATGGAAAACAGAGAGGCAAAGGATTTTAGAACCCACTCATTTTATAGATCGCAAAACTGAGCCCTAAAATAGATGATGTTGCTAAACTAAGATGTCTTAGAGTTTTATAGATTCCATTACTCTGTAGAGACCCTAAGAGGAATATTGACTTGAATAAGAGTCAAGAGGAAGATGGACTGTGATAAAGACAGAGGAGGAGGGAGAGGGAGGGAGAGAGATGGAGGAGAAGGGAGAAGGAGAGGGAAAGAAAGAGGAAAAGGGAGGAGAGGGAAAGAGATAAGGGAGGGAGGGAGGGAAGGGGAGAGGGAGAGAAGAAGAGAGGGAGAGATTTAAACAATATTTCCAACAGATTCTTACCTTAAGGCCCTTATCACCCTGACATCCCTGAGCACCTCTTTCTCCATCTGGCCCACTGTTTCCTCTTGGCCCCTTAGAAAAGAAACCAAAAAACACTTAGACGAATCCCATCCATTAAAATGAAGCTGAGCTACTTACAAACCTGACATTTAGAAGAATTAATAGGGCCTTAGAGAACCCCGCATAGGGAACAGATGCACAGGCAAACAAAGCTACTTGTAAAGCTAGTGCAGAAGGTCTCCCCACTGCCCCCAACCCCTGCTCTGTAAATGACATTCTCCAGTGATAGGAATGGGGCTGAATCTGTGATGTCAGTGGTTTAGGGAACTCCCAGGTGAGTTTCCCCACTCTCTACCAGGGTAGGCCAAGACCTTCTCTACAACTTGTAATGTTGAAGAGTTGGGTTGAGCACTGAGTGGTTAACTGATTATTAGCCCAGGTTCACACAGCCAGTGTGTGTGAGAGGTAGAATTTGAACCCAGGTCATCTTGACTTCAAGGCTGGCTCTCTATCTGCCACCCCATGCTGCTTCAGAAATACCACCAAAGAATGCAAATGGATGCTTGGGTACTTCTAATGAAACTTATGCTGTTGCCCAAAATCTAGAAGCTATTTCATCTTGTGCCCACCCTCCCAGGGCTCTCCAGGGGCTATTGGGCAGTGCTTGCCAGGAATGGTTGGTCATATTGAGCCAATGGAGAGATCATGGCTAATACAAGAAGCTGGTCCACGTGGGGGCCCTCCATGCAACAGAGATTGCTAATTGAGAATGATTTAACAATAGGGACCATGGAAAGGACTTCCATCTGGGGAGCTTTCAGATGTAGTAAGGGCCACCTCAGAGAATGTGGGGTTGGGGCTGTACACGTTCTCCCTCACCCCGACTCTAATCCTCTTCCTCTCATGAAAATATATTTATATAGGTAAAATTGGGCTAAAATGAACACCAAGGAGAGCCCCAAGGGGCTAAGGCACAAATGGGTAGAATATAACTTTGCAAGCAGAAGGGCACAGTGGTGCCATAACTGTCAGAACCTTGGGACATCATGAGGCTAGTGCTGGGGGAGGAAGCCTGAGCCAAGTAGCAGCTCCAGGCCACCCAGCGATCAGATGGAAGCCAGCTGGCTTTGCCACAGGTGTTCACCCCATAGACCCTGTTGGAAGGCCAAAGTCCTTCCTATAAGAGAAGCAATCAATAAGGAGCCATAATGACTCACGGGTTCTCCGTCTTCTCCTCTGTGCCCTTGGGTGCCCTTCTGACCCCAAAATCCCTGAGGAAGAAGAAAAGAGATTAGCACATAAGTCATCATCGTTGAGCTGAACCCATGAAATCATTAGGAGTTTGAGTCGAATTCCTTGTTCTAGCTTCCGCCCTGTGCTAGGCCTGAGGCAGGGACTAGTCAGCAGATCCCCCTTTAAGAAGATGAAATCTTTGAGCTCATCTATGGTTGTCATTCTCGAGTAGGACTGAGCATGAAGGGAAAAGACACGCATGAAGCACATTTCACACCTACAAGCAACATAGAAATGCTGGCTGTTACTTAGGTCAGACAACTGCCCAGTGACATCAAGTGATTTGCCAATGTCCACAGAGGCAGCAAGTGGAAAAGTCATTAGTCAAACTGAGGCTCCCGGACTTGTCAAAAAAAAAAAAAACCCTAAGGAGCAGGGTCTCCCTGAAGGGCTCTGTTGGTCTGCATGGGCTTTTGGGGGTTGCAGGCTCTGCATGGAGTCACCAAGACTTTGGAGGTCTCTGATGAGTCTTGGCCTCAGACAGAATGCTCTGAGACTCCATTTCTACCTGAAAATCACAGCCAGTCACAACAATTACAGCAGAAGTCAATTGTGCCCCACAGGACTCTTGGTACATCATCCACACGGAAAGACAGCAGCAGAGAAAAGCAACCGGCAGGCAGGATTGAGACAAAAATCAAAATTCTAGAAGCACCTTTGAGCCTCTTGATCCTGGTGATCCTGGTGCCCCTGGAGCCCCCGAACACTTGCAAAGGGCACAGCAACAATGTCTTTCTGCGATATTGTCCTAGAGAGAAGAGAAAGTGAGTGAGCATCCTTCTTCCAGAAAGGGAAGGTAATAAGCATTTATGCAGCACCTACTGCATGTCAGGCACCATGCTAAAAGCTTTACAAATGAATGGCCTTCATCTGATCTTCACAACCACCCTGGGAGGTAGGTGCTGTGATTTATCCGCATTTTACAGTTGAGGAAGCAAACAAAGGTTAAGTGATTTGCCCAGGGTCACACAGTTAGTAAGTGTCTGAGGTCACATTTGAATTCAAACCTTCCTAACTCTAGGTCCAGTGCTCTCTATCCACTGCACCACCTAGTTGCCTCTTAAAAAAAAGACATTGTCCAGGTTAATGTTTTCAAAGTCCCAAATGAATTAGACCAAATGAGTCTTTATTAAATGCCATGTACCAACATGCCCTAATCCACTAGACCCTAGGGATATAAAGATAAAATAAGACAGTCCTTGTCCCCTAAGAGTTTACATGCTACTGAGGCAATGAAACACATTCACATGTACATAAACACAAGATGTATACAAAATAAATACAGCCTGGCCCCCTCCTACCTTTCTAGTCTTTCTGTATCTTGCTCACTCTTACAGACTTTACGGACTCACCAATCCAGAGACCCCACCCCACTGCTTTTCCTTGAACAAGACCCTCCATCTCCAGAGTCTGGGTATTTGAACTGGCTGTTCCCCAGGCCTGCAATATTCTACCCCTTCGTCGTTCCCTAGCTTCCCCAGCCTACTTTGAATCTCAGCTTCTATGAGAAGCCTTTCCCGGTTCCCTTTATTGCTACTGCCTTCTGTCTGTTGATTATCTCCAATTTGCCCTGGGTATACTTTTTATCTATTTGTTTGCATGTTGTCTCCCCATTACACTGTGAGCTCCTGGAGGACAGGGACTGTTTTTGCCTCTCTCTGTATCCCCAGTGCTTAGCAGAGTGCCTGGCACAGAGTAGGGCTTAATAAATGCTTGTTGACAGATTGACTCAAAATGATGGGGAGGCATTGGTGACTATTCCCAATCTTCACCAACCCTCCCAATGATTGTCCTGTCTCTTGAAGTGGCCCTTTAACTCTGCTCACCATCCTGAAGCACCAAACATGACCCTTCATCATGGAGGGTCCTGGAACTCCCTCCATGCATGGAGAACTGGTTTAGTCAGCTTATTACTGCTTCTGTGATTCCTTTCACATTCACAAGACTTAAGGAAATCTTTGTGCATAGAAAGCAAAAACAAGTATCCATCTTTCACATCAGGAAAACTTTATCCTCAGAAGAACCATTTCTCCCCCACCCCAGTTGAACCCTCCAGATAAAAAGATCATTAGGGCTGGGGAGTGGTCACATTGCAGAGCAGGAGTTTGCTCTGGGGAAGAGAGAGAGGTACTGACTTATTCCCATAGGGAGGGGGCAATGTCAGTGACTACCAGCCACTGTTTCTATCTTGCATGTACTTAGGTATTTCCTGTGTTGCCTCCCCCACCTGAATGTAAACTCCTTGAGGGCAAGGTTTGTTTCTGCCTTTCTTTGTAACCCAGTGCTTAGAATGGTTCCTCACATCAATGCTTGTTAACTTAGCTACCAAAATGGCTCCTGGGACCTTGGTCAAATGTGAAGAATGGTTAGGGACACTTACTTTACTTTTGCTTTACTTTGCCATCCTGTATGCATTTGAGTAGCTAATGGTCATTGCTACGAAAAAAGAAAGGTTGAGGAGGAAAAGATATTCAGGTCCCCAAAGCTTCTCCACTCAATGTGGGGCATCAGAGAGAGAACTCATTTAACCAAAGCCAATAAAAGGAAGTCCTATCATAAATTGCCACTCCTAATATAAATGTTTAAATCGCCTTAACTTTGGACAACCAAAGTAACTCACCAGGTACTTTGTCAGTGTGCTGCTCAGATCTCTCATTCCAATGCTTAAATGTGTCCTGTATTCAAATCCTTTTCCAAATTCAATGGTTGAAAAGTCTTCATGATGAGAGGTGGTATTCAGAGCAACAACAAATAAACCCATCAACCCTTATGAACATAAATAAGAGAGACAAAACATAAGTGGGTCCAAATGAAAAAAAAACTAAATAGATGTCTTTCCCATAATAAGACCCTATGCAGTAGCAATTAATGCATGTCTACTAATCAATTAATCATGCAACAATTTTTTTTAATGTCTTACTATAAGCCAGGCACTGCACTGGGTGGAATGTGGTATAAGATGTTGTTCTAAGCCTAATTTTCTTCCACAATGCTTTCCATTTTTCCTAGTTGTTCTTATGAAATAGTGAGTTCTTTTATAGGTAATTTATATTTTCGGATTGGTCAAATACCAGGTTGCTGAGCACCATTATTTCTTATTCTCTCTTTTATCATCTGTCCCATTAGTCTACTTTTCTATTTTTTGACCACTTCCAAATAGTCGAAGAGTCCTACTTTATAATATAGTTTGAGATCTGAGAGTGCTATCCCCCTTCATCATTCCTACCTTTTTGTATTTTCCCTTTCATATTCTAGTTCCTACAAATGAATTTTGTTGTTAATTTGTGTTAAATATGTAATATAATGTTAAATATGTAATTCAGTCAGTCAAAAAACATTTTGTGTCTACTATGTGCCAAATACTGTGCTAAGTGCTGGGGATACAAAGAGGGAAAAGATAGTCCTTGTCCTCACAAATAAGGGAGACAATAAGCAAACGAATATGTACAAACAAGTTATATGCAGGATATATACATATATAAATATATATATGTATGTATGTATGTATATATATATACAGGATATATGTGTGTATGTATATGATATAGATAGATACAGGACACATATAGAGAGAGAGACATATACATACACACACATACATATGAAGGAAGGCATTAGAATTAAGAAGCATTGTAGAAGATGAGCTTTTAGTTGGAACTTAAAGGAAGCCAAGGAATCCATTTTATTTATATTGCCATTTTTATTATATTGGCCCAGTCCAGTCATGAGCAGTCATGAGCAACAAGTTATTTATGTTGGTTTGTTTTCTTTCTTCATGGAACACTTTGTGACTGAATCTATACAAGTGTTGAGTGTGCTTTGGTAGATTGACTCCAAGATATTTTACGTATTTTGAATTTATTTCAAATGAGATTTCCTTTCCTATTATTGCTTCTAGGATTTTGTGATTCTCATGTAAAAAGTTGCTAACTTTTGTGGGTTTATTTCATGGAATGAGACTTGGTTAAAGCTATTAATTTTACTGTTTCTTCACTGATTCCTTAGGGTATTCTACAAAAACCCTCAGATCATTAACAAATGGGGATGGTTTTATTTTTTGCCCATCTTTATCCCCCTTTTTCTTATAGGTTTGCTAGCATTTCTAGAATTATGTCAAACAGTGATATCTTAAGGGAGACAGGGCACCCATGCTTTACTACTATTTTTAGTATATCTATATCATGTGACTCTTAGAGAACTCACGAAGAAAGTAAGGGGCTCGCCATTAGATTAGGGGTGGGAGGGAGTTATGAAGTTTCAGAGAGCTAATTTAATGACAAATTTCTGGACCTTCCATCTTTCAAGACCTGCACAGAGGGACCAGATCTAGTAGGAAGAGATTCCCATTTGGCAAGTCCACAGTGACCCAGAGATTCCATACTGAACTAGGATTGCATGATCATAGAATACTCCTTCTACTGCCCAAATAGTAACGCAAGTCAAGCCAAACCAATCTTATTTTAATAAATAAAACCTCAAGCCAGAACTGAATCCTCTAGAGATGTGGTTCCTGGGATATTATGGATGTGCACAGTTCTGTAACAAATACAAAGATTTAAGCCAAAATAAGACCATCTCTTGTGCTACAAAGGTAGGACCAGCAACCAATTGCTCTTTGCAATTCCCTTCATAAAGAGTTCTAGCACATCTCTAAAAGAGCTGCATAAGAGGGGGAAAGGAAGCCTGCAGGACATCTTTAAAGGTCTGATTTGCTACTATTTCAGCAAATTCCAAGATCCAGAGAAGCCCTGGAATGCAGGTTGAAAGGTTAAACAAATCCCATGACATTTTTCAATAGGTTACCTTGCTCTCTGAGTTCATCTGATTTCTTTTCAAGCCTCCAGAGATCATCAGTCCCATGCTGGAGACCATCAGAAAAAATGAGTATCACCTAGAGAGAGATAAAGCAGGAGAAAGGGAAGGTTTGGCAGCTAAAAACTAATTACAGTAGGGGAGGAAGAAAAGAATACCAAGATTTTGGACCCAGAAAACAGTAGTTACCTTTCCATGATTTCCAGAGTGATTAAATACACTCCAAAGTGACTCTAGATCAGCCACTTGAAGGTGAGATGGCCCATTAACCATGACTTGTCTCAGGGTTTCCATCATTGTTTTTTCATAGATCTGGAACCTGGGTTCAAAACTGGTATCAGTGTTCACTTTAAATGCCACACTAACTTGGGTCTTTCTCCCACAGCTCACCCCTCTTAGGGAATTAATAGATTCTAGGAGGCCTGGAAGGTAAGACTCAAGGTGTGGTTGACCCTCAAACAAGGTCTGCCCTCTCCGATGGGTCGAGATGTCAAAGCCCACGACAGTATCCACAAAGCAACCTGGAGATAGAGGGGGAAAATAATCACCCATTAATGTACAGACCCAAGGAACGATAGGAGGGATAGGAAGGAAGGGGGAGAATTAGCCAACTACAGAATTATGAATTTCTTTTTTAAAAAGTGTATAAGACATTTGAGACAACTGTGATCTTCTCAATTTACACAAATAACAGAACTTTAACTCCAGTCTTCCTAACTCCAGGTCCAATCTACCTGCCTCTGGGTATGAGGATCGATGTGTGTGAGTACATGAAATAGAAAACTGGTCCTCCCCCAACCATGTGCCAAGGGCATCGGTACAAAGGAAGTGATTGATGACAGCTAGATGGTGATCTAGCTGAGCACAGCTCAGCTGATGACAAGTTTTCTAGGGAGCGGGGGAAAGGGATGCCATGGAATGCAGTCAGGAAACTGGAAACTGGCAAGATGTCCAATAAGACTACAAAGAGCAATGGGAAAGAGGTACACTTACTCTTTTGCTGACAATTGTTACAGATTTCCCGGATAACCCTTTTTTTCACATATACTTCCTTCAAGTTATCAAAATTAGACACCGTGATGACCTTCTCAGGGCTGTGGGTGATATGGAGAAACTCATCATTTCGAACATTCCCAATGCCCAAGGCCATGATACACACACCAAGCTCTCTCAGCTTTGCCACAGCCTCGGTCACCATGGTCATGCTTCCCTTTGGCTTCCCAGATAGAACAACAAACAGTATCTGAGGGACTCCAGACATGATCCTGCTCCCAGAAACCAATGTGTCCTTCATGTGGCGAAGCGCATCTTCTAGCCGAGGACTCCCATTGCGCTTTAAAGTAGCCAAAATCTTAGCTTTCCGCTCATTTTTATCCAAGGTGTCATTCAGTTGGATTATTTCTTGGTAAAGGGTGCCTAACTGGGACATCCCAACATGCATGTTTTCAGATGAAACATCAAGATTATCAATGATGTCTGCCAAAAAATAAACCATTTTGCCGAACTCCAGCTCAGTTACCAAGTCAGAGCCATCGCAAAGGAAAAACACATCTGCTTTTTTCATGTCACAAACTGAAAAAAGAAGGAAACAAAATTCTATATTATATATGTATATATTGAGGGAGGGGGAGAGATGGGAGGAAAGGGAAAGAGCGAAGGGGGAGGGGGAGGAGGCAGCACCTTTCCTAAGCCTATATGACTTATATATTCCACAGATGGCTCCACCAAGGAGCAAAGTTGGGTGGGAGAGAGAAGAAGAAAATTTGGTGCACAGAGAGTGAGGGGAAAGGGGAAAGAACGACAAACATCATCATCATCATCATCATCATCATCATCATCATCACAGATAGCATTTTTATAACTTTAACATCTGCAAATCACAATCACTTTACAAATAACTCATTTGATGGTCACAATAACCCTGGGGGGTAGATGCTATTAGTATCATCCCTATTTTACAGATGAGGAAACCAAGGTATACAGTAGTTAAGTGACTTCCCCAGGATTACACAATTAATAAGTGTCTGAGGCCAAAGTTGAACTCACATCTTCGTGACTCAGGCCCAGTGGTCTGTTCACTCTGGTGCCGCCTAACTGCTTCCATTTTAGAATAACTAATATGGAAGGCCAAGGATGATCACCAAGTGAAGGGAAGTAAGACATGACAGAGGGATCCGATTGCTAGAAGCTCTTCTTAGACACTTACTAGTTTATTTAACCTTTCTCAGCCTCAGCTTTCTTGTTCGTGAAATAGGGATAATGGCACCTATCTTGTCCAGTGGTTGTAAGGATCCAATGAGATGGTATTTGTCCAGCACTTTATAAACCCCAAAGCTATTGTTTTTATTTCCTGAAGTGGCTGTTCATATGGCAATGCTCACCAGAGGCATTTTTAGTATGAAATGTGGCCATAACAATAGGAGGTAAATCTAAAGTTCCCATGTGGATACACTGATGTTAAGTTCCCCAAAGAGAAATGGGAAGGTGTTTGATGTGAAGCTCTTCTAAGGGAATGGATTAGGGGGTGTAGAACTGGAAGAATTCTTAGAGATCATGTCGTCCAATCTCCTCATTTTACAGATGTGGAAACCGAGGCTGAGAAAAGAGAGGTGATGTGATTAAAGTCACACAGGTAGTAAGAAGAAGAGCCAAGGTTTGAATGTAGGTCCTTTTGAAGACAAATTTGGTTCCCTTTCCATTATGGCGGTAACCCAGGGGGACTGGTTACTGCAGTCTGAGAGCCCACTAATGGCATTCATTTGAGATGCATCAAGAGCCCAAAGGCTTAAAAGTGAATTAAATTTCAATCAATTCAACTTTTAAAAAAAGACAACAAGCACCAACTATGTGTAATGCACCGTGGAAGGCACTACAGATGGCAAGGCAAAAATGAAATAGTCCTTGCCCTCATAGGGGATTACAGCTTGTTGGAAGGAAGAGCAGGTGAGAAGCTGATCCGTTACCAGCTACAAACTTTCTCACTTGAGTTGGGTCTCAAACTGACCAATGATACCACAAATCAACTGGATCAACAGAACATCAGGAACGGAAATGTAATAAGCTAAGGACAGAGAAGGAGGCCAATGGAAACTTCCCTCTCTGAAAAGAAAGAGAGACCCTACAAAACAATGAGGATCTCTGAGATCCACGTGCATATTGAAAGTCATTCTTCACTTGCAGACTCAGAGGATTAAGAATCGGAAGGATCACAGAATCAGATTTAGAGCAAGAAGGAACCCTAGAGGTCTGATATTCCAGCCCCCTTGCTTTACTGATAAGGAAACTGAGGCCCAAAGAAGTTGAACCAAGGTCACATGGCTAGTGTGTGGCAGCCTTAATGTCATTGTTTCACATTAGTTTTAGACAGATCTAATATGTGACTTTTAAAGTAGGAACTTACCATCAAGTGAATTGTCACAAGCTTTTTTCTCAATAGGCAGGTAAATTTCTTTCAGTTTTTCAAAGTTGTCTACCATGAAATAATTGTCTTTTGAGCCTGTTATATCAAGGAGTTCTTTCTCAGAAGCACCATGTACACCCACTGCATAGATGATGATGTTTTTATCTCTTAGCGTCTTGGCTGTGGCCTCGAGATCTTCACTATCATGAGACACCCCATCAGTAATCACGATGAGCATTTGCTTTACTCCGCTGTTGATTCGACTGCCATTTTTCTCAGTAAATAACTCATGGGATTTCATCAGAGCCTTGGCTGTGTAAGTGTTTATTCCCTCTCTTGTGTAGCTAAGTCCCTTAAGGACACCTTCCCTGGTCTGGTGGGTATTAAGGTGGAAGAGGATTTCAGGATCATCTGAATATCTGAGGGCTCCGAATTGAACCCGGTCTCTGCCAACATCCGCCTTGTTCACCAAGTGCATTGTGAAGTTTATCATGCTCTGATGCTGAGAATAGCCGATGCTCGAGGAATCATCCAACACGAATACGACGTCTAGCTTTTGAATCTGTTTGCATTCTGCAAGAAGGAGAAAGGTTTCATAATAAAGGCCATGCAGTCGACACCCTGCAGCATCTGTTGGGAAGAAGCAATTCTCATGTACATGGTGGACACTAAAGAGATAATCCCAGAGCTGGAGGAAACCTCAGCTGCCGACTGATACTAGAAAAAAGGATTCCCACTATGAAATACTTTACAAGTAATCACTTAGCTATTGCTCAAAGATGTCCAGGGAGGGAGAACCCACAACCTCCCAAGGCAGCTAATTCCTCTTTTCAGCAATGCTACTCATTGGCAAGATTTTCCTGAGATCAAACCTCAAAATGTTCTTTGTGACCTTCTGCTCCTACTTCTGTACCCTGGAGTCAAATTTAAAACCTACTTTCACAGATGGACCTTTTGAGTATTTGAAGACAGCTGTCATGCCCACTCTGGATCTTTCTCCATCCCCGAGTTCCTTCCATATTCCACACGGATTACTTTCCTTTGCCTTCCCTCTGAATATCTCCTTCAGTAGTCTGTTCTCTATACTGTGTTGTTTCCAAACTGATATTTGAGGAAAACCTAATTATTACTAACTGAAGGTCAGCATTCGAAATAAGATACTTCACTCATTCATACCCAGAAAAACATACATATATCGGAGAAAAGAAGGCATGGCCACATGGTTAAACTTGCCTTGTGTCTGAAATGTTGGATTTACAGAACTGTTGGCTCAGTTCTTTAATCTGTGGCATCCATGATACACCATTGGATTCTTCCTCTCTCTCAAAACTGGATGAGCCTCATGGGGTAAGTTAAAACCCACAATTGCCTTTAATTTGTATGTTGATTGATGTGTTCCTTGATCGCTCTCTTTAGCATTAGCTGCCAGTGAGCTTAACACTACATGTTTTATAAATAACTACCTGATGGTTTTCAAATAAGAAAGACATGAAATGGCTTGAAACTATAACTTATTCCCTTCTGTGGACTCAACTGGAGGACAAATATATAAATATAAAATCTTTAAAACTAGAAAGGCAGATCTGTGTTCAGGTCATCTACAGGAGAATGCAAAAGTAGAAAGGAATGAGAATTTAAAGGTGATGAGGGAGACTATCTTTCCATCTCCAATACCATACTATTCATGGATCTCTCTAAACATGTCTATATATTTCAATACTATATCAACACATATCTCTTCTAAGACTTGTAACTAACTCTTAAAAAATGTTGGAAAACATCAAAGCCAGATTTTAGCTCAGTATGTTTTTCCCCCAAGACCTTATGATATTTGGTTGTTGAGTCGTTTTTCAGGCATGTTTGACTCTTCATGACCGCATTTGAGGTTTTCTTGGCAGAGATAATCGGAGTGGTTTGCCATTTCCTTCTCCAGCTCATTTTACAGATGAGGAACTAAAGCAAACAGAATTAAGTGACTTGCCCAGGGTCACACAGCTAGTAAAGGATTAAGGCAGGATTTGAACTCATTAACATAAGCCTTTCTGATTCTAAGCCCAGGACTCTATTCACTGTCCCACTTAGCTGCCCATAAATTTTTTTAGTTGTTTTTCAGTCATGTCTGACTTTGTGACTCCATTTAGGGTTTTATCGGCAGAGATATTAGAGTGGTTTGCTATTCCCTTCTCTATCTCATTTTACAGAGGAGGAAATTGAGGTAAACAGGGTTAAGTGATTTGCCCAGGGTTACATAGCTACTAAGTGCCTGAGGCTGTATTTGAACTCAGGAAGATGAGTCGTCATGACTTTAGGCCCAGCACTCTATCTACTGTGCCACCTAGCTGCCCTTTATGATATTTCTTAGCCCAGTTCTTAATTCCTAACACCCATGGCTACCAGAGCCTTGGTTAAAAACATATAGAGTGAAAAAAATAGTATTTTTCCAAAGGCAGCTTTAATTATGTCCAAGGACTGGTACAGAATTATGAATTCTAGCTTATTATTACCATGATTGTGATTTTTATTATAACAAAAATCATTTAAGAAGTATTAACATCCCACGTTCTAGAAGCCTACATTCAAGTCATTTTAGGGAAAATGGGGACCACTTGCCATCGAGAGTGCAAATATCAAAAACCAGCTTATCTTCAAGTAGCTTTTGGTTATCAAATCTCTCAACATAATAAACCAAGTTTGCGTTCCCGGTGATATCCTCTAGCTGAGGTGATTTTGATCGGAAGATCGCAACCAAAAGGACAGTGACTCCTTTATTCCGAAGATCTAAAGCTGGTTGTTGAAAGTTGTCATGTGCCTTCCCATCGGTGATGAGGACGAGAAATTTCTTGACCCCAGAACGTCCTCCCTTTGAGGGTTCAAAGTAATCAGACGCAAATCTCAGTGCTTTTCCTGTATAGGTTTTACTTCCAATAGGATTCATTCTGTCAATTGCATCAAAAATGTCACTTTTGGTCATATATTCAGTCAGTCCAAATTCTTTCTTGGTAAAATTGCTGAACTGAATGACACCAACATGGCCTTGATCAATGCCAACATGAGACTTGTCCACCAGGTTTTTCATAAATGCTTTTATTTTACCAAAGGTGGCAGCTCCTATGCTACCGGAACTATCCACCAGAAATATGACGTCTGCTTTTTTGTCTTTACAGTCTGTAGGTTATTAAAAAAAAAAGAGTGGTGTTAATCCAGGTAACCATTTTCAAACTGAAAAGATAGCAAAAACAAATATTATTAAAATATGAAATCATGTTATAAAAATCAATTCAAATTGTATGATGCATTCTTTCCTTCAGGTCAGGTCATTAGGGTTCCTCCCTAATACACTAACTCGATGAAAAGTATTCCAGGGGTCAAAGGATATGAACAGGTAGTTTTTGGATGAAAAAAAAAATCAAAGCTATTTATGGTCATATAAAACTGCTCTAAATCATTAGAAGTGCAAATAAAACAACTTTAAGATATCACCTCATACCGATCAAATTGGCTAAAATGATAGAAGGGGTGAGGGAAGAAAGAACGAAAAGTATCCTAGAGGCTGAAAGAGTATATACTGCGTCATTTACTCTAAGTAGTATTTGATGTAATAGAAAAATATTATTCCATATCATCATTCTATAACATCTTTTTCTTGAGTTTTCCAAGGGGAATTCATAAATCTACCGTGGAAATTCAAAGAATCACAGGATCTTAGAATTGGGAGGAAACCCAAAGGAGGTCTTGTCCAACCTGTGTCTGAGCAAGAATTCTCTCTATAACACTTCTAAGAAGTAATCATCCAGCCATTGTCTGAGGACCTCTAAGAAGGAAGAGGCCATTATCTTCCTAGAAAGTCTATTCTACCTCCAGTTATAGATCATTCTAATTGTTAGGAAGCTTTTCTTGACATCGAGCCCGAATCTGCCATATTGCCACCAGGCCTGTCTTATAACTTGATCATTTATCATCTGGAAGCCATTTGTGAAGAAATGTGTGGGATCGAGTGATTTCTGTTACCTCTTTCATGGCAGATGCTCCGAACAACTTCATCTTTTATGCTTTTTAAAGAGTCAAAATTATGTACAAATTTAACTCTGTCCTTTGATCCTGCTATGTCTTCTAACTCACTTATATTAGCTCCTTTGACACCAATTGCATGAATGATGACATCTTCCTCCATTAGTCTCTTGGCTGGTTCTACAACTTTATCCCTGGACTTCCCATCTGTTAGGACAAGGAGATGGCAGGGGATGTTGCTGGGCTGCTTCTTCTTGGAGTCCTGTATCACTTGGAGCATGAAATTCAGGGCTGCGCCTGTGTTTGTTTTGTGTCCCATCTGTCGGATGTTGAGAATGGCTTTGCCTAAGTTCACCTTGTTAGAGTATACGCCAATGCCAAACTCCTCTTGACTTTCAGTTGAATACTGCACTGCCCCAAACCGGACCTTCTCCGGGGCAACAATAAACATTCGTGTCACCTCGATCATGAAATTCTTGATTTCTCGGAAGTATTTTTTAATGCTTCCTGAGCCATCAATGAGAAAATAGATATCAGCCTTTTCTGTTTCAATGCAGCCTGCAAAGGAATGATAAAAAGTTTATGCTTTATTAATGTTGGTGCACTCAGAAGGAGCACCTGAGGAAAAACATTAAGACTTTGGAAGTTTTAAAGAAAAGCTTCTTCAGCCATTTTTCTGGATCCTTTACATGATATCAATAGACGTGGAAAAGGGGATCATTTGAATGTTGGAGGCTTTCTATCACTCTAAAACAAAAAGGACTAGGATTGTATTTAAGAGGTATGTACAAATACATAGTCAGGTGTCCACATGGGAAGTTAAGTTTTTAAAAGCAATCAATTAAGCATTTATTAAGCACCTACTTTGGGCCAGGTACTGTGTAAAGTACTAGGGATTCAAAGGCAAACTTAATTAGTCCCTGCACTCAAGGGTTTTATATTTGGTCTGGGGACACAACATATACACAAATAAGTATGTATAAAATATATTTAAAATAAATATAAGACATACTTTTGAAGTTGTTATTCATTTTAGAAAAGAGAAATGGAGTGAAAAGGAACCTAGCAGAGGCCATGTCCAGTTAAGGGGAAAATGCTGGTGACAAATTCATTCTTTCCAAATAACTTAACCTCTTAATTACTTTTTTATAATTTATGACTGTGGAAATTCCTAATTATTCAACCCTAGTGAATGTATAGAAAATGATTTTTCCTTTGAAAGTTTGCAACATAAAACTTTTGAAGGACTTGCATTGGTGGAAGGAATTTCCCCATCTAATAATTCATTATGCTACTGAAATCATAGATCCAGTCCTTATCCATTAATGTGCCACAATTTATTTAAGAATTCCCCCTTTTTTGGGAGATTGCTTCTAGTTTGGGTTTTTTTGCAATTATTAATAAATGTTTCTATGAAAATCTCTGAATGTGTATCTCTTTTCAAGTGTTACTGATAATACTTGAAAGGTTTATTCTCAACAATAGAATATTCCATCAAGGGGTATGATGATTTTTCCCTGACTTTTACTGAACACTATTATACTGCTTTTCTTTTTTCTTAAATGGATTTTTAATTGCTATCATTTGTTTTTCTATCATCTAGATTTCCCCCGTCTCCTTTCTCTTTCATCTCTTCCCTTTTGAAGAGTTATCTCTTATAGCAAAAAAACAGATTCCTTTTCAAAAAGACTATATAAATGGGTATCATACTGCTTGCCTTTTCAATTGGTAGGAGAGGAATTAGGACAAGGGAATTAGGAACTCAAAATTTTAAAAGTGAATGTTAAAAAAATTTTAACATGGCAATTGTGAAGAAAATTATATAAATGTGCAATTCTGCTAGCAATGAATGAGTGTATCTGTTCCTCAACAACTTTGCCAACAATTTTCCTTGTATTTAATAATCTTTGCTAATTTTATGGTAGATGGTGTCCCCAAGTTGCTTTAATTTGCATGTCTCTCTAAGTTTAAAGCTGCATGAAGACTTTTTGGACACCCTGTATGAATAGACAATTAAAAAAAGAAACAAAATTAACAATCACTTGGTGGTGAAGAGAGAAAAAAGCAAGGAGAGGCAAATTAAAGCCACAAATTAAATAAAGTTTTAATACCTAAAATCATACTAAGACTGTTGGAACACCCTGTATTCTTTGGCCATTGGCCATTGTGGGCGAGAAGTTACAGTACCTGTGTGAATGGGCCGTTTTAATAACCACTCACCAGATCTAGATACCACTACATTTTCACCTGGGGCAACTAGAATCAGAGCTATGGCAGAATAAAATTGAAAATGTGGAGCCGAAGACACACCTGTCCTGTAACGTTCCGTTTGTTCGTGTTGGACAGACATCCTGTACTGTATTTCATACTGGAGTTTGTTTAGAAAAGTGATACTGTAAGGTTCCAGGTCTGTGTAGCTCTTCTGGATGGAAATATAATGATCTGCAGGGTAAGACACTATCTGTTCCAGCTGGGTGATGTTGTAGCCTTCAATGCCTATGGCGAAGATGGAAACATCCTGCAGGAGAAGGTCCTCGGCAGCTTCATTCACCTCGTCTTCTGATGATCTATGAGTGACCAGGACAGCGATCTGTCGCACACCTTGGGCCTTCCTGCTGCGGCTGAAGACTTCTTCTCTGGCCTTTTTCAAGGCTTCCCCAATATAGGCCTTCCCATCCCTTAGAGAGAGACTCCCAATGGCTTGTATGATCTCAGCTTGGCTCATGTGGGCTTCCAGAGGAGTCACCACCTCTGCCCTGTCACTGAACCTCAACATGCCTATCCTGGTACAACCTTCCCTCACATCCATGGAGGCTGTGATGTTCTCCAGGAACCTCTGAAGGTCTTCCAAATGTCCTCTGACCTCCAAGGACTCATCCAACAGGAAGACAATGTCGGCCATGGAATCTCTTTCACATGCTGTGAGGGCAAAGGAAGAATCCAAAGATTAATATAGCCTGCTTATCTACTTCGGTGAAGACAACATTCAGCTACTTGAAAAACATTGTGAAAGTAAAGTTCATTGGATATCTGGAGTCCAAAAGACTTGGGTTCAAATCCTGCCTCTGGCACTTACTAGCTGTGATTGTCTCAAGCAACACCCTTGACAGATGAGCTGCAAATAGCATCAGTTCTCTTGACACAAATCATACGTTCTTAATGTATTGTTGATCTCACAGAATTGTTGTGGGGCCAAAGAGAGAGAATGAATGCAACCTTAAAGTGTGATAGAAACACAAGCTATCATCATTGTAGCTAATTCCCATTTAACAGATGAGAATAATAAAGGTGCATCAAATCTGAACTCAGGTCTTCCTAATTCCAAGTCCAGTACTCCAACACCTATGCCCATAAAAGTACTAATTACCAAT
>CM053623.1:29339622-29367832 GCA_028646595.1 Phalanger gymnotis | reverse complement strand
GTATACTGCTATAATCACTGACTCAGATGGCTTGGTTTGCAAGATACTATAATATCAGAAACATGACATTCAAAAACTGATTTCCTCGCAAACAGCAGAAAAACATCCTCCAGTGAATCCTCCTCAGGGTTCGACTTCTCACATATATTTTTGGATGAGATTGGCTGGCTGGTGACTGAAGCTTCTGCCCTAAGGCTTCTGTCCATTAGTAGGGAGAAAGCCTTTGTAAGAAGTCCCTAGAATCCAATCTGGTGCAAGAAAAAGAGGACATTAAGCCTAAGCTCACAGAAGAAAAGCCACATACCCTGATAATTTGTAACTTGATGGCAGGCAAATGTTCTTCTACACTGGAGACTGAATATGCCTTTTTGACAATTAACAATAGATAACATTTAAGGCTTGCAAAACACCACACATATACTATCTTATATTACCCTCCCAACAACCCTAAGAGGTAGGAGCTATTCTTATTTCCGTTTTATAGATGAGGACACTGAGGCTGAGGGACTTGGATCTGCCCTCCTGACTCTAAGTCCACTGCTCTTGTTTTGGATACACTGAGTTTAACAGATCCCTGAGCCAGTCCTCTGGAGGCATTCCAAGTTGACATTCTTCTCCAGGTTACCCTCCAGACCTCTAGCATGCCCCTTCTAGAAGTCTCTTAATTCTGAAGCTCGGGTCTGCCCTGGAATTTACACATTGGCAGTACCCACTGCTCTTGTGACCTCTCCCTCTGATTGGATGATTCCTCCCAGAACTTCGACTTAGAGGTCACCCAGGCTAGCTATGCTTCATTCTTACCTAGTTTGCACTTCAGACCTTCTCTACCACTTCTTCTAGCCACATTTTAGCTTTCTTTCATGTGTCATCCTCCCCCTTGGAATATAAGCTCCTTGAGGTCAGGAACTGACTTTCTGTTTCTATTTGTATTTCCAGAACTTAACACAATACTTAGCACACAGGAAGTGCTTAATAAACACTTGTTGATGAGCTGACATTGAACCGTTAAAAACCATTATTTGGAACCATCATCCAACCAATTCTAGATCTACCTGAATGCTCTATGATCTACCCCATATGTTTCCAACTTGTTTACAAGCATAGCCTGAGACACTGTCAAATGGTTCTACCAATGGTCTACCAAGCTAATTGCCATATCATACAAAAGGAAATGAGGCTAATCTGACATGACTAACTTTTATGAAGTTTTCCTGGCTTTTACTGATCCTTACTTCTTTTTCTAAATGTCATCCATAATAGGTCCCAGAAATTTCCTAGCAACAGAATTCAACCCATTGGTCTATAGTTTGATAACCCTATACTCATCCCTTTTTTGACAACTGGGAACACTTTTGAACTTGATTCCTGTGGCACCTCTCCTGTTCTCTAAGATTCTTTTCAGATCACCATTGGTGACTCAACAACCACATCTGCTAGTTGTTTTCATTATCGAGGGTATAGTCTATCTAGGTCTGGTCACTTGAACTCAAAGAGAACAGCTAAATGTTGTTTGGTTGCTTCCTCACTTATCTTGGGTTTCTATTCTACATTAACCATTTTTCTTCTGTTCTTGGTCTAAGAATCTTTCTCCTTACAGGAGAAAAGGAGAATGCTCAGCATAGGATCATGAGATTGAGAGTTGGAAAGAGCCTTAGAGACCATCAATTTCAACTCCTTCATTTTACAAATGTTATGTTAATTCCTTAATGACTGCAGATGACATGAAATGAACAGGAACTTCCAATAATTGAAGGCTAGATTTGGATCTGTGTTGTTTCCAGAACTGGCTTAATAAATGTTTATCAACTGGCTGATGAAGAAAGAGAATTTCCCCTCCTCCAACCTACTTCCTTTCCCTTGCCCCTTGGTTCCCTGAGGATCTTAAGGAATGAACATTAAGGGTGAAGACAAAGTCATAGAATTTTGAAATGTTTACTGAAGACTGTTGATGAATACTCACATTGACACTATCTCTCCCTCGGTTGGCTGTTCTCCCACTTGGCCACTCTTTATAAATTTGATCGGGATAAGTTTCAACTCTAATGTCATTGCCAGGACATTCTGAGGAAGATACAGCATGGAGCATCTGGAGAAGCAACAATAACCCACAACAACCCTGGGAAGTAGGTGCCATTATTAACCCCCATTTTACAAATGGGACAACTGAGGGACAGAGAAATTAAGTGAATAAACACAGCTAGCTCAGGTCTTCCTGACTCCAAGGCCAACTCCATGCCACATTATTTACCTGCCTAAAGTGAACATTGAATGAGGAGGAAGAATGTAGGCTGAGGATCATATTGGGGAAAACGTGTAGTGCTGTCACTGATTGAAAGGTGCTTCTTGTGAGAAAATAGCAGCTCCTTAATACCAACATTCCCCCAGGGTTGCTATGTAGCTGTGAATCATAGGAATCTCCACCATGATTTCAGAAAAACCACAATTATAGGTGACATAAAGGGCCAGAGAAGGATGTATGGAAGATGTATATTCACTGCTATTTATTACTGACCTTGGCTTACATGAAATAATTGGCAAAAAAGACTTCATCAAAGTCACGTGTGTTTAGAAAAGGATGTAGATTTAGTAGCCAAGGAGAAGAAAACATATAGAGAGCCTGAATGTTGTACTGGTACCCATAAATTTTTTTAAGGAGAAAGATGCCCATGTTTGGTACATCTTCTGTGTATGATCTTGGGAAAGAAATGAACATAGATTGGTAAGAATGTGTAGGCTGGATTGCGTGTGGTCCATGCCAATAGAAGAAACACCTATATCATTTAATCACAGACCATTAAACCACAAACAAAATTTAGATGGTCTAGTCAGTGAAACAGAAGAACAATTAACTGAGAGAGGCAGGGAACCTTTTTCACCAGAGTTCTTACACATAGGTGAGATGGCCCCCCAAACAGGCTAGTTTGAATAAATTCTACAAATGTTCAACAATTTGGCTCCTTATCTGAGCCAGCGATACTTCATGTTATGCCCAGTATAAGCTAAACATGAGCTTTATTTTACTTCTTCTGATATACCCAAGGAACATAGCTCTCACCCTGAGCCACAATACCCCTTTAAAAAAAAGTCGTGCACAGATTTTCATACAATCGAGCAAAGAAAGGTGATTGGGATAATTCAATCTCTCTTTTATATAAACAGCTGAATTCCTTGAAAAGACATCACCTGCCTAAATCATGTTTTTGTAGTCTTCTTTTAAATGCAAAAGCCACAACAACATGGTAAGTAGACAGCCCAGCCTTGGAGCCAGGAAGACCTGGGTTTTAGATCTGCTGCTGACATATACTGACTCTGGACAAATCATTCTCTTGTTCTGTGTTCCAGGCAAATTTCTTACACTCCAAGCTACAGATGAATTCCTAATCATCATTTCTTGAGAGAGTTTCTGCACTAGGAATTCATGCAGCTATGAAACTCAGGCATGGATCCAATCAAAGGGAATTGGAAGGGAGAGAGAAGAAGTGACATATCTCAGGTACTGGTACTTTGAAGTATGAAGTCAGGGGTAGAAGATAGAGTATAACCAAGGGGCAAACAAGGTAGAGATTAAGAAGCTTCTCAGACACCAAAGCTGAGTATGATAGTCCACATGTCAGAAGGAGCTAACTACTGGAAAGCACTGGAATTAGGGGCAAATGTCCTGTATAGTCTCCAGGCTTTTTATTTTGATTTGGATAGGCTGAGCCTTAACCTCAACTTTTCTCATCCCACTCAGTTTTGTTTATTTTAGTCCAACCAGATTATTTCAGCTTTGTGAGTGTTATCTTGGCCCCATTTCATGGATGCAACACATATTTCCCATGCTTCTCCACCATCACTCCTACTACTCCCAGCATCCTCCCCAGTCTCCACTAAAGTCTTGGTAATAGCATGTGTTTAAGAAATACTGCTTTCTTCTTGCTGGAAGCTGGGGGTGGGGTAGGGAATAATAACCTAAATGCCGCCTTGGCCTAGCACTGTCACCTTGGCTACAGATCGATTATCATCAAAGTAAGTCAAGAAAAGCTAGAATTCAAAATCAAACTCTACATCCTATCCTCAGTAATCCAATCTAGTGGAAAGATCAACCCCTTACTAGCACTTACTGGTTGTATTAACATGAGAGCTTCAATTAGGCTCAGTTTATTCATCTGTAAAATTGGGATAACAATACTTTTATGACTTACATCTCATGGTTGTTATAAAGTAGGGTAGAAAACATTTTGTAAACTTTAAAGCACTATGTAAGTTTTTGTTATTAAGAAACCACAAATATGAAGTCAGGGATGGGAGATAGAATACAACCAAGGGGCAAAAAAGGCAGAGATTGAGAAGCCTGAGGGCTCCTAATAAAAACTTCACAATATCATGCAGTATTGGGCTTAGGGAAAGTCTCTCTGCCCAACCAAGTATTTGCCTTAAAGCTTAGGGCTTTCTTTTTCCTTGAAAAACAACCAAAGTTGCTTATATGAACAAACCAGATAGCTAAGGAACCCAATTCCACCTTCCCTTTTGCTTTCCTGTCTGTGCCATCTGTCCTGTGGGTATCTGGGCAGTGAAGCATGGTGGTGGGGAACAAGCACTGAGCTTGGAGAAGATAACTGGGATTCACATGCTAGCTTTTCCACTAAGTTGTTGAGTGGCTTTGTGCAAAGAACTTTGCTTCTCTGGGAAAGGAGAGAGCTCTACCATTGCTTCTAGATCTAGGTCTGTGATCCTATAAGCGTACAAGAAAGCCCTGGATGTTCATTATGACCTGACTTCACTTGTGGAGAATCTGGTATGGAAGTACACACGTAGAGCTTGCTAGGTCAACCACAGTCTGTTCCTCCCAGACTTGGGCTCCATATTTTGGAAAGAAAAACCTCTTATGCCACTCCTTTCCAAATTTCCAAGGGTGTGGAGTTCTAATGACACTGAAGACGTCAAAATACAAGAATATCATCACCATTAGAGAACTGAATTAAGCATTTTGGTCCAAGGAGTTGGGAAATTCTTGGTGTCACAGCTTTATGAGATTCAGAAGGAAGAAGTCCTTAAAGATCTGGGGTCTCTCCAGTACAGGAATGGCTCTGTGCTCTCCTTGATGTGGGAATTCCATCTAGTGAAATATATCAAGACACATCCTTGCCTGAGCATCCTGTGTAACTCTGGGTTCATATCCTTATGGTTTAGGATGGGGTAGAGGAGTCCTCCTGAAGGGCTCCTTACACTGCAGAGGCACATAAGGCCTTTTCATCAGTCATCCCTTGTTGTTATAAACCTAGACAACCCATCTTTTTTTTCTTATCACATACTTCTTTCAGGACATTCTTCATACCAGTCCTGAACGATTTGCTGTTCATTATATGCCACAATTTCTTCACAATCTGCACCAATCTCTGTGGCTCTTTACAGGACCCTCAACTTCGATGATTCAGAAATGGTGATGTTCCATGGCCCGCAGCCTTACAATGCCATCATAACTAATTTTTCTTTCTGACCGGACCTGTGATTTCATCAACACTCTCCTATAAGGACACTCCCTCCATCGGGGAAGGTTGGCACCTGTTCTGCAACGTACAATCTTACACAGTTGTCTGGGCCACTGAAGTTAACTGACTTGCCCAAGGTTACGTAGTCAATATATATATATATCAGAAGCAGGATATGAAGCCAGGTTATCCTGATTCATAGCTGGCTCTCTATCCACTATTAAAGCTGCCTTTCTACTAGAAGTATATTGGTGTTAAAAAGACAGATATTTGTTTCAGGGTGAAGCTTTGGGTCATCAAAAGGATTTCAACAATTCAAGTGAGTCTCCTATAGTTGGTGCCTTTCTCTGCTGCTAGAGGTCTCAAGACTAGAAACTGCTTTTTTCCTTTGAGTGAATGCACCTCTGTAACCATGACTATCTGGAGCAGACTATATTTCTTCCTGAATTCAGTGTCTCCTACTTGTTTCTTCAAGGTAAAGCAATTCCCTCTCAAGGTCCAGGTTCCCATGGTTCCTACTTCTGCCTTTCAAACTGGACTTCCTCACATACTCTCCAAGGCTTAGCTCCTTAAACTTCCCAGGGGGGATGGTCCATTTTCAGCCCAGCCAATCACATTGCCCCTTTTTGTTGCACTCAGAGAAAGGTACTCACATTTTGTAAAGAGGTCACTTTGGGCTAACCATTCGTATTAACTATTCCCTTCTAATGCCCTCATTAAGGATGCCTTCTATATGTGTATAGAATATCCTTATCAAAATTTTATATTGATGGGAAAGCCGAGAAATTAGTGGTTGTTGATGTTCCCTGACTTGCCTTTGGGGATGTGGTGGTTAAACAACAAAAGGTCTGAGTTTTTCTTTTCCATACTTCTGGTATCACCAACACCTTCAATGAGTCAGCTCTAAGATCTACATTTCTGTATATGCTCAGTCTAGTTTAGCTGCTTTTCTCCTCTTTGGTTTCAAATGTAACATTCCATTTTACACTGAAAGACATCAAGGTCAAGGTCATTAGTAGGAAGTGGCAGAACTGCTTGTTGTTCAGTTGCTTCAATCACGTCTTATGCTTTGTGATCCCATTTGGGTTTTCGTGCCAAAGATACTAGAGTGGTTTAACATTTCTTTCTCCAGCTCATTTTACAGATGAGGAAACTGAGGCAAACAGGGTGAAGTCACAGGGTCATACAGCTAGGAAGTGTCTGAGGCCAGATTTGAACTCAAGAAGATGAGTCTTCCTGACTCCAGGCCCAGTGCTCTGTGCACTATGACGCCACCTAGCTACAGTTCTGTGGCAGAACTGGTACTTGAACCCAAGTCTTCTGATTCAAAATTGGGTCCTTGTTATGCTGTTTTTGTTTTTTATCAACATGTTGTTGATGTTTTTTAATCAGCCTTGAAAAGTTAATTCCTACACTCACAAAATGCTATGGAATTTTTAATCATTCTATCATAGGACCATAGATTTGGAATGGGTAGGAACCTTAGAGAGCTAACCCCATATTTTATAGATATGAAAACTGAGGTTCAGAGAATTTAGTGACTTGCCCATTGTCCCACAGGAGAGCAGAACCAGTTTTGAATTGAGGTCCTTAGACTCTTAAGTCCCGGCATTCTTTCCTCTATTCCATCTGTCAGAGAGAACATGTTAGATAATATAGTTAAGATATCTGTAAATAAGCACTGGCCCCCAATGCCAAGAACCTAAAGATATCTGTGGGGCACTAAGGAAAAAGTAGAAGCCTTAACACGAATGTTACCTCCTTGGGTTCCTTTGTCTTTCTCTGTCTTTGTTTGAGATATTTCTCACAGGAAGCTTGCATTTACTTCTATAAGCCATAAATAAATATCAGAATGATATGTTTACAGTCACTCCCTAAAACACTCAAACACCAGCAGGCAAAAATGCATAAATATAGCCCCAAGAGATGTTTAGAAATTGGTGACCACAAGACTATGAAATTCACATTTTATTCTTCAAAGATGTCTTCAGTCTAGTGAATGGATCATGCACATAGTCAGAAAAGGCTTTGGAGTTAAATTTCAGATTTCTTCCAGAGTCAGTGGCATAGGCAACATAACACAGTAGACATTGATTTTCACAGTTTTTTGATACTCCTATAAGTCATACCCCAATCTAAAAAGTGTGGGAACTGGTTTTTAAAAGATATGCAAGGGAGAAAAAGAAAATGAAAAGCTTTTTATATCTTATTTGAATTCTAAAATTATCTCCTGCTTATTTAATTGAACTTTACCAGACCCAAAGGGCTATTGTATCAGTATGGCACATCCATGTTTCTTTCTATGTCTATATCTGTGATAGAAATACCTATTATATAGATATCTGTATCTAGACCCTAAGGGATGCTTCCTTTGCATAGCATGTCTTCTGTCTGTGTCTATATCTATGTCTATATCCAGGCCTTAAGGAATTCTGCCTTAGTACAGAATATTTACATCTATATTTATGTCTATACTTAAATGAGGCAAGGCAAAAAGAAAAAGGTAATTTGAATAATTAGAATGTTAAGCAAACTGATATTCTGGGTTAGTGGGGATGGGCAAATTGGTGAAAAAGAAAGCTGGTACAAGTCTAAAGGAGTGGGTTTGCTTGTCCCCCTGGAGTTGTTGAGATGAAGGAAAATAACTGGAGTGGGGTCACCAAGATATTAAGGGGATAAGAATTGGTTCTAAAAGTTTTAACTAGGTGCTTAGTGCCGGGATATACATACTCATAAGTAGCTCGAAGAAATAAAGTTGAAAATGGCAGCCATTATTCACAGCATGGGACATTGTGCAGTGACTTGTACAGAGAGATCAATGTTTATGTTTCTGCCACAGCTGAATGATTATTATCTGTGTTCCAAGTGTAGGCTGATCTTCAGTTTGGCAGAGAAGATGAAAGGACTAGAAGGTTACCCCTCTACGCTCCCAGGAGTTAAGGAGAATAAAGTGTTCCAAAAGGAAATAGAAGCAAAGCTTCAATCAGGAGGAAAAATGATCTGAGGTAGAGAGAGACAACTCTTTTAAGAGAAAAGAGAATGGAATAATATAACACAGAAGAGAAAGAGAAGGAAAAGGAGAGTTGCACAATTAAAGGCTCTTCCTGAAGGAGAAAGCTGGGTTTTCAGAGGAGAAAGAATAGATTCAACACCATCAATGTGTTGGATCATACTCTAATGCTTAGATAACCTCAAGACTGGTGGTCTCATTGTCCATTTTTATTTACTTTCTCTATGAGAAAGGATGGTGAGCCTCTGGAAACGGAACTAGCTTTTATACGTGGCAGCTTCCCACTTTGAACAAAACTTACCCAAATAAAGTTTAGTGATCACTATGATTCATGTAAAATTATGGTTGCTACAGATGTAAGCAGTATTAGACTTAATTTGAGGACAAAGAGAATCATTTTCAAAATTCTTGTAAAGTTTCATATCAATGAAAAGGGAGAAAAGAAATGGAGCTCATTAATCCCTCCCAAACTTTGCATATCACTAGTAGAGTTAGCAGATCCTGGGTTTCAAAAGGGAGTTACCACAATTTATCCTGAAAGCTTAAAATTCCAATAGGCCTGGCCCACTTAAAGGGGCAACTGGCATTCATCTTTTTGCTGGCCAGACTAAATTGTTTGCATAATATCTCCGTTATTACATTCTCACAAATCTTATTGATGCTTTGGCAGCCATATCCCCAACTGATGGATCATATTATGGCCACAAAGTGATTTTGTTTTTAGCAGAGTCACACCAGCATGTTCCAATAAATATATTAATGAAGGATGTGTTCTGCACAGCCCACATCATGAGGAAAAAACCTTTTGTTTGCTCTTCATTGCTTCTATTTACCAAGTAGGAATCAAAGTGAATCATTAACAATTGCTTGGTAAAATCAAATTAAGTCAAATCATCAGCAAATATTCATTATACTAAGTATCAGGCACTGTGCTAAGTGCTGGAGATACAAAGAAAGACAAAAACCATGCCTGACTTCAAAGAGCTTACAATGCAGTGGAGGAGACAACATGCAAACAATTATATAAAAACCAGCCATATGCTGGACAAGCTAATCTCAGAGAAAAGGCATTGGCATTAAAAGGGATTGAGAAAGATTCATTGCAGAAGGTGGGATTTTAACTGAGACTTGAAGGAAGGCAGGGAAACCAGGACATCAAAAGGAAGAGGGACAGAATTCCAGGCCTTGGGGATAGCCAGAGAAAATATTTTGTATGTAGTCAAGAGATGGAGTGTCTTGTGCAAAGAAGAGCAAGGAGACCAGCATCACTGGGTCGTAGAGTACATGGGGGCAAATAAGATGTAAGAAGACTGGAAAGGTTATGTATGTCGGGGAGGGGATAGGTTATGAAGGGCTTTGAGTAGTTCATATTTGACCCTGGAAGTGAAGGGAGCCAATGGCGTTTAATGAGTGACAGATGACCTAATGTATTTGCACTTTAGGGAACTCAATTTGACAAACCAATGGAAGATAGACTAAAAGCTGATAAAGTCTTGAGGCATGCAGACAAACTAGTGGGCTATGGCAATAGTCCAAGTGGGAGGTGATGATGCACCAGAGGGGTGGTAGTGTCAGAGGAGAGAATAGGGGCATAGAATAGAAATGTTGAGAAGATAGAAACTATAGCAGTAGAGTAGATATAGGGGAATAAGAAAAAATGAGACACTGAGGAAGACACTGAGGTTGTAAGCCTGGGTCACTGGGAGGATAGTTGTACCCTTTGGAAGAAGGGAGGATCTGAGGGGAAAGTTGAGTTGAGTTTTGGATATGTTGAGTTTAAGACATTTATGGGACATCTAGTTTGAGATGTATAATAAACAGTTGGAAGTATAAGAATGGAAGTCAGGAGAGAGATTGAGGCTAGATAAATAGATCTAAGAATTATCTGCATAGAAATGATATTTGGATCTAAGGGAACTGATGAGACCTCCAAGTGAAATAGCGTAAAGGGAGAAGAGAAGAGGGCTTAGCACGGAGCCTTGGGAGACACCCGTGGTTATGAGACACAACCTGAGGAAAGATGGTCAGAAAAGTAAGAGACCAGGCTAAAATAGTGTCATGAAAGTCTAGAGAGAAGAAAGTATCAAGGAGATGTGAGTGACTCGCAGTGTCAAAGGCTGCAACGAGGTCAAGATGGGTGAGGATTGAGAAAAGGCCACTAGATTTGGCAACTAAGAAATCACCAGTAACTTTGGAGAGAGCAGTTTGGATTAAGAGATAAGGGTGGAAGCCAGTGTAGAGAGACCCTGGGCAAATCGCTTGTCTGAGGCTCTGCTTTTCATCTGCAAAATGAAGATAATAATAGTATCTATCTTAAATAGGCATAAAGATCAAAGGATATGATATACGTGAAAACTTTGCAAATCTTATAATGCTATAGTAATGTCAGCTATAATCGTTATTATTATTAATCGGACAATAGAGGTAATCATAAAAAATCCTTCCTTCTACTTCTCTCCTTTCTATCACAAAACGTTTCTGCATTCATTACGTCATCACCATCTTAAGGCATGGAGTACTGGTAACAGCATCAGAGACAGCCAGACATGGTCTGTACTCCACTCTCTGCTACTTACTAAATGTCTACGACTTTGAACAAGTAATATAACCTCTCTGGGACTTATTTTTCTCATTTATAGCCTGTAGATACTGCTGAAGAGGTGACTAATGTCACTTCCAGCTCTAACTATCAGGAGCGCCAAATACTGCCAAAGCTTTACCCACTGAATAAGTAAAATTTATTCAAAAGGCATTGTGGTAGGTGCAGGGAGACAAAAATTAAGACAAAAATAATATCTAGCATTTATATGATGCCTTAAGGTTTGCAAAGAACTTTACAGATATTATTTCATTTATCCTCACAGTAATGTTGGGAGACAGGTGCTATTATCATCAGCATTTTACAGATGAGAAAACGGAGGCAGACAGAGGTTAAATGACAGCCAGGGTCACATGGGTAGTAAGTGTGTGAGGACAAATTTGAACTCAGGTCTTCCTGACTCCACCTAAATCCATCATGTTACCCAGCTATCTCAAAAACAAAATAGTCCCTGTCCTCCAGAGGCTCACATTCTCTTCATTTTACCTCTATCTTGGAAGAGGAATAATCCTGTTGGCCATCGGAATCGCTAAGCTTCTATTTTCTCATTTGCAGAATTATGTTTATTCTTGGTACCTTCATAGGTTGTTGTATGGAAATGGATTAGTAAAATATATAGTAACATTAAATTATACTAAATTATTAGCCCTGGATATGCACTCTTGTACTCTCTTGCTTACTCTCAATATTCCTCCCTGCTCCCCACCTGACTAAGGGGGATGGTGGAGGGTGGGGAATAAAATTCTAGATAATCTAAGATGCTTCTGGGTAAGAAAAAACCCCAGTGCTACCAGTTCACAATTAATGAGCTATTATTATAGTTAGGATTCTGCTTAATAGTCACATTAATTATATTTCAAAAGGAATGCTGCTTCAATAAAATTTTTTAGTCAAAGAAATACTTGAATTCTTTTAAATCTGTCAAGCAGGCCTAGAGTCTTTTAAATTGGAAACTTATTAATAACTAAAATGAAAGGCAGACAATAGTTCTGTCGCTGTGAGTCCTGTTTGGGTCATAGACATGGGTTAATTCGAAAATGATAAATTAAGTAATAGGAAAAGAATCTCTAACTGGTGAAATACACTTTAACACGAACAAAGGTCCATTTTCTGTATTAAAGTATCCCTACAAGAAAACAAATGTCTTGGTAAAAATGTTTTTTTTTCTGGGTTGAGGGTTTATATGATCAGAGCTGAGTGATAAACTAAAGGTGATAAAATTGGGGGTGTAGAGGAGGAGGCATTCCATAAATATGTAACTGGGCCTCTTGGTGCTAGTGAAATGGAGGAATATTGCCAAAATTTCCAGGAAAGAGAGGTAGAAAGTAGATAGTGGTGTTCTCTGGTTAACAGACTAAGCTAATAAAATTTGGACAAGAATTTAAGAGACTCAAAGCAATTGTTTCCTGAGATGTCTCCATTTGGTTAATCTCTCTTTCCATTGTGTTTATTCCATTGTTAATGGATTTCCATCGAGACCTGTTTCTGTTAATGGATATAACTCCTGAGAGTGGGAATCTTTGATGCGATTTTAGGAAGCCTGGGGCTTCTGAATAATATGTGAATCATGGGAAAAGATTCCATTTTCTGGCCAAAGAATGACTTTCCCATAATGTATAACAAAATCAACAGGTCATAGAACTCCTACTTTTCCACCTCAAGCATCCCCTTTTAAAGCTATTGAACTATTAGGAGAACTTGTCCCTCTCCTTCCAGGAGGTCCCTAGCATGGCTTCTTTATTATTTATGGACTATTCCAACAAACGGCTACAGCCAAGACTTTCTTTCTCTCAGTTCCCATAATAGCAATACTAAAAGTAATAGTAATAAAAATAATTGTAGAAATTTCATAGGATAAAGTTAGATCTGACAGAGAACTTTGAGGTTATCTAGTTCAACCCTCTCAGTTTACAGAGAAGGAAACTGAGTCCCAGAGAGCATAAATGATTTGCTCATGTTTACATGACTTCTAAGTTGAAGATTCAAGATTTGAACCCAGGCTCTCTGACTTCAAATTCAATGGTATTCTATTACTTGATATTGGTATAGTAGGTTAAATATATGTGCTATACCTATGCAATCAACCAATGAAGATCAAAGAAATGTGAGCTTTCAAGTTGAAAAGGACATTGGAGATCATTTGGTCCACTCCTTAGCCCCTCTTTTTACAGATTCAATCCAATTCAATAGACATTCATTAAGCTGCTCATTTGTACACAGGCACTGGGTATACAAAGATGAAATAAGACAAACCATGAAGGAGGACATAGCTGAATTGAGGCCTTGAAGGACAGGGAAGTTTTTCAGGAGACATAAATGGGATAGGACCATTCCTTTGAAGCATATGGAATTCTAGGATCAAAGATACAAAAGCATGAGAAGGCAGGATTAGACCAGGGAAGAGAGAGTAATCTAATCTATTAGAATCATGGAATACATGGAACAGAATACTCGATGCCTGGAAAGATAGGTGGGGGCCAGGTTGTGTCTGACTATGGAGTGTGAATAAAGATATTATGGTAATTTTCAATTTCCTTTTTCCTTTGGGACTCAGGGCCATTCCTCCTGTAAACTATGGTTAACTGAAAGTCTGCCTTAATATTCACCTCACCTGACCAAAACCTGTCCAACGGGATGTGAAAATTTACATAGAGCCTTAAACGCTATTTAGCTAAGAAGCCAGAGGAAGAATCTCACCTCTTCCTGACTCCTTGGAGACATCTAAATCCTCCTGTCCAATCAGCCTATTTGTGGACCCTCTAAATGGAGTTTAATCTGTAACCTGACTTAGTTTGCCTGTGGAGTTTGACAAGGTTTGTTTCCTTAGGGGACCTATGAGACTATGACTCCATTTAATTTTCTTTGACTTTTATGACATTGAAAGAAGTATGTGACTGTGGGTCTATCTTCTTTTAAACTTTTCTGGACTAAGAGGAACTTACAAGATTGCATTATGTAAAAGAATGATTTCTCTGTCACTCTGATGTAGTATTGCCTCTAAAAAACCTTGTTAGAGTCCTAATCAGGGTTCAGGTTTTCACTGAGGTCTGAACTTATGCTTGAGCATAATAACAAAACCCAGGTTTTTACCTCTATAATTTCTGCATTGCAGTAAACATGTATATCTGGCAGTAGTTTAACTGCCACACACACTCAGAGAGGAGATATTCCTCTCATAGCAAAGGCCAAGGAACTTGCTGAAGTTCACTCAGTTAGCTAAAATCAGAGTGAAATATGAACCTAAGTCTCCTAAATGCCCAGTCCAATGTCCTTTCAATTAGACCATGAAGCCACATCTTTTCAGCTGAGAAATCCATTATGAGCCTGGTAAGTTCCTTGCTTCTCCTTCATCATGGCACCTCTTCCTTCATCATTTTCCTTCCCTTCCACGATGCTCTAGTGACTCATCTTCATAGGACTTTCTGTACCATACCAAGGAAATTTCTTCACTCTGGAATCTCATTTCACCCCTAAAATACGTCTCACATTGTGGCTATCTTCTGGACCCTGCAGTCTCTCCTCCTGATCAATTTCTTCCTCCTAGATCCTCAATGTTAGGGTAAAACCCAGGCCAATGATGGCTTCACTCCCTTCTAGACTGCCTCATCTCCTCAGGATTTTCTCCACCATGCCCCAAGGCTGGTACCTTCCCTCGACCTCTTCCCTTTTCAGCTCTCTTTTGTGCATTCTCTTTCCCTATTTGAAGATAAACTCCTTTCTCGTGTTTGCATCAAAGATGGTGTAGGTGGGTTTTCCCGAATCCCATCTCTTATACTGTGTGACACTGGGCAAAAGGTAGGATTTGAACCAAATGGTCTTCATGACACCAAGTCTAGCATTCAATCCACCATATCATATGGCCCCTCAGTTTTCAATGAAGAAAGGAGACTGCCAAAGACTGTGGAGGAAGAGAAAGCAGCATAGCTGATTTCTCTCTCATAATTGCACTAATAAAGTTCTACAAAGAGCATCAGATTGAGAAATCCAAGGACAAACCACAGCAGGTCATTTTTCCAGGGCTAAACCATAAATTCAGCCTATAGGAAGTGACCAGAGCTCGAATTACAGAACAGGGGTGAACCTAAAGCTCTGTTGCTCTGACCCTATAGTGGGATCAGGGATTGAAGCCACAAGTGGGTGAAAAAGAAAGGGATTTTAGATGAGATGGTGGAGGAACCTATAGCTCTGCTGCTCTAAATGTACAGATCCCTCCAGCTGGTTAACAAGGGAGGGAATCAACAACAATCTACCAGAGTTCCACTCAATCAAGCCTACAGATGATGACCAGAGCTGGCAAATTGAAGATCAAGAGGACAGTGATTGTACTCCTCTTATGATCCACTGAAAGTTTGGAGTTCCCTGTCCTAAACCACCCCTTAGATCCTTGGAGGACACTATGCCCAATACTTGGAGGGTGCAGAGGCAGGACCACAGATAATATGGGCCAGGACCATTCAAGTTCCCCACATTTCCTGGAGAAGTACACAAAGCCTTCCCCTAACACGAACTTCCAATTCAGGAAGTAGTCAGCAAATCGATAGCCATTTATAAAGTCCTTACTATGTGCTAAATGCCGGAAATATAAATACAAAAAAGACAGAAAATCCCTGCCATCAGGGAGATTGCATTCTAATGAGGGAACATAATATATAAAAGGCAGATGAAAAGTGGGAAAGGATATTGGGATGAAGGTAGCCAAAGGGGTAGGGTAGGAGAAACATGGTAGAGGAAGTCTTATGGAGGTGACCAGAAATGCTGCCTCAAGAGGAATGAAGACAACAGTGGTTAGTCTGGGTCTTTTCCTTGAACTGGAGGTTCAGGGAGGAATCAGCCAATCTGAAGAAGAAGCCCCAGGAAGAGCCTGCATGAAGTGGTCCAGGAGTGGAGTAAGCTTCCAGGGTGAAAGTGTTTATATGGCATAGAAGACAAAATCCTGTGGTGATAAGTCAGCAGTGTAGCCTAGAAAGAAAACTAAGCAAGACTAAAAAATGGGTAAACATAAAAATACAATGGCTATAAAAAGCAACTATAAAAGACATGAATACCTGACACACACATAAAAGAAGGGAATGACTCCAAAACATCTACAACAAAGCCACAAAGAAAAACATAGCATGGACACAAGGCCAACTAGAATTCCTGGGGAAAAAAATAAGTAATTTTTTTTAAAGCATTAAAGAACAAGTTTGTACATGAAATGAGTACTCTAAAGGAAAGAATTGAAATCAATGAGCACACTCAAGGAAAGACTCAAAAGAAGAACTTACAGTTAAGTAAGTTAAAAAACTTATTCAAGTAAAAGAGCCCCTGAAAATTAGGAGAAACCAAACAGAAGCTAATGATTCTATGAGATAATAGGAAATATTAAAAGAGTAGAAAGACAAGAAAAAAATAGGAAAAAATGTAAGCTATCACATATAAAAATCAACTGACCTGAAAAACATTCAAGGAAAGATAATTTAAGAATCACTGGACTATCTGAAAACCATGACCAAAAGAGAGTCTGGATATCACATTTCGAGAAATCATGAAGGAAAACTGCCCAGATCTCTTAGAGTCAGAGGGCAAAGTAAAAACAGAATTCAATGATCATCTGCTAAAGGAATTTCCCTATCATTGCAGGCCTATGATTGCCATGTTCAAAATCAAAGGGAAAAAAAGACAACAAACAGTGAAAAACAAGGAGTTCAGAGTCATGGTCATGATCTTCCAAGATTTGACAGCTATCACTCAAAGAGAGAAGAAAGCTTAGAATACTATATTCCAAAATGCAAAAGCTTACAATTAAGAATAACTTACTCAGGAAAAAAACAGTATACAACTACATGGGTAGAAATGGTGCTTTAGGGAAATAGATGATTTTTAAGCATTTCTGACAAAAATTGGAGAGATGTATGAAAATTACAAAATACAAATGTAGAAGTCAAGAGAAACATAAAAAGGTAATAAGAAAGAACAAACAGGAAGGGACTAAAGAAGAATGAAATGTCCCTCAATAGAGGGAAGACATACAAGTATGTCTTCAGGACCCTAATGTCATCAGGGTTCATAAAAGAAGTTAAATAATATATAGGACCAGGGAATGTTTTATCATGCTTTGATGACCTTAAGAGAAAAAAATAAAGGGAGGGAAAAGGAGGAGGAAGAGGGTGCAGGAGTAGAAGACTAGGCAAACCAGGACAAAGGGTGGGAGGAACAGATGACACTTGAATCTTATTTTTATCTGATCTGAATTTTATCTCATCACAGGAGGATAGAATGCAAACAGAATTGAGCATAGAAAGGGACATAGGAGGGAACTGGGAGAAGGGCATGGGAGAATAAGAGAGGGAGGGATTAGCCATAAACCAAACAAAGCCTAAACTTAGAGGATGAATTGTGAAGAGGATTTAAAAGGAAAGAGAGGATAAGAATCTGTGATTAGCTAAAGCTATTAGCTAAAGCAAAGGAAACAAAAGACCAAGGGAATAGAAGCAGACTGCATCAAGTATTGAATACTTGTACTGAGGAATACTACTAGTTCACCATCTTCTTTGTAAAGAGGCTATGAAATCAAAGAGAAAAAAAAACATGAGAATATGGTGGAAGGAAATTAGCCATCATAATAAGGGCAGCTGGGTGGCACAATAGATAGAGCTCTGGGCCTGGAGTCAGGAGGACTCAGGTCCAAATATGGCCTCCAAAATTTACTAGCTGTGTGACCCTGGCCAAGTCACCTGACCCTGTTTGTCTCTGTTCCTCATCTGTAAAATGGGCTACAGAAGGAAATGGCAAACTATTCCAGTATCTTTGCCAATAAAACTTCAACTGGGGTGACAGAAAGTCAGACACAACTGAAATAACAATAACAAGAAACCAAACCATTTCAAGTGAATGGAATGAACTCACCCATAAAACAGAAGGAGATATCAGAATGGTTTAGAAGCAAAACCCAACAATATATTGTTTACTAGAAATATACTTGAAACATAAAGATTAGCAAAAGGTTAAGAGACAGAAATACAAAATCTTTCCCAAATAATAAACTCTGAAAATTAGAGTGGACCCTATAGAAGCTAATGATTCTGTGACACAAAAAGAAATACTAAAACAAAGTAAAACGACTGAAAAAAATAGCAAAAAATGTAGGGTATCTCATAGCAAAAACAACTGATCTGGAAAACAGATAAAGGAGAGATAATTTAAAAATCATTAGACTACCTGAAAGCTATGATGAGAAATTGAGAGAGAGAGCCTAGACATCATGTTTCAAGAAATAATTTAACTACACAGATTTCTTAGAACCAGAGAACAAAGTTGAAATAGAAAGCACCCATCAGTCACTTTTTGAAACAAATCTCAAAATGAAAATTCCCAGGAACATTATAGATAAAATCTGGAGCTTTCAGGCCAAAGAGGAAAATGCTACAAGCAGTCAAGGGAAAAAAAAGAATTTAAGTACCAAGAAACCAGAATCACACGTGATTTAGCAGCTACCATAAGAAAGGAGCAGAGAACTTGGAATACAATATTCCAGAAAGCAAAATATATAGGCTTACAACCAAAAATAACTTTTGAACAAAACTGAGTATACTCCTATAAATGGGAAAAAAATGGGACTTTAATGAAATAGAAAACTTCCAAGCATTCCTTGAGAAAAGACCAGAACTGCATAGAAACTGTGAAGAGTAATCACAGGAGTCAAGAGAAAGAAAAGCAAATATGAATGAACAATGATAATGTCCTAAATAAAGGAGTGGGCAAAACCAAGAGAACAATGTATACAATAACAACAATATTGTAAAGGAAAAAATTCTGAAAGATTAAGGAACTCTGATCAGTGAAATAACTGAGCACAATTCTAGAGAGCTGGTGGCACACTGGATAGAGCACTAGGTCTAGAGTCAGGAAGACCTCAGTTCAAATCTAGCCTTAGATACTTACTAGCTATATGCCCCTGGGAAAGTCACTTGATCTCAATTTCCTGAGCTATAAAATGGGGGTAATAATAGGACATATCTCAAAGGGTTGTGGTGAGGATGAAATAAGATAATATTTGTGAAAGTGCTTAGCACAGTGCCTGGCACTACTATATGAATGCTTATTTCTTTCCTTTCCCCCTAATGATTAAATATACTACTCACCTCCATATAGAGAGGTGAAGGACTTAAAGTGCAGAATAAGACTTTTTCTGGACATGTCCACTATGGAAATTTGTTTTGCTCAACTAGACATATTTTTAAAAGGAGCTTGGTTTTTCTTTATTTCTCAGTCAGGTGTGGGATAGAAGGGGATAAAAGACAGATTTCTACTGATTAAAAAAAAAGGTTTAAATTTAAAAAGGGAGCTAAAGCAAAATCAGTAAAATTCAGATAAATTCAGAAAAGCAACAGTAATAATCATAATCTCAAACCAAGTAAAAGCAAAAATCAACAAGATTAAAAGAGATAAACAAGGAAACTACATTATAATAAAAGGTACCACAGACAATGGATCATTATTATATCAACATGTAGACACTGCATGGCATGGTATCTAAATATTTAAAGAAAAAGTTAAATGATGTACAGGGAGAAATAGAAAGTAAAATTGTTAATAGTCGAGGACCCCAATGTATCCCTTTCAAATTTAGAAAAATCTAACAAAAAAAGAAAGAAATTAAGTACTTGAAAATAATTTTTGAGGAGTTAGATTAGATAGATCTCTGATGATTATTAAATGGGAGGAGAAAGGTACGTGGGTATAAAATCTATCTATCTATCTATCTATCTATCTATCTATCTATCTATCTATCTATCTATCTAGATATTTCTCAGCTAAGCATGGCACCTTTACAGAAAAGTAACTGTATTGGGACATAAAAGCCTCAGTAACAAATGCAGATCAAAAATATTAAATACATTTTACTGACTACACCACAATAAAATTACATTCAATAAAAGGTTACTAAAAATATTAGCATTTAATGGGAGACTATGCAATTTTGTAAAAAATCAATATGCATTTATTTAGCACTTGCTATGTCTCAGAGACTCTACTAATCATAAGGAATTTGTAATACAAAGAATAAATCAAAGAAACAAAAGATAATTTTATCAAAGACAATGACTACAATGCAACAACACATCAAAATTATAGGGATGCAGCCAAAGCAGTTCCTGGCGAAAATGTATATCTCTAAACACTTTTATTCACAATATATCAAAAATTGGAATGCTACTTTAAAAAATGAGAAAACCAACAAATTTTAAAACCAAATTAAACATTGAAATAAAGATTCCTAAAATCAAGAAAAATATTAAATGGAAAGAAAAAATTCACTGAATTAATAAACAATATGAGGAGTTGTTTTTCTTAAGTGCCAATTAGATATATAAAATATTAACTAAATTAAATTTTACAAAGAAAAAAAACCAAATTACTAGTATCAAAAAAGAAAAAAGAGAATTCGCAAAAACGAAGACATAAAGGAAATTATTGGAATCTATCTTGCCAAACTTTATATTGATATAACTGACTACTTAAATGAAACAGAACAATATTTTTAAAATACCAAATGTTTAGCTTGATGGACAAGAAATAGATATTTTAAATAATCTGATCTCAAAAAAAAAAAAAGAAATTGAACCAACCATAAATGAACTCCGAAAGAAAAAACCTTGGGGTCAGAAGGCTTTGCAAGTGATTTTTATCAAACATAAAAAAAATTTAATCCCTACATTACAGTTTGCCAAAATAGGAAAAAAAAAATCTTGCCAAATTTCTACTTCTATAATACAAATGCTGTCTTGACAACTAAACCAGAAAGAGTAAAAACAGAAAGAAAATTATAGGTCAATATCCCTAATGAATAACGAGGTAAAAAAAATGTGGGTAAAATATTAGCAAAGAGGTTATGACAACATAGCAGAAAAAAATATACATACTCATCAGGTTGGATTGATCTGTAACAGCTGGTCAATGTTTTAAAGTTGACAAACATGACAAAGTATGTAAATTCTTTTCTAATCCTATTCATCAGAGATGCATCATCTTTAATTTTTCTAAAGTTCTCTGAAGTCCTTAACTGCATTCTTATTTTTTGTTACATTTGTATAGGTCTGAAGAGGTATGTTTATTTCTGCCAGAAATTAAATTAACTTTTCCTTTAAGTATTTAGGTTCTATGCCATTTGGTGCATATATATCGATTAACTATGGATTATTTATCTATGGTGACTAAGAATGATGTAATTTCTCTGCCTCTTTTTTATCTTCTCTATAATTACTGTAATTCTCTATAATTAGCCTTATCTGAAATCATGATTCCCACACCTGCTTTTCTAAGTTCAGCTGAAGCATAAGATTTTGCTCTAGCCCCTCATTTTAAATCTATATGGATCTTTAAGTCTATGTGTTTCAAATGTTCTTCTTGAAAGCAACATATTGTTGGATTGTGCTTTCTTGTTCATTCTGATATCCTCTTCTATTTTATGGGTGACTTCTTCCTGTCCACATTCACAGTTATTATTGTTACTTGTGTACTTTTCTAATTCCTGTCTTGTAATTTTTCCTCTTTGCTCCTATGTTCCACTTTCCAAGAATAAAAGGTGTTAGTTAAAAAAAAAAAGTTTGTCCAACACTTGCAATCTAGTAAGTGAAACATCCTATTTCCTCTCTATTGTAGCTCTTATTTTCTTGTTACCCCACTTCTGATCTCAAGTTTTAACTCTTTCCTTTCCTTTTAATCCTCTCTTCGCATTCTACATTCCAATATTTAAGTTTGTTTAGCTTATGGCTATTCTCTTACCTATGCTGCTTTCTCCATTTGAGCTCCCCTTCCTAGGTCCTGACTCCCTCCTATTTCCTTTTTTAGCTAAATGTATATCTGTTTCGAAATCTATGTGTATGCGAGTGTATATAATTGTACTCAACTTTCCTATGTCTTGTTCAATTAAAAGTGAAGTTCATGGGGTTTCCCTTACCCCAAATTCTTCCTTCATGACAATGGACTATTTATCTTATGCACTTCTATTACACAATGATGATTTCCCTCTTCTTCCTCCTTTATTCCCCAATATAATCTGCCTTATCTTACATTTTTGTTTTCTCTTAAGACCATTACAACAGAACAAAAGCATCCACAGACCCTCTCTCATTTGAGTCTTCTCTATTATATTTAAAGATATTAAGGTTTTGAGAAGATTTTGTTTTTAATCCTGCTATTAACATAAACAAGTAATCCCTATATATTACTTTTCAATTGCACCAAATATGTGTACCTTTTTATATTTCTCTTAGCATCTACATTTTCATTTCAAAATATCTACTCATTTCTGATCTTTTCATCAGGAATTCTTTGAATCTTCTATCCCATTAAAGGTCTGCTTTTTGCCCTGTAGGATTGTACAAAGTTTGGCTGAATAGATTATCCTTGTTCATAAACCTTTATTTCTTGCCTCTTGGAATATCATATCCTAAGCTTTCCTCTCCTTTCAATTGGCAGCTGCTAAATCTTGTGTAATTCTTATTCTGACTCCTTGGTATTTGACCTCATTTTTGGATGTTTATTTTATTTTTTTCTTTTGACTTGGAAGCTCTGAAATTTGGTTATGATGTTCCCAGGAGTTTTCACCTTAGAGTGTTTTTATGAAGGTAACTGAATTCTTTCTGTTTTCACTTAGCAATATGGTTCCAAGATGTGGGGGCAC
The DNA here is from genome assembly GCA_028646595.1 of Phalanger gymnotis. Classification (NCBI taxonomy): domain Eukaryota; kingdom Metazoa; phylum Chordata; class Mammalia; order Diprotodontia; family Phalangeridae; genus Phalanger; species Phalanger gymnotis. The sequence continues at coordinate 29,345,084 of CM053623.1, read as the reverse complement.
TTTTCACTCCTAATTTCCTGACATATATTCATCCTTTTTTTCAGATAGCCCAATAATTATTGTTTCCAGGTCAGATGTTTTTGGATTTACTTCTGATTTTTTTTAACACTTTAGTTTTGTTTTATGTTTCTTGTTGGACTGTTGATTCATTGTTTTGTATCTGCCCTATTCTAATTTTCATGGCACTTGATTCTTGAATAAAGTTTTCCACAATTTGAACTAAGATGTCACTTTTCCTTACCATCTTTTCCTGCACAGCTTTCCATTCTGTATCTCTTACTTAATTTCCTCCAGGTTCCCCAGCAAACCCTGTGATGATGCTCAGCAATTGTGAAATGGATGAACAAATCATGGTATATGGTTGTATGTAATAGAATACTATTGTGCCATTAAGAAATTACTGAAGGGATCTTTTCAGAAAAACCTAGGAAGACTTGTATGAAGTGATGTAGAGTGAAGTGAGAAGAACCAAAACAGTTTATACATTAACAACAATACTGTAAAGACAAGGAGCTTGGAAAAGCTTAAGAACTCTGATCAATTTAATGACCAACCAGGATTCTGAAGTATAGATGATGACCCTTGCTGTCCACTTCCTGACACAGAAGTAATGGATTCAAAATCCAGAATGTGACATTTTTTGAATGTAATTAATAGGGTGATTTATTTTGCTTGACTGTGAACTTGTTAAAGGACATTCTTTTCTTTTTCTTTTTGAATTTAGACTGGGATGGGAGGGAGAAGAAGTAAATTCTTATAAGGTAAAAAAATTAAGAAAAAATGCAATCTATTAATAACCATATAAAATCTATTTTAAAATCAGTGAGACATATGTTAAAACAACTCTAAATTGTCAGGTCATATTTAAATTGGCTGAGATGCTAAAATATGAGGGAAATTAATTTGAAGAGACTAAAGGGAAGCAGCCACACGAATCCACTGGAGAGCTATAAATTCATCCAACCATTCTAGAAATCAATTTGAAATTACACAAGAAAAGTTCCTGAATTCTTCATGCCCAATGATCTTGAGATTCCACAAGGTTTACTCTTCAGGTTAATGATAGCATGAAAAGATCTAGCTGTGCAAAAATATAAATAGCCACATTATTGGTACTAGCAAAACTTTGATCAACAAGTGAAGAATGGCTCAACTAACAATGGCATGTAAGTGTAAAGGAATTTTATTATGCCATGAGAAAAAACAAATATAAAAATTCAAAGAATTGGTGGAAGATATTTATAAAGTGATACTAAATAAAGAAAACAAAACCAATAAACAACATACCCAATAATTACAACAATACAAATAAAGATAATAATAAAAGAAGTCAAAATTCAGGTCAAATACAATGTTGAAAGCAAATGAATAGTGTTAAAGCATACAATCTTCCTTTTTGTTTGTTGGGAAATTACAAAAGTCGAAAGTGACACACTACCAATTGCAATAATTTTATTTGGCTATCTGCTTAAGTGTTTCAGGACAATACACTTTGTTGTGGGTTTCACTGAGTGCAATTTAGTGTCTTGCATCAAAATAAAAGGTAGTAATAAATTTTTAAGAAAGATTTTAGGGTGGATGTTTCTGGAAAGAGCAGCCCTAGAAGATGGTAGATGAGAGGCAACCCAATTGAACTCTCTCAACATTTCCCTCCAAACAACTTCAAAATAATGCCTCAAATCAAATTTTGGAGCAGCAAAGCCTACAAAGTGTCAAGGTGAGATATTTCTATGGCCTAAGAAAACTTTGGAGCTCTGTAGAAGTTTGTAACATCAGGGTGGAGGTCTGTCTAGAGTCTACATATGTGGCAGCAGAAACAGCAGCTTTGAGAACTTATAGCCCAAAGATGTTAAGGGGTAGGAAAACTGGTCAGAAAGAGATTACAGGAGACCCTTTTCTGGCACTGGGTGCAACTGGCACTGATTGTAACCCTACTGTCCATACACTGTTCTGTGTCACAGTTCCAGGGCGGAGAGGATTGCTTATGGTTCGTCATAAGGCAGAAAGCGGTGACTACTACTTGTGGCTTCAGGAGAACAGGAGACCTGGTCATAGTTCCAGGGCTAAGAGCATCACTAGTGTTTGTGACTACAGGGGAGCAGAATCCCTTCCAGGGTAAAGATCAGAGCACAGACCAGGAGAGCAACGACTGACCTGGAAAATACATCAAGGAAACTTGGTTTAAGAATTATTAGACTATCTGAAAACCATGATAAAAAAGAGCCTAGATATTGCCTTTCAAGAAATTATCAAGGAAAAATTCCCTGATATCTTAGATCCATAGGGTAAAATAGAAATTGAAAGAATCCACTGATCACCTCCTGAAAGACATCCCAAAATGAAAACTCCCAGGAGTATTACAGCCAAATTCCAGAGCTCCCAGGTCAAAGAGAAATAGTTCAAGTGACCAGAAAAAAGCAATTCAAATATTGTAAAACCACAGTCAGGAATACACAAGATTTAGCAGCATCCATGATAAAGGAGCAGAGGGCTTGGAAAACGATATTCCAGAAGGCAAAGGAACTAGGATTACAACCAAGAGTAACCTACCCAACCACCCAAAAACTGAGTATAATCCTTTGAGTAAAAAAGGCTATTTAATGAAATAGAGGACTTTCAAGCATTTCTGATGATGAGAACAGAACTGAATAGAAAATCTGAATTTCAAAAAGAAGACTCAAGAAAAGCATAAAAAGGCAAACAATGAAAGAGTATTCATAAGAGACTCAACAAAGTCAAACTTTTTATATTTCTATATGGGAAGATGATAAATGTAACTCCCAGGAATTTTATTTACATTCATAGAGGGCATATATGTGAATTGATTATGTTGGAATGATTTTCAATAAAAAGATGGGGTGAAAAAGAGGGATACACTGGGAGAAAGGAGAAAGGAGAGGTAGAATGGGGAAAATTTTCTCACATAAAAAGGGTGTACAACAAAGAGCTTTTACAGTGGAGAGGGAAATGGGGGGTGTGATGGGCAATGTTTCAACCTCACTCTCATTAGAATTAGTTTAAAGAGGGAAGAATGTATAAGCACACTCAGCTGTGTATAGAAATGTAATTTGCCAAAGAGGGAAATAGAAGAGAAATAAATATGAGAAAAGGGCAGGGGATGATAAAAGGGAGGAAGGATTAAGGGAAGCAGTGGTTAGAAGAAAGATAGATTTTTTTGAGGAGTTACAGGATGAAAACAGAGAGGAAAGAAGAAACAGGAGAAAATGGGATGGAGGGGAAAACACAGTTAATAATCATAAAATGAGTGTGAATGGGACAGGCTCAGTCATAAAATGGAAGCAGATACCAGACTGGATTAGAAACCAGAAACCAACAATATGTTTTTTACAAGATACACTCAAAAGAGAAAGACACACAGAGAGTTAAAATAAAAGACTAGAGCAGAATCTAACATGCTTCAGCTACACTTTTAAAAAAAGGCAGGAGTAACAATCATGATCTCAGACGAAGCAAAAGCAGAAATAGACCTAATGAAAAGAGATAATCAGGAAACTATATTTTACTGAAAGGTACCATAGACAATGAAGTAATATCAAAAATTTTTACAGCAAGTTTATCTGATAAAGGCCTCATTTCTCAAATATATACTGAATATAGAAATGAGCCAAATTTATAAAAATAAGAGCCGTTCCCCAATTGATAAATGATTAAAGGACATAAACAATTTTCTGAAGAAATCAAAGCTATCTATAGTCATATGAAAAAATGCTCTAAATTACTATTGATTAGAGAAATTAAAACAGCTCTGAGGTACTATCTCATGCCTATCAGAAATTATAGGTGGGGATGAGGGAAAAATGTGTACACTAATGAACTGTTAGTAAAGTTGGTGGAACTGGTCCAACCATTCTGGAGAACAATTTGGAACTAGGCGCAGAGCCATAAAACTGTATATATTCTTTGATCTAGCAATACCACTACTAGGTCTATACCTCAAGGAGATTAAAGAAAAAAGGAAAGGACCTATATGTACAAAAGTTTTTGTAGCAGCTCTTTTGGTGGTGGCAAGGAATTGGGAATTAAGGGGATGCCCGTTACTTGGGGGATGGCTGAACAATTTGTGGCATATGTTTGTGATGGAGTATTATTGTGCTATGGGAAATGACAAGGAAGACTGGCTTCAGAAAAACATAGCAACACCTATATGAACTAATGCAAAGTGAAGTAAGAAATGGGAGATCATTATGTACAATAACAGTAATGTTGTAATGATGATCAATGTGAAAGACTAGGCTCCTCTGATCAATACAATGATCCAAGACAATTTCAAAGAACTCATGGTGAAAAAAATGCTATCTACTGCCAGAGAGAACTGTTGAACTCTGAGTGCAAACTGATGCATAATTTTCTTACTTTCATTATTTTTCTTACTTTTAAAAAATATGGCTAATATGGAAATGTTTTGCATGATTTTACACACATAATTTATATTATATTGCTTGCCTTCTCAGTGAGTATAGGAGAGAATGAGAGGGAGAGAATTCAAAACTCAAAATTTAAAAAGAAATTTAAAAAAAGATTGTATGATGATTATATAAAAATATTTTTCAAGTATTTTAGCAAAACTCAGTCTCATTTATTTTCTGATAACTAAAGAGTCTTATCTACCTTAGTAAGTTCTAGATAATTGGTCTTTGAGAACATTGTTAACTGAGGTATATTATTTTTTAACTCTACCTTGCCCTCAATCTACTGACCTTGTCAGGTTTGTTAGGAGACGAATAGTTTGTAAATACTAAAGTGCTATAGAAATAAGCTGCTATTATCACTATATACACTTAAAGCTAATGAAATGGAACTTTTTAAAAAATGTTATTTTGGGGAGGTGGAGCCAAGATGGCAGCTGGAAAGCAGGGACTTGCGTGAGCTCCCTGCCAGGTTCCTCCAAAAACCTATAAAAAATGGCTCTGAAAAAAATTCTAGAACTGCAGAACCAACAAAATAGAAGACGGAAGCAGGGATCCAGCCCAGGACAGCCCGGATGGTCATTGGATGAGGTCTATCACCCACGAAGCAGAGGGGAGCAGAGCCCAGTACTGGCGGCAGCAGGACCAACCAGACCAGGAGCCAGGCAGAGCAGGCCCTAGCACCCTGAATCAGTGAGCTGCAGCAGTTACCAAACTTCTCAACCCACAAACACCAAAGACAACAGAGAAGGTTAGTGGGAAAAGCTGCAGGGGACAGAGTGAAAGAAGTTTGCAGTTCAGGCCACTGCCCCAGGGGGCAGCAGGGGGTGGTGCAGCTACAGAACTACAGCTGCAGTTGCTTCCAGCCCCAGGCCCACATGGTGGGAGGAATTAAGTAGTGGATCAGAGCAGGAGTGCAGAGCCTGCTGAAGATTTGCATCAGGTCCAGGTTGGTGGTTCTTGAGGAAGGAGGAGTGCTGGTGTGGCAGAGCTGGCTGTATAGAAATTGCTCTGAAATCAACGGCACATCCCCTC
>CM053623.1:29315878-29339122 GCA_028646595.1 Phalanger gymnotis | reverse complement strand
TAGGCTCTTTGACTTTGTTGACTTCTTTTGGCTGTATGTTTTGGTCTTCTTTGTCACCAAAGAAGGATTCCAAAGTCTGAGACTGAATCTAGGTGCGTTTTCGCTGCCTGGCCATGTTCCCAGCCAACTACTTGACCCTTGAGATTTTCATCGGGGTATGACTACTTGTAGAGTAGAGAGTACTTTGTCCCAAGCTTGAGGGGTTGCTCTGTTGTTTTTACAGCTATTTCTACACAGCAAGCTCTGCCCCAACCGCCAACCTGTACTGCAACTCAGATCTTAAGCAGGCTTTGCACTCTTGCTCTGATCTGCCACCTAATTCCTCCCACCAGGTGGGCCTGGGGCTGGAAGCAACTGCATCTGTAGTTTGGTCCTCAGAGCTGCACCACCTCCACTGCCCTCAGGGTGGTGGCCCAACTGCGAACTCCTTTCACTCTGTCCTAAGGAGTTTTTCCCACTAACCTTCTCTGTTGTTTTTAGTGTTTGTGGGTTGAGAAGTCTAGTAAATGCCACAGCTAAGTGATTCAGGGTGCTAAGGCCCATTCCGCCTAATTCCTGGTCTGGTTGGTCCAGGTGCAGCTCATGTGGGGCTCTGCTCCACTCCGCTCCCAGCTCCATGTGATAAACCTTACCCAGCGACCATCCAGGCTGTCCTAGGCTGGAGCCCTGATTCCCTCTGCTATTTAGTGGATTCTGCAGCTCTAAAATTTGTTTAGAACCATTTTTATAGGTCTTTGGAGGGACCTGGGGGGAGCTCACGCTAGTCCCTGCTTTCCAGTCACCATTTTGGCTCCTCCCCACTTTTTCTCTTAATATGTTAAGAGAGGGCAGGAGAGAGAAATTCTGACCAAGCCCTTGAGGAAAGGTCCCCAGCCTCCACGTCCTTGGTCTCTTCCCTCCCACCTTGGACAGAGGAAGGTCCTTAGGCTCACTTCTCACCAAGACCTTTGCTCTGTTTTGCAATGTCATCATCATGCTCATGTGCTGGATATCATCTGCTTCCCCTCCTCTACCCCTCTTAGGCTCACCTTTCGGGTACTGTCTATTAGAGTGCAAGCTTCTTGAAGGCAGGGACTATCTTTTTGTTTATTTGTATCTCCAACATTTAGCACAGTACCAGGCACATAGTGGGTACACAATAAATGTGTATGGGATGGGACAGGATGGGATGGGATTATATTGTAAGGGTCCAGAGGATTTTGTATATTTTCTAACTTGGTCCCCAGCTAGTGGCAATGTCTGGAAGGGAGGCCAACAACACACTGGACCAGATTAGGAATGCTGATTCAAGCGTCCATAAAGAACATGGCAGAAAGGCTACCCTGCATTGAAGGGGAACATCTTAAGGACTCCAACAAAAGGACTTCCAAGAGCTGTAAATTATGTCTTTGTAGGGGTGTGCTGATGCTCATACTTCAGAGCCGATTGTGAAATTTTCAGTGTGAGCATTTATACCTCAGAAATCAGCAAACGCTACAAATCAGGGCTTGACCCATCATTTTGTTGATTGTTCAGACTTAACAAACTGATGGATAAAACGTTAATAATTCTTCTCCATAACTTGACTAGTGTGTAAATTAATTCAATGCGAAGTTATACGTGGAAGTTATATGGGATTCCAGCTTGTCTTGGGGAAGGAGGGGAGAGGAAGCGAAGAAAACCTGGAACTCAAAATTATGTAGAACCGAGTGTTGTAAACTAAAAATAAAAAAAGTTAAAAAATAATGCCAATTAAATTTAAAAATCTGTCATGAATACTTTTTTGGGGGGGGGGTGAGCCAGTTGTTAAACATTTAGCATCATGTCCCTGCCTCTGACATGTATGGCTACATGTGTTTGAACCTACTTTCCCATTGTTGGAGAGTGTGTCATTGACTTTGGGGGGGAGGATATTTTTATCAGTTATTCTTACTGTAGCATCTCAGTAAATATCCCTTTTTAAAAGCTAGTTGTCTTGACTGATAATTTATATCAATTAACATTCACTGTTGGAAGCACACCAGTGGGGGCTTGTGAGATACAGCACTAGAAAGGCAGCTTCTACTCTCTCAGAGCTAACTCTAGAACCCTAAGGAGATATAATAACCATCCTCTGGGAACCTAACTCATCAGTGTGAGTGTGACTGTGGATAGTAGTTTTTAACTCTCAAATTCTGTGCTTCATAAACTCAGAGAACATTAGAGATGTCCTTTGAGTCTCATGTGGTACTTGATGGTCATCTATTTGTTGGATCTGTGGTAAATCCCTAGGAATAGGACCATAGAATCTAGAACCAGAGAAGAGCTTAAAAGTCATCTAGTCCATTTCTCATTGTATGAGGAAACCAAGACCCACAGAGACAAAGCCACTCATCTGAGGTCACATAGAACCCAGATTCAAACCCAGGCAGATTTCCACACTTTACCTGAGAACATACTTTCCCCTTCCTGGCCTTATGGCAACTCTGGAGTCCTCAGCAACCTCTATGGCTAGTCTGAACTAGAACCTCTCCTCCTTCCTCCCTTTTCCCCGATCTCCAGTCCTTCAGCTAAGTTTGTGCTGCCCTTGACATCGAGTATACACTAAGTGAATTATTCCAAAAGCTAGGCTATCCAAAGAAGGCCCAAATGTGGCCAAATACTGATTTTTAAAGAAGATAAAAGAGAACCAATTCTGTTTTTTATAATAGCCCAAAAAACATTATGATATGATTATGTTTGAAGAATCAATAAGCAAAAACCTTGGTTTAGGCATGGGGGGGGCGTTATTTGTTTTTGTTTCTATTTAAAATATGATCACACAATACATCTGGTTTCCACTACCCTCCCTTCTCCCAAAAAAGTAATTTGATGTCACCATGTTCATCAACCAGGACGACTCTTCAATTTCCTGATTAAATTTTCTGAGTGGCCAACCATGAGTCTCAGGGAAGTTCCGCTCCACTTCCCAAGAACTTGTGATGCATCACGGATCATAGCTGTACTTGGCATTCAATGGCCTTACAGGTCATCAGCTCTAGGAAAACTTCTTGTTCTGTGCACATTTAGAATTTCTCGTTAACATAGATGCAGTTCTTTCATGAGCCAAATAATTGAAGGTTGATTGAATTGCGTATTTTTGAAATTCTCCAGTGGATCTGCTTTCTCTTTTAATTATCACAAGTCCCTCAAAGGTCGGGGATGGGGGTGCGGGGGACATAGTTAACAGCTTTCTTATCTCAGTGTTTTCAGGTGAGGAAATTAAAGCAGAGGGAAGACTAGCCATTAGTTAGCAAATCTCCCCTGGAAAATCGGTGGATACCTAAATTCAGATTTTAAATCTCCTTTGAACTGACCTGGCTTCTTCATGATGTATGCTTATTAAAAAAAAAAACACTTCTATTGTGAAGGGTTTAAAAAGTCATTACATGAATTGTAAGCTTTATTGTTTTAAATAGTATAGTTTGCTTCTTCTAGTAGAGGCAGCATGGTCAAAGTGGAAAGAGGGGGACAGGAAATCTGGGTTAAATCTCAGATCTGCTCCTGACTATCTGTGCAACCCTGAACAAGCCACTTCCCTCTGCTGGCTTCAGTTTCTCCATCTCTAAAATGAGAGGATAAGATGACCTTTGACCCAGTGGACGAAGAACTGCCTTCTGGACTCGCCCCTCTCAAATCTCAAAACTGCCGAGAGCACGAGGCTGGCTGCATCGCTCCCTTGTCCAAAAGCCTCCCTTTTACCTTTAGGAAAACTATACAAACTCTCCAGCTCGGCATTTAAAGTCCATTGCAGTCTGGCTTCAGACTGCCTTCTCGAGCTCTTTCACAATCCTTTACGCACTCTGTCATCCAGCCAAAATGGCCTTCTGGCTATTCCCTAGACTCCTCACTCCATCCTCCACCTCTGCGGCTTTGCACAGTCCGTCCTGAAGGCCTGTAACACGCTCCCCTCTACCTCTTCTTTAGAAACCTCAGCTTATTTCAAGGATCAGCTTGGGTGCTGCGCCCTGTTTCATATCCTGCTTCGCGCCTTGCTTCAGGCTTCAGGCAGCCTTTCTTGCTTCTTCTAGCGGGGAGTGCTCTCTTTTTGTCCTTAAATAATTGTGTACGTATTTGTCTGTTTACAGCATGTAGTTCCCTCCGTACAGTGTAAGTTCTTTGAGGAAAGGGAATTTTTTTTTGTTATTTTTGTCTTTGTAGTCTTAGCACCTAATATAGTGACTTACACATATTGTACACAATAAATACTTGTTGGATTGGATGAGTTGGGATGGAATGAGATGGGATAGGATAGAAATGGACTGCAGAGTTCATGGCTCGTGGGTAGAGAGCATGCTTCCCTGGGTCATAGCAAAGTCTCTAAATCAGAAGATTTTTTTAAAACTCTGATCTGTAGAGATTATGTAGACTGGGAATCATGGTTCTTCACTTATTTTGATTTCCTATGATCCCATCAAGGAAAATTCCTCTCATCTTTATATTCTCTTGAAATCTGAAAATAGGAATTGTAGTAACTTCACCTTAGGAAAGGAACCCAGATTCCAAGCTGGTCTCCTCTGGTAGCAGGAAAACTTTGGGTGTTCACATTTTCTTCCTTCCTACCTTCCTTCCTTTATCCTTTTTCTCTCATCTCTCTCTTTGTAGGTCTCTCTGTCTCACTCTTTCTCTATATCTCTCTATTTCTCTCTATCTTGCTGTGACATTTCAGGCTGGATAACTTTTTTTAAAAAGTTATTATTTTTAACATTCTTTTCTTTTTAAATTTTGAGTTCCAAATTCTTTCCCTCCCACCTCATCCCACGCCCACTGAGAAGGCAAGCAAATGATATCAATTATACATGTGAAATAAGGCAAAACATATTTCCATATCAGCCATTTCCAAAAAAAAAGCAAGAAAAAAAAGAAAGTGATAAAATTATACTTTAATTTGCACTCAGAGTTCATCAGTTCTCTCTGGAAAGCATATTTTCATCATGAGTCCTTTGGGATTGTCTTGGACCATTGTATTTATCAGAGGAGCCAAGTCTTTCACAGTTGGTCATCATTACAACATTGCTGTTACTGCGCACAATGATTTCCCAGTTCTTCGCGCTTCGCTTTGCATCAGTTCATATAGTCCTTGCCATGTTTTTTTGAAACCACCCTCCTTGTGATTTCCCATAGCACAACAGTACTCCATCACAATCATGTACCACAACCTGTTCAGCTGCTCCCCGACTGATAAGGAGACTCTCGATTTCCAATCCTAGGCTAGAAATTTTTGTTATCATAGTGTTTGGGGTATTTGATAGTTAGAGTGGTGATTGCTTTCCACTCATCCTTCCAGAGCTGAGGAAAGAGGCTCGAGATCCATTATGTGGTCAGGGTCCAAAGCTATGCACAGCAGCGTCACTTTCCTACAGGCCGTGTGCCCAGCTGGGAAGCAATGGTAAGTAAGGCCCAGCCTGTTCAACGCCGTTCTGTAACAGGAGTTCCCATCGGGCCTTTTCTGGACCCCCAACAGGGAGACTTTGAGATATAATCATCTCTCAATTCTTTCCCTCCTCCTCCCACAAATCCCTCTCATCCGTCAAATGGGGGAATTAGACTGATGATCTTTGAGGAGTTTGTTCTCTCTCTCTCTCACCTTCCCGCCGCCCTTGTTCCCATGAGGACTACTAGGAATATCCCATAGAGAAACACAGTGGGAGCTGGAGAGTCACAAGTCATATGATATTCCTCGAGGAGCCCCACAGGCCATCGCCCCAACCCTGACACTGGCTACAAGATTCAAACTCATCTCTTAAAAACACTTGAAACTGGGCCCCAGGACCATCGTCTTAGGGGCATTCTTAGGCACAAAAATGCCTGCTTTTATGGGCCAGATCTCAGATCTCTCTGTCTTATATCTATTTTGCGTAAATTTGCACATGGACATGTTGTTGTCCCCATTAGAACAGAAGCTCCCTGAAAATGGAGACTTTCATTTCTGCGTTTGGATCACCAGCATTTAGCCCGGGGTGCACACAGCAGGCACTTAATAAATGTTTCCTGACTGACTTGTTAGCTGGTTGGTTGCTTGTTTTATTGGTACTGCCTGGCACATAGTAAGTGCTTTATAAATGCATGTGGACTGACCCATCTGTCTCCTTTCAGCGCACATCCTGGCCTTTTAGAAGCCATCGGCTTCACTCCTCAGCAGGGTCTGAGCAGCATTTAGAAACGGCCCCAAACTGCATTTTATCAGCAATCCCAAGCCCTCACTGAGCACTTCTGGCCATGGTTAGGGACCTCCAAGGGCAGCTCTTGCCACCAGGCCACTGGCAGAGAGAACAGTTCCTCTCTCTAAAAAATAGTCCCCACTTGTTCTCCTTTCATTTCACGAAAGGAATGAATCACTGCTGACAGGGGAGAAAGAGCCTGAGAGAGCATTGCCTTCAACCCCATCACTTATGAGAAAAATGAGGCATGGCCAAGTAAAGTGGCCTGCCCCTGGCCACGGTGAAGGGAAAGAGGACAGATGTGAGCCCAGGACCTCTGACCCAGAATCCAGGGGTCTTTCCCTAGCACCATGCTGCCTTGTATCCTGCAATACAAAATGCCTAATAGGGAGTTGCTACCCAAGATAGGTGAGCACTCTCGATGAGTCTGGATCACCAAACGCAGATGAAGTCCAGTCCAGGGTAGTTACAGGACTGTCTGATGAGACTGCTGATCGTACCATGAGCTCCGAAAAACAATGCCAACCATCTAGAGAAAGGCAACCAGTATGGTGAAGTCAACAAGGCAAAAGCATTTATGAATCACCTACTGTGTGCAGGCACTCTGCTAAGGGCTAGGGATACAAATAAAGACCAAACGTAAAAATACTCCCTATTCTCAAGCAGCTGACACTCGTATAAGGTTCTGTTGAAAAATCTAGGGATGTTTAACCTGGGGAAAAGAATGGCATTGGGAAAAAACAACAGTGGTCCTGAAACATTCACTGGACAGCTAGGTGGTGTAGTGGTTTAAATGCTGGATGGGGTCAGGAAGACCTGAGTTCAAATCCTGTCTCCAACATTTAACCAGTTTTGTGACCCTAGGTGACTCATACCATCGCTATTAGCCTCTATTTCCTCATCACTAAAATGGGCATGATAATCATACCTATTTCACAAGATTGTTGTGAGGATCAAATAAGTTACGTGTAAAAATCCTTCTAAACTTGAAAGCAATATGTAAATGCTGACGGGAAGCTAGAGGGCTGCATAGTGCACAGAGCGCCACGCTTGGATCAGGAAGACTCCTCTTCCTGAGTTCAAATCCAGCCCCAGACACTTACTAGCTGTGCGACCCTGGGCAGGTCACTTCACCCTGTTTGCCTCAGTTTCCTCATCTGTAAAATGAGCCAGAGAAGGAAATGGCAAAACCACTCCAGCGTCTTTGCCAAGAAAACCCCAAATGGGGTCACAAAGAGTCAGACATGACTGAAAAATGACCGAAGAACAACTTAAATGCTATTATTAATTATTATTAGAAATAAAGATTAGACTTGTTCTTGGTCCCCAAGACTACAACTAGGAGCCATAGGAAGAAATGCAGATTTCAGATGGAAAAAAGGAAAATCTTCCTATCAATCAGAATGATCCAAAAGTAGAAATGGCCCCCGTGGGAGAAAGTGGATGCTTGTCAGCAGAGGTCTTCAAGGAAAGGAGGGACTTCACTTGGGAAAGAGGTCACAAAGGCGATTCTTGGTTAGGCAGAGCTTAGACTGGATGCGGTGACCTGAGGTCCCTTTGAACTCAAGGACCCCGTATCACTGTGAAATGGTACTGTCACTCCATCGATCGCTGTACTGACAAAAACCATCCCAAACTACAATGAGTGCATAGAAGTAATTCCATATCATAAGATTTCATGAAGAATGAATTCATTTTTATGTCAAGTTTTAAAAGAAGCTTCACATTCAAGACATCATTCATTATCACTGAACATCTTGGGGCTTGAGTTGTTAGACACAAAGATATTTTCTAACTGATCTTCTAATGAGGTTCCATTGTTTAGCACCATTTTATTTATTTTCCTTTAGTTTTCCAGAGTATGTCTATGTATAAGAAATGTGCAATATGAAGTGTCTTTTTCATTGCTTTTTATGCATTCTAATTATGTATATATCCATTTCTGAAAGGACTAAATCAGCAGGAACAATAAATGGCAGCAAAGTCGAATGATGAATGGGAAGTTAAAAGACCCAAATCATAGTCCCAGCTATACTGCTTATGAGGTGTTTGACCTTGGACAAGTCACTTAGTTGTACCTCTAAAATGGGCCTAAATAATGCCTGCTCTGCCTTTCTCATAGGGCTATTTTGATGAGGAAATAAGGATGTGTACCTTATTTTGTATTATAATGATTAGTGTTTGTTTCATTTCTGCCTCCTAAACTCTAAGCTCAGTGAGGGCAGGGATAAGACTTTCTCTAAACTTGTATCTTCTCTTAGCCCTAGGTCAGTGTTCTTGCATATACTTAATGATTTTTGAATTGAACATATATTAAAGTGCTTTAGGAACTTTAAACTGCTAAACAAATATGAGGGGTTATCAGACAAGTATACCTTTTTGTAATTTTTTCACTTAAATACAACAGATATTTGCTTGGAAACTTGTCCTCATACATTGACTTCATCTGAAACCTGCCATCCGAGCTTCAGTAGCTTCTGTCCAGCATTGAGGACTTGGATGATTTTCTTATCTCTAGGCTAAGGGGACACACCGGGACTCACACTCTTGCCTGGTTTCAAATCGGTTTTGGTTGCCACCACAGCCTCCAAACCAGAACTTCTGGCAGGTGCGCTGGTCCCGATGATAGTACCACTTCAGGACATAGTCACGGCACAGCCCGGCATCCTTAACCATGAAACAAGGATCTGGTATAAAAAAAAACAGATAACTGAATAAATAAGTGAATGAATTAATGGATAGACACATAGATAGATAGATAGATAGATAGATAGATAGATAGATAGATAGATAGATAGATAGATAAAAATAATAAATGTTGACATGTCTATGACAATCTCTGCGAATGATCACACTTCACTTGGCTGTCTCAGTCACCCTTTCCCTTTCCTCAATCTAATCCTAGATGTGTCCAGTCCTCTGATAACTTCAGGAATGTACAAATCTATACCTTTAGTTGATACAGCCAGACTCAGTTAGAAACAAATGAAATTCCTATTACAAAAGCTGGCATTGAGTCCCCAGGCAATGCCTTCAAGCCTTCCTAAAGTCACAACAAAAAAAGTCTTTTGATGCCTCAACTTCCATTTTTCTCTATCGGACATCTTTCCCATCCAGGCTCTGCAACTTAACAGTTTCACAGAGCTGCTGGGGCCCTTGGGAAGTTAAGTGACTTGCCTAGGGTCACAGAGCCAGTAAGTACATGTCAGAGGTAAAGCTTGAACCAAGGTCCTCCAGACTTTTTATATGATACACACATATGTGTGTGGAGGGGGATATATTTTAAAAGTATATATAAAAATATATACATACATATATATACATATGCACACATATAATACATATATTATACACACATACAAATGTGTAATTTTTTACCATATAATACCTATGTGTATATACATATATGAGAAATACGTATTTTTATTGTATATATACATATATATGAAGTCTTCATATACTTCAATATGCTGGAGACTTCACATATATACACACACACACATATATATATACATCCATATGTATGAGGTCTATATATAAATCTAGCCTTAAATACCAACTAGCTGTGTGACCCTGGACATGTCTCTTTACCCTACTTCCCTCAGTTTCCTCATCTATAAAATGAGCTGGAGAAAGAAATAGCAAACCACTCCAGTAACTTTGCCAAGAAAACCACAAATGGGGTCACAAATGGGATCACAAGGAGTTAGACATGACTGAACAACAATTTTCTAGACTAATATCTAACATGTTATTATCAGCCTTGAGAACATGTGGTCCCAACATCTACTAGGAGTCAAAGGACCTGGGATCAATGCAGATCTTTTCCAGGTTAGGTGACCTGAAGCAAGATGTTTTCCTTCTCTTGGGGTCCATTTCTTCGCCTGTAAAATGAGGGGGTTGTGCTGGATGTCCTCTGATGTCCTCTTTATTTCTAAATCCTAACATCCACTCAACTCGAGAACTGCCTTCCACTCTCCCCACTCACCCTCCCAAATCCAATGTGCACACAACAGCCAATGATAACAACAAGAAGAAGATGATGACGATGATGATGATGATGATGAAGAATCTTCCTAATGAAGGCACTGGTCTGTCCCTTCCCTGCTGAAGAACCCTCCGTGGTTTCCCTTTGTCTATGGGGAAAAACACTTCAGCATGCCACTATCTGGCTCTGGCCTCCTTTTCCTGTCTCATCAACGTACTCTACGCTCCAGCCAACCAGCGATCCTTGCTGTTCTCCAAACTCATCATTCCATCCACTTCTCTGCTTTTGCATGGGTCGCTCCCTATGCCTGGATTCATCTTCACCTTTTAGAAGTCTTAGATCCCTTCAGAGCTTAACTCAGGTACCACCTCTACGGGAAACTTTCTCACTGACATCCCCTACCCCCACCCCCAGGCATTAGGGCTTTCTCCCTCCTGAAGCTTTTTAATTTTTGTCTTCTACTACAGAGACTCGAACAGAGTCAGAGCCTGATATATGCTTAAGGAACCAAAGTTAATTAATCAAAAGCTAGCATAAGCCTTTGTGTATTTTCCGAAAAGAAATTTATTATCTACCCACATGGACATGATACCCCTGGAAGTTTGGAACTCCAGGTGTGAACTGTAATGATCTACATGCTAAGTGCTGAATAGCATCTTTAAATGGAGACCTTGAAAAAACCCACCCCTGTATCACTAAGAACCAAAATGAGTTGTGGGCTTTTGTTTGCTTGAGTGTTTTTGGTTTTGATTTTTACCAAGGTCAGTGGTTTCATCTCTAGTTTCCTCTGTCTTTTGCGGGGCTTCCATTAGATTTTGTTCAGGTCTATAATGATACCCAACATCTTCTCTGCCAGTCCTGGTGATCTGGGAAATTCTTTCCCTGGTCCCTAGAGAACGGTCTTTTGTCTTAAATACTTTCCGACCTCTTCCAGAGTCAGATTCATTGAACCTGAAGCTGATAAAGTCCAGCCTGTGGAAAGAATCTTTGTTAAGTGGGAGATTTGAAAAATGAGGTGGTCTTGTATTTTATTGCCCAGAATCTTTCATGAGGAAGACGGAATCTCACATTCGAGTGAATCCAACATTTATTAAGCACTTACTGTGTGCCATGCACTATGCTAATCTCTCTAGGGCAGGGGGAAATTAACCTAGGGTCCACAGACCATTCTGTAGATGGATTTTCAGGAGGTCTGTGAAGCTAGATGAGAAAAAAAATCATATCTTTATTTTCACTCATTTCTAACTGAAACTTAGCATGTCTTTCAATGATTTAAATCATTATTCTAAGAAGCAAGTGGTCATTAGCTTCACCAGCCTGCCAACAGTGAGGGGGTAGAGAATGACACGAAAAAAATTTAAGAACCCCTGCCCTAGGGACACAAAAACCAGAAGGGCAATAGTCTCTGCCCTCAAGGTACTTACATTCCACTGGGGAACAAACACCCTAGGTCTACAAATATATAATAAAGTAATATACAAGGAAATTGGAACAGGGAGAGGGAATGAGAAAGAAGGAGGGATGGAATCAGGGAATGCTTCCAAAGGGAGGAAGATCAGACTTTGGGGAGCCAGAAATGAGGCAGGAGGGGCAGCTTGTGGGAATGCATAAAGACGGCATGTCAAATGTTTCAGGGAAAACACAAAGGGGAATAATAAACTTGGAAAGGCAGACTGGAGCTAGGCTAAAAACAGACTGTAACACCCAAGTGGGGAGTGGTTTAAGCAGCTTAGCCGAGAGGCAGCAAGGAATCACTGAGGTTCTGGGAGCAGGGGAGAAGGGGACCACCTGGTGCTTTGGGAGATGAGACAGGGATAGCAGTGAGGGATGCTCTGAAGCTAGGCCTTGCAAGATTGACCAAGCAGGGCTTTGTCAGAGCAGTGCCTTCCATGAACAATCCAAGCCCTGATGGAGCCTACCTCTGAGTCACGGCTGCCTTTCTCCTAGTGTCTCCTCGATGCAGCCCCTCACAATCTTCTACAAGTCCAGGAGGTGGGTATTGGTTCACCTCATCTGTAGACAAAGGAAAGGGAAGAAACACCTTTTATTTGTTTTTACTCTATTCCTATGACATCTGGATGATCCTTATGAGGTTAATATGGAGACTTTTTTTTAAACAACGGTTATCTCCTCAGGAGCTGATGGGAACTCATTCTTTCCCAGTCCAAGGGATGAAGATGTTCCCAAGCTTGGGGATAAAACATGGCTGAGGTGCATGACTATTCATGTCAGACCCCAGCATTCTTGAAAGGAGGAGGGTTGGGAGTGACCAAAGGTAGAAGGGCTCACAATGTGGCTGCAAGGAAAAGGTCACCCAATGGGAAGGAGTGACCCTTCTTCCCTCAATGGAGCTGCATGGCCCAGGTTAGGTCCAGGCTGATGTGGGCTGCCCATTCACACAAGACACTTTGCCTTAGGTGGAAGGAAGACAGGAAAGGAGACTCTGGGGAAGAGAGCAGAAGCCAAGGTATACTATAGATATTGTCTAATTAATAGCTTTCTTTCCCTTGCAAACCCTACTCTCAGCTCAGTTTTGCTGTCCAAGGTATCGCCATCCTCTCTATGACTTAGGGTCCCAGTTTAGACATTATCTTCACCTCCTCTCTGGCACTCACCCCACACAGCCAACCAATGGATAAGTCTTGTTATTTCTACCTTTACAACTTCTCCCCTATATGTCTCCCTCCTCTCCACTAACATAGCCACACTAGAAGTGCAGGCTCTCATCACCTCAGACCTCCTCCTCATCCTCCACTCAGCTGCCAAAGATCACCAAAGTGATTTCAACAAGAAGAAAAAGAAGAATGGCATGTTAAGGTTTGCAAAAATGCTTTGCAAATATCATCTCGTTTGGTCCTCAAAATAACTCTGGGAGGTAGGTGCTATTATTGTCCCTCTTTTACAGATGGGGAAACTGAGGCAGATATCGTGAGTTGCGCAGGGCCACACAGCTAGGCATTGTCTTAGGCTTGATTTGAACTCCAGTCTTCTCTATTCTAGGTCCCACGCACTGTACCACGTAGCTGCCTCTGATCTTCCTAAAGCTCGGCTGTGATTATGTCACCCCGTTATTCAATAAATCCCTACTCTGTGGGTTCCCCACTAAAAGGCATTTAAAGTTCTTTACAACCCAGCCCTTTCCAGTCTCCTTACTCCTTTCCCTTCTGCATACTCTACAATCCAACAACACTGACCTCCACCTTGCCACGCTGTCCCTTGGCACTCAATGTCCCCCATTTCTAGAATGCCCTCCCTCCTCACCTCCACCTCCTGGCTTCTCCGGCTTCCTTCAAGACTCAGCTCACTGCCCAGGTTCAGCTAGAGGCCTTTCCCAGGAGACTTCTCAGCCTATTTATATTAATTACAGAATTTATTCTGTGCATATCTTTCAAGTACATAGTTGTCTCCCCATTAGAATAAAAGGCCCTTGAGCGCAACAAAGCACTTAGCATAGTGGCTGGCACGTAGTAGGTGCTTAATAAATATTTGTTGATTGACTGGCTTGGAAGACAGAAGAAGCTGGGTTCTACTCTTAATTCTGGTACTCCTAGCTGTCCTTCAGACTTTGGTTTTCCCACCTGTATTAGCAGGCGATGGGAGACAGCATGGGACAGAAGCAGAGGGTCTGCCTTCAAGTGAGGAAGACCTGGGCTGAGGTCCTGACCGCATGGCCCCTCCATGTCTCAGACAGCTGCTGATCTTCACTTCCTAAAGAGGAAATCACATCTGGGCCAAAACAAAGGCGCCAATGAGCAAAAAACCAGCCCAGGAAACGAGAAAATACGGAATTGTATCTGGGCCCTCGATGGAAAAAAAACAACCAATGATCATGTGCCATAACGCCAGCAGCCTGGATGGCATCCTCTCTGCACAACAAAGAGGGAATACCTGGGATCGGACTCCTCCAAAGAATCTTCTAGGAGCTGCCACTAGTGACATGCTCTTTGTCCCTCTAAGGGGTACAAAACAGGAATGACTGAGCAGACTACTGCCTTCTCTTGGCACCTCTTCCAACCTCCTGCCCACCCCCGACCTGCTCACTTTTCAAAAGGTTCAGGAAGGCCCGGATGAACCGCTGAGCATAGTCCATTTCCAGATGGGAGATATCAGCCAGGTGCAGCAGATGCTGCTCAGAGGGCAAGCTGGCCAGCTGGGCCAACTCTTCCATGTTGAGTCCTGTGCCCAACGCCACAATAAACAAGATGAAGCCTTCACACTTGGCACCCAGGGAGACCCTCCACAGCTTCTCCCTGTCCTCGAGACTTGTCTCACTTCCCACAATCACAAAGAGAACCCGGTTCTTCCTCTGGAGGGGATCTATCAGAAAGATATTGTCAATAGTCCACTCTAGAGCCTGACCCAGGTACGGGAGCCCTTGGAGTTGGACAGACCTCCGTATGTGCCCCTGCATCTGCCCTGGATGGTTGTACGTGAGCAAATCAAACTCCTTCTTAATGGAAAGCATGCCCTCGTAAAAGGAGAAGCCTGGGACCGTGTGCTGTACCAGGGCAACCCTGGACCCATCAGTGGAGGTCTTGGGACGAGGAGCAATGACAAAGTGATTCAGCATGGAGTCCACCAAGCTTTTGGCTGCATTGAACATGTCACTTGTGACCCCGAGAGAGCCATCCAGCACATAGGCTATGTCCATGTTCACAATGATGGGCTCAGGATTCATTATTTCACACTCCTTGTCTTCTTTGCACCAATCTATGAGGGAAGCACAAAACTGGAATGAGAGTAAACTCCTGGGAGGCATAAAGTAGAACGACAACCTTTTATAGGATCATAGATTTAGAATCCAAAGGAACCTTTAGCAGCCATCCGGTCCAACCACCCTATTTCCAGATGAGAGACTAAGGGACTTAGCCAGAGTCATGATATTCAAACCCAGTTCCTCTGACTCCAAAGCCAGCACTCCTGGGAAGGTGGAAGTGGGGGGACTGGAAGAGAGCCTTTGACAGTTCCATTGAGTTTCCTTTTTTTATCAGGTGGGGCAGGGGATGCCCTGCTTCAGTGTTCATGCCCAGGGACCCCTGAGTTCCTGGAGTTTGTAGTTATGGTGATCTCAGGGTACGGTTAGCCAGGATGTGTTTGCAGCAACAAAACACTGACTTGTTTAAGGCACACTCATTTCCTGAATGCAATTTGAAAGGACCTCAGATGTCACTGGTCCAACTCAGCATCACGTAGATGAGTAAAGCCTACGAAGGGGACTGGCCTGCCCAAGACCATCCAGGAGCCAGTAACAGGGCCTAGACCAGAACTCTCTGGATTTCACAGAACCCTTCTGATCACATCATGTTGCCTTTAAGGCCCTGCTCCTTAGTGGTTCTGTCGCCCTAGGAAGGGCGTGTAAACTCTTGGGGTCTCACTTCCCTCATCTGGAAAATAAGAGGGCTGCAGGCAAGGGTTCTTGCCTTCTTGTGTGCTTTAGACCCCTTTGGCAGCCTGGTAAAACCTACAAGCCCCTTCTCAGAATAACATTTTTAAGTACATAAAATGAAATTCATAGGGTTACAAAGGAAACAAATTATGTAGAAATATAATAATAAAAATATTAAATTATTGATTAAACATTAATTATATTACTATTAAAATAACTGTCTATTATTAATAAATTCCATTTTAATTGTATTTTATTACACATGAGTGCCTCTTATTGCATCCTAACCCTGAAACCTGAAATTATGATACCGGCCTAGAATATCACATGTAAGAGGAGGAAGCAAAACAGGTAACTAAGAATTATTATAGCCAGCATCTGCACAGTGCTTTAAGATTTGGGAATTGCTTCACCAATATTATCTCATTTGGTTCTTACAACAACCCTGGGAGGTAGGGGCTATTATTATCCACATTTTATAGATGAGGAAACTGAGGCAGACAAGAGGTTAGGTCACTTCCCACAGTCTCTCAAAAGTTTTTGGGGTCAATTTTGAACTCAGGTCTTCCTGACTCCAGGTCAAATGCTCTATTTACTGCACCACAGAGCAGCCTCTTATAAAACAAGTCCACAGGCTACAGATTAGGAATCCCTCCCTGGATAAGACGATCTCTGGGGCTCTAAATCTATGATCCTACAAATCAATTTTATAGAAAATCTTCCAGGGCTGGAAGAAAAAAAGATAACGCATCAGCTCCGTCGGCTTACCATAGCAAAGAGTACAAGAGGCCACACGTTCCACATCCTCATCATTCTCATCTTCCCACACGTAGAGCTTAGACCTCTTTGTATCATCCATCTAATGCAAAACACACACACAAAAGATTCTCATTGGCACAACTAATTTTAGAAGTATCCTCAAGACACCTCTCAATCTGTCCCCTCTTCTACACCCAGATGACCTCTGCTGCAGTCCATAGTTATTTAAATAATTATAACAAATGTTTAACAACTGAATTTAATTGAATACTAGCTCACATTTCTATAGGCCTGAAAAGTTTACAAAGTGGACAAAATGTGGTACTTGGGTTCAGAAGGACCTGGGTTCAAATCTAGACTGGTGCCATGATGCCATGATGAGGCAATAAAATGGGATTTACCAAGCCACACCCTGGGGACAAAAAGAGATACTGCATATTATCCTTACTCATACTGAGCTTACAATCTAGTTGTGATATGTGGCACACAACACTTTTTACAAAAGTGTTACAAAAAAAAAAAAACCAAAAGGTTCTACAATGTGACTTTCTCCACATGAGTATCCCCTCTACTAGTACAGATTGCAACCCTTCCATCACTTCTCCTCCTGTGACATTCTTATCCATGTCTTTCCAGCAATATATCTCTGATACACTACCATCTTCATCTATTTCTTGATTCAAAACAGTATTCTCCTATATGGTTCGCATCTGTTCACATCCCGTTGTTTCAGCATCTTAGGGGCCATGCAGGGAGACTTTCATTGTCCCCACACCCCTTCTTTTCCAGTTACACATACCTTCCATGGTGCCTTTGATGTTATTTTTCACACTTCTCGATACCAGTAACCTACCATTGCTCGTTATGCCCACCCGGTGTCCTTCCACTGTCCTTTGGGTTATGACTCCTATATCTGTGGGCATCTGGGCTTCGTGGCCAAGAGGTCAAAGAGATACATTTTAAGGTTCAGGATCCCTTAAAGCATTTCCCCAGAAATCCAGCCCTCTTTCTTCCTCCTGTTCAATTCCTTGATCAGCTCATTTTCCATCTGTAATACCTGCCCAAGATATTTCTATAGACTAATTCAAAGGCTCTTTGCCCAGCTGCATCTCATAGTAAAGGCGATCTGCATTTTCATCCACTGTTAGACTGACCTCTCTCACATTGCCATAAAGACTTCACTGAGGAGGCCTGGTAATGTCTGGGGAAACAGTGCAGGCAGGACAGCGCCATCTTAAAACAGGAGCATTGGGAGAATCTCTCCAACGGGCATCTTTGCCATGGGCTGAGTGCAGGACACTATCCATGACACTGGTAAACACCTTAGGTAACCCAAGCTCTTACTGTTTTATTTATTCTTTGCTTGCTGCCCACACCTGGTGGATCACTGAACAAAGTTATCTCAATCGAAAACAAGCAGTAGATTCCAAGCTCCTTGAGGATAAGGACTGTCTTTTGCCTTTCTTTGTATCATCAATTTAGCACACAGTGTTTGATACATAGTAGGCATTTAATAAATGCTTTTGGATTGACTCATGAGCATTTATTAAGCACCTACTTAATATTATTAAACCAGGCACTGGAGATACAAATGTCAAAAATGAAAAAAAAATCTCTCCTCACAAGGAGATTATATACCGATGGGGGAAAAAGCAGTAACAAGTACATATCAAAGTATATTCAGAATAAATATAAAGAGAATGAATGTGAATAAAAATAAAGTAGTTAGATGCAAGGCAGTTAGGGAAGGCGGGCACTATCATTTAGAGGGATCAGGAAGAGTTTCATGAGCAACATGATGCTTGAACTGTGTCTTCATGGAAAAGAGAGATTCTATGAAGCAGTCAGGGAGGGAACGTTCCAGGCATGGGGGAGGGTGAGTACAGAGGCATAAAGACAAGGTGAAATGTGATGAACAAAGAGAAGGACACTTTGGCTGGATCACAGAGTACATGAAAAGGAGGAACACACAATAATGTGCAAAATGGGTAGGGTCCAGGACATGAAGGGCATTAAAAGCTAAACAGAGGAATTTATATTGTATCCTAGAGGCAAAAGGAGGCCACTGGAGTTTGCTGGGTATTTAGTAAGTCAACAAACATTAAGTTCTAACTATATACCAGGCACTGTGTTAAACTCTGAGAACACGAAGAAGAGATGAAAACATGGTCTCTAACCTCAAGGATTCACATTCTGATCAGAGTGACAACATGCAAATAACCATATATGGTACATAAAAGATATATACATGGAATGGAAGGTAGTCTCAAAGGGAAGGCACTAATGGTGGGGGACTGAAGTGGGGAGGAGCGCCAGCAAAAGCCTCTTGTAGAAAGTGGGATTTGGGTTAAGTCTTGAAGGAGGCCAGGTTAGCCAAGACTTGGAGGCGATGGAGAGCATTCCAGGCATTGGCAACAGCCAGGGCAACGGAACAGTCAGGAGATGGAGTAGAAGACCAGATAGAGAGGAGAGCAAATAGAGGGGTGTAAAGTGTAAGGAAGCAGAAAAGGTATGAAGGATAAGGTCATGATGGTACTTAAATTCTAAACAGAGCATTTTATAGTTGTTGTAGGAGGTGATGGGGAGCCATTGGAGTTTATTGAAGAGGGAAGTGATATGCTCAGGCTTGTTATATGCTTGGATTGGAATGACAAGAGACTTAAGGCAGGAAGACCAACCAAAAGGCTATTGCAATAGTCCAAGCATGAGTCCATGAGGGCTGGTGCCTATGTGACTGGCAAGAGGGAAATGTAGAAGAGAAATACTGTGAAGGCAAAAATGACAAGATGCGGGAAATTTAGGGGTGAATACAAGTAAGCAGCCAAGGATAACATAGAAGTTATGAGCCTGGGTGACTGAGAAGATAATGTCTTTGATAGTAACAGGAAAATTAGAGTTTGGAGGGAAAAATAAAGATTAGTTCTATTTTATACCTGTTGTGTTTGAGATACCTAAAGAACCTCCATTTTGAGATATCCAACAGGCAGTTAGTGACAGCAGGGACCGAAGTTTAGGTGAGAGACGAGGGCTAGACACATGGTGTAGGAGAGTGGCATAGTCAAATCTGCACTTAAAGTAAATCACTTTGTCTTGAGGCAGGAGGACCATTTAGGAGTCTATCGCAGTAGTCTAGGCAAGAGGTAACGAAGGCCTGGACTAATATGGTATCTGTGTATGTAGAGAAAAAAGGCTAGATAAGAAAGATGTTGTAGAGGTAGAAATGGCAAGATTACGCAATGGATTTTTGTGGGGTTGCTGTTGTTCAGTAGTGTGTGACCCTTTGTGATCCCTTTTGGAGTTTTCTTGGCAGAGATAGTGGAATGGTTTGCCATTTCCTTCTCCAGTTCATTTTACAGACGATACAGATAAGGAAACTAAGGCAAAAAAGGGTGCCCAGGGTCATGCTGCTAGTGTCTGAAGTCAGATTTAAACTCAGGAAGATGAGTCTTCCTGACTTTAGGCCTAGCGCTCTATCCATTGTGCCACCTAGCTCCCCATTTGTGGGGTAAATGGGGTGAATAGCTAAGAACGATGTCAAGGCCACAAACCTGAGAGACTGGAAGAATAGTAGTACCCTTTAACGTAAATAGGGAAGCTTGGAAGAAATTGTGTTGAGGGGGAATAATAAGCTCTGTTATCTACATTGAGATCTCTGCAATATTCAGTTTGAAATATCCAGTACATAATTGGCAAGATGAGCCTGGAACTCAGGGGAGAGAACGAGATTAGTTCTTGTCACCAAGATCCTTAGAATTGTCAAATGCTTCAATATCAGAAAATGACATGATTTCATCAGCGGAAATGACTCTAAAGAAGAAGCGTGAACATCTGCTTTGCTGCTGTACCCTATGGGATCTTTTCACCTGATTCACAGCGGAAACCTGCCATATGCATTGTCTCTTCCATTATAGCACAAGCTCCTTGAGGGAAGATGCTGGCTTACTTTTCTATTTATATGCTTTGCTTATAGTAAGCACTTAATGAATGCTTCATCCATTTGTTCATTTTTATATATAGATACAGATATAGATATGTACGTATATATAGATATATACAGATATGTATGTGCATATATACATATAGTGAGATCTCTCTATATATATGTATATGTGTGTATATACATATATGTATGTATATATGAATCATCTGAATATAGATGATAATTAAACCCACTGGAGCTGAAAAACTCACCAAGAGCCTTCAAAGTCACACTTGCAATATTCTTGTATAATTTAATGTATTTTGGGTATCTTTCTTAGTCAACTGCGCTTTAGTAAAGGCATAATCTATACCTTTGTCACTTCTTTGAGATATATTGAGAATCAACTTTCAAATACCTTTAAAATTGCATGACCTTGGGGCAGCCAAGTGGATAGAACACTGGCCCTGGATTCAGGAGGACCTGAGTTCAAATTTAGCCTCAGACACTTACTAGTTGTGTGACTCCGGGCAAGTCACTTAATCCCAATTGCCTCAAAAAAAATTGCATGACCTCTAGCACAAATTTCTTCACATGTATTTAGTCAAGTCTAATAAATTTTCTCAGCTTCATAATCTAAAATTCCATTGCCACTTCCTTGCATAGAATACTAGATGATAGGAATAAAAATGTAGTTGTTCCACTACTGTAGTCACCGTAAATAGATTAAAATTCTGCCCAAATCTGTTTTCCTTCACATGTTTTTGTCCTTTTTGTTTCATCTCCACGTGCCCTTCAGATGATCTTCCTGAGCTGAATCTCCTGCTAAACCCTTGTTGTTTTGTGCGACAATTTTGCTCTTAATCCTTTGTCATCTTCCCACTTCGTAAAAGAACTTACAAGTGAATTCAAAATGTGAGTTGCCCTTGACTGCCCTTGTCTTTACTTGACAAAGAAATTGAGATTTTACTAGTTGAGCCTCCTTCTTATTGGAACTGTTTTACAACAGCTATATCAGCTCTCTAGGTGATGGCCAGGGCTACCATCTTTACTCCTAAACAGTTCCCCTTTTTTTTGAGTCCAACAGGTTGTTTGAACAAGTCAGATTGGGATGCTACAGTTATAATCAGTATCTTCCTTTTATTGTTGTCTTTCCTTTCAATTTGGCATTTATCTTGATCTTTACTCTATCCCATTGATCTGGCTACGTGTCATGCACAGGTAAGAAACCATTTCCTATTGAGTAATTGTCAATTTCATTTTTATTATTGTTATTTGGTTTTCATGTTAAGGAACTTACAGTTCCCTTTTGGGGGAAAAATCTTTAACATTTAAAAGTTTTAAGTATTTTAAACAAAGAAAGACAAACAGACTTTCCCCAAGTCCAGAATGAAAGGTTTCAGGCTTCCATGAGGGAACTCAAGCAGAGAAAGGTGATGCAGACATAACACTTGGAGTCTATAGAGGGGAATGAAGGAGGGGTATCAGCAACTGTGGTACCATAGGGAGAAAAAACTGCCACTGTACTTGGAAGGTGGGTTCAAATCCCTCCTCTGACATGATTTTGGGCAAGTCACTTAACCTGTATGGGCCTCTTTTTTAATCTGTAAAATGAGGAGGTCACACAAATGTAGAAAAGCATCGACTCTGCCAGGTGCCAAATACAATAACTATCCAGCCCCGGCCTAAGCTTCTGTGGATCATAGCATAACTACACCATAAAATGACCATACCTTGTTGGCAGCTAGCTATACAGGAACCAATAGGGTCTGGTCTGGGTCTGGGTCATCATCAACTGGTCTAGGTCATCATGAACTGTTTTGAGCAGAAATGATTCTGCTTTGTGTCCATAAAGTTCCTTAAGGCTTCAGAGGAATATATGAAGCAGTAATATATTGAACTTTACAGACTATTTCTGCCCTACTTGTGACAGAGCCTTCTGAGCTCATATTGGTCTGATCAGCCACAGTCAGACATACCGTATACTGACTCCAACACAGTGGTGCCATTTTGGTCCTATTTAAGTGCTGAGGACAATAGCCAATTATGTTGAGCTGAAGGAAAGGTTGTTTTCCATGGACTTGGGAAATACACAAATTCAGGGCCATATGCAATCTAAGATGGCTTGAATTTGGTGAAGACAGTTAGAGAGATGCTGACGGATACCAACTCCACTAAATTCTGAGAAAGAAATCAGCTCATGGTCTAAGTCCCCAAAGCTGATCAACTTTAAGTCTTCTACTCATGACTAGGACTATCAATACGGAGTTTTAAAATAGCAGTCCCAGAAGATGGTGGCTAGAAAGCAGGGACTTGCGTGAGCACCCCACCACGTCCCTCCAAAAACCTATTAAAATGGCTCTGAACCAATTCCAGAACTGCAGAACCCACAAAATAGCAGAAGGAAGCAGGGATCCAGCCCAGGACAGCCTGGATGGTAGCTGGATGAGGTCTATCACACATGGAGCGGAGGGGAGTGGAGCTCAGCATGGGTGGCGGCAGGACCAACCAAACAGGGAGCTGGGCAGAAGAGGCCCTAGCACCCTGAATCAGTGAGCTGTGGCAGTTACCAGACTTCTCAACCCATAAACACCAAAGACAACAGAGAAGGTTATTGGGAAAAGCTATAGAGGACAGAGTTCGCGGTTTGGCCACCACCCCAGGGGCAGCAGGGGTGGTGCAGCTACAGAACTGCAGCTGCAGTTACTTCCAGCCCCAGGCCCACGTGGTGGGAGGAATTAAGTGGCGGATCAGAGCAGGAGCGCAGAGCCTGCTTAAGATTTGCCTCAGGTCTGGGTTGGTGGTTCTTAAGGAAGGAGGAGTGCTGGTGTGGCAGAGCTGGCTGTATAGAAATAGCTCTGAATTCAACAGCACATCCCCTCAAGCTTGGAACAAAGTACTCTTTGCTCTACAAGCAGTCATACCTCAACAAAAAACTCAACAGTCAAGTAAGTTGGCTGGGAACATGGCCAGAAAGGGAAAACTCACTCAGATTCAGTCTCAGACTCTGGAATCTTTCTTTGGTGACAAAGAA
>CM053623.1:29273854-29315378 GCA_028646595.1 Phalanger gymnotis | reverse complement strand
CCTGTGTGTAGACCAGGAGTGCGAGCAGGAACGTGAGGCCAGTAAAATGATTTGGCTAAATACTATCTTGTTTTTCTGTGGCCTCCTGGTTACTCTTGTGAGGTGGGCTTTCTGGGCCTGGAGTCTTTTTGTCAAGATGTTAGAACGGGGAGGCTGGTTCACGGTTCTGCTGCGGTGGGGCCTAAATAAATTTCTTGTTGTTTTCTCCTTAGAGAATCTCTCATACCTAGCGATTTCGAACCATTCAAACATATACATGATTATATTTGAGATTATAAATTCGGCCTTCCTACTACAAATAGTAGTAGTAGTAGTAGTAGTAGTAGTAGTAATAGTAGTAGTAGTGGCAGTAGTAGTAGTAGTAGTAGTAGAAGTAGAAGTTAGTACATGCCTCTCTGGGGATCCAGCCTTCTAACATAGGCCCAAGAGTTGGGGAAGCAAGGGGGGTGGGGCTTATGCTGCCATCAACAATAGTAGAACAATTAACTTAAAGATATGTGGTAAAAAATAAGGGCAAACAGTAAAGGAGGCTACAGGTCCAAATGATGTTTAGTCAAGTAAGTTCCTGGGCATATCATCATTTTTCTAGTTTAATAAATGCTTCCTGGATTGGCTTAAAAGTATATATACAGAACAAATCCTCGCCAGGATTTGTGGACCTTTTGGACTTGTCCTCTACCTGTTTCCAGGGCCTATGTTTTTTGTTGGTGCACCATGAAAAATTCAATCTATTTTTTCTTAAATACTGAGAGAAGAAAGTTATCGTATTCAAAGAAACACCACACTTCTCCTTACACATCAAGGACAAAGGATGAGAGGCTACGTTTGCAAAAGGATGAAACACCATGTTCACAGTGTCAACAAAATGAAGGTCCATTTGTGCTGCCCAGACTAGACCAAAAATGCACTACAGTTAGAGTCACTCATTTTCTCACTAACCTTCTTTTTCTTATTGATTTTCAATGCTTTGTTTTTCCATGGAGCTGCTGTGAACCCCTCTCTTGTCTCAGCATCATTGATTTTGGCAAGGAGGCTGCTGGGTGAAATATTGGAAACTATCTCTCTAAATTGAGCTCCATGGCTACATCCCAACAGGTAAGTTACAATTATGGAGAGGCGTTATTGATTTCTCCTTGAATTGGAACCATCAGAAGCATGGCTACCACCCCAAAAAACCCTATAGTTCAGGGTTCAGAGAGGAGTTAGGATGTGGATGCTGGAAAGTTAACATATTTCACTGATAAGTTTTTTTTTCTTTTTTTAAAAAAGTGTTTTGAAGATTGTTTTTTTTATATCACCTTCATTTCCAAGAATCTGCCTCTTTCTCCCTCTCCTCCCCTCTCCAGGGAGCCATTCCTCATAATAAAGAATAAGAAAAAAGATGAGGGGAGGGAGGGAGGAAATAAGCACAGTTCAGCAAAGCTAACACATATAAGATTATTTTCTAAAACCTCTAGTTTCTTCCCCCTGAATTAGGGCATTCTTTCCCATAACAAAGCAAACATAATCCCTAACCAAATATTCTGTAGTTCACACATGCTGTTATTTTTTTCTTGCTGATAATCATTTGGTCTGAAAGTTTCAGTAATTGATCTCATAATATCTTGAGATGCAGACTTAAGAAGGCCTTTAGTGACCAAGAGTTCTTAAACTTTTAGGTGGCCCTTTGGTGTAGTATAGTGAAGGCTACAGATCCCCTTTTCTGAATAGTATTTTTAAATGTATAAAATAAATACATAGAATTATAAAGAAAACCAATTATACTGAAATACAGTTATCAAAAAAAATTTTTTTAAACAAGTTCACAGATCCCCTCCCCTCCAGGTTAACAACCCCTGAAGTTCAATACCCCTATTTCACAGCGGGGAGAAATTAAGGTAAAAAGATTTGCCAACATCACATAGGTTCAAAGTAGCAGGGCCCTAGGATTATGGAGTTCTGAAATCTAGGACACTGATCCAACTCAGTAGTGAAATTTACTTACCAGATTTTTTTCCTCATATTTGAATACTTGTAAGCAAATTAATAGCCAAAATATTTGGTATTTTAAGAGAGATGTACAGTTAAAAGCTTTCATTCAGGGCCTCCTCAGTTTCCAATTTAGGTTCTTTTGTTTACAGGAGACAAAGCAAGGCAGTGTGGTATAACTGAAAGAGAACTGGACCTTTACCAGCAGGAGGAAGAGAACTTTACCTTTAGATCCCAGAGCCAGGACCTCTTGGGGCCTCCATTTTCACATTCTTAAAGTGAAAGCAATAGCCCCTTCCTCCCCGGTGCTATGAAGCTCAGATCAGATGTTCCTTGTAAAGAAAGTTATTTGGAAACCCCAAATCCCTTTGGACCTGCTAGCTAAGCTACCTGGAAAGTTACATAACCCAGCTCTTCCTAGTCATCCACACAATGCCAGACAACTGGCTTACTTCATTTTTTCCCCAGGGAATTTATGGGAAATTCTGGGAATCTTTCATGGGAGGCAAGTGGATGAAGATATGTTGTTGTTCAGTTATTCAGTCATGTTTGATTCTGTGGATCATAACATACTAATACTGTCCTTGGGGTTTCCCTGGCAAAGACACTGGAGGGCTTTGCCATTTCCTTCTACAGTAGATTAAGGCAAAAAGAGGTTAAATGACTTGCTCAGAGTCACACAGCTAGTAAGTATCTGAGGCTGGATTTGGACTCAGGTCTTTCTGACTTCAGGCCACTATTTCTACAAATAGCTAATCTGTTTCCAAATCTTACCACTTCTAACTTGCCAACATCTTTCATACACACTCTGTTCCCTCCTCTGATGCTGCTACCACCCTATGAGAGGTCCTCACCACATCATGCTCAGACTACCGCAACAGCCAGCTGGGTTTTTTGTCTGTCTCCAGTCTCTCCCCCACTCCAGTCCATCCACCAGTCTGATGTCACGTTAATCTTCCTACAGAGCAGATCTGTCCATGTCACACACACACACGCACACACACACACATCCTCATGCACGTTCAACACAAAGCCTGCATCGCCTCTAGAATCAAATAAAAATCTTCTGTTTAGATTTTTACTTTACACTTCACACCTGGGTCCTCTCCTACCTTCTTAGTCTTCTTACTTCTTACTCAAAGTAAGGTGACCCAGTGCTTCAGGCCTCCTGGCTGTGCCTCCCACACAGCGCTCCATCTCCAGACTTCTGGAGTTTGCATTGGCTGTCCTCATGCCTGGCTCCCTCCTCACCTAGGCCCTCCAGCCTCCCTGGCTTCCTTCAAGTCTTAGCTAAAATCACCCCTTTTCTAAGAATGGCTTTTCTGACCAAGGTCTTCCTTTACCTTAGTGAAATTATCATACATACATATGTATACACACACACACATACATATACATATGTGCATATATACACACACGTGTATATATTTCTATTTATATACACACATACATAACACATGTATAACATATAACATATAACATACAATGTACATATATGCAAATATGTATGTATAGTTTTATATAGTGGTTTGCATGTTGTCCTCCTCCTTTATACTGGGAGCTCCATGAGGGAAAGGATACTTTTTGTCTTTCTTTGTATCCCCAGGGCTTAGCAAGGTTCCTGGCACATAGTAGGTGCTTAGTAGATGCTTGTTGACTTGACCTTATAGACATAGTTTCAGTAAATTCCAAGAAGAGAGGTTGGAAAATATGCTGCCCTTCCCCCTTCCCAGGAGGCACCAATGGAAAGGATTCCCAAGGTCATTTTTATTTAGATTTAAAAATTTAGGAGAAAAAAAGTTTAGGAGAGAATGACCTGGTGCCATCTAAAGTGAATTTTCAAAGAACAGTAGAACAGAGCAAAAATAAAGCAAAACCCAAAAACATCACCACTGAAGGTAAATTATCCCATGTTGGACCAACCTCCAAGCCTGGACGTCCAGGAACTCCTCTGTAACCAAGTATGCCAGTTTCTCCAGGCACACCCTGTTGAGATGAACAGAAGGCAGAAACAGCTGTCAGGCTGCTAAAAACAGGATCAAGAAACATATACATCTCTTTAGTGAACTGTGACATTCAGCTTTTTTTAAAAAATGTTCAATGTATAAGGCCAGCATGTCATAATCAATCCTAGGTTGGTAGTCCCAGCTGTTCTTCTTCTTAATGAATACCATGCTCTTTCATTAAACTAGTTTAAAAATTCATATATCCCATGGGATGCAAGATATCATGTGATCTACAAAAGTGGTCAGTCTCATGGATGATGTTCTCAAAGCAAACAAGTGAGTTCCCCTGGATCTTTTTATTAGTCTAGTGGGACCATGGCTTCCAGAATGCAATCTCTCCCTCCTACACAGCATCTTTGTGCTGCAGAAAAAAGAATGAGAAAGATGCTGGTGGGGGTCATTCTTTGCTAAAAAGAATAAAATTCAAAGGGTTGGAGCAAGCAGAAATGAGGAAGAGGAGGAGGAGGAGAAGGAAGAGAGGAAGTATAGAGACTTTCCATCTGGTGTTCTGAAGAAACACTGGGCTAGGATCTTTCTACTCCTCAGTCCCAGTATCCTTCCTTCAGAGTGGAAAGAGGAAAATCTCTGTAGATAACCCTGACCCCATTGTCATAAAGTCATATGTAAACCATGTAGCCAATGGTCTTAGAAATCTGCTACTTTTCTTTCATTTGGCCTCAACTTTGGCTAACTTTCAAGGGCAGCCAGCAGAATGAGAATTCACCTAATAGGTTCTCTCAAAAGAATGATAATAATAGCTAATGTTTCTATAGCACTTTAAGTTTTCAAGGCATTTTACAAATATTCTCTATTTTCCATCTTCTAATGGATGGAAACAAACCGCTAATTTAGGTGCTATTATTATCTGCATTTTACAAATGAAGAAACTGAAGCTGAGAGGAATCAAGTGACTTGCCCACAGTCACCCCGCCATGTAAGCACTAAGTGCTTCATAAATATTATCTCACATGATCCTCACAATAACCCTGGGTGGTAGGTGCTATTATTATCCCCATTTTACTGTTGAGGAAACTGAATTATGTGACTTGCCCAGGGCCAAACAGCTAGTGTTTGAGGCTGATTTTGTCCTTAGAAGTTCTCAGCAGCTGACCATGACCACTCTCCCACCACATATTTAAAAACGCTCTGGAGCAGATGACAGCCTCCCATCACAGTATCAGGACCCTGGACAGTACTCTGGAGAAAAGGGTTCTGAATGAGTGCCATCTCAAGGGACACTGACACATCAGGCTCTGCTATCAGACAGGCTGGCTCTAGGGCTGTCATTATGACCCTCATCAGGGTTATGCCCTGAAGCCATAGCTCTTCTCTTTGTCTCCTCTGAGGCTATGAGGCTCATTTGCTTACTGGTAGGCTTCCTCATTCATCCCCTTAGATGTGTAAAGGAGCCATCCCCACTCCTTTCTACTCTTCTTACACCTGTTCTTCCTGTGTCTCCCCTACCCGAAGTGTACCCCGCCCCCTCAACCTCTCCAGGCAACCCTGTCTGCTCAGGGTTTGATGGAGGGAGGGTCCTGAAATACTGCATCAATAAGGAGAAAAAATATGGGTAATTCCCAGAATAAAAATCTACAACCCTCTGTAGACCTTAAAACAACCAAAATCGGCTCAGCAACAAGAGAGATAACCCTGGATTCCCCCAACATCTGCCTAGTGGGGATCTTGTTAAAGAGAACACCATATTCTAAAAAACCGAAAGGAGGAAACTTTCTAATTGTTCAGAGCAACCCAGTTTCTCCAAAGCTAAGCCTGGTAAGCTATCAATCTGTTTCTTTTCTGCTCTGTTGGTGAAAAAATAAGCTGAAATACAATGATCCAAGACAATTCTGAAAGACTAATGATGAAAGGTGCTGTCCACCTGCAGAGAAAGAACTGGTGGAGCCTGAATGCAGATGGAAGATATTTTTTGCTTTACTTTATTTGTCTTGGGGGTTTTTTTGCCTGTGTTTTCTTTCACAGCATGACTTACATGAAAATGAGTTTTGCATGACTACTACATCTGTGTCAAATTGCTTGCCTTCTTAAGGAGGGGTTAAAGGAGGGAAGGAGAGAATTTGGAACTCAAAATTTGAAAAAAATGTTAAAATTTTGTTTTTTCATGTAATTGGGGGGAAAATAAAACATTAACTTTTTAAAAAGAAGAAATAAGCTAAAATGATATTTTAAGACTTTGGGGTTTCTTCCTCTTCTTACTTGTCAAAATAATATAAAGACATGAGCAATGAGTTAGGTATCTCTGAATTGTTTTCAAAAACCTTTTAGTGAGAGGAGAAAATTTCTCTTAAAAATTACAAAGGAGGCTTAGTTATTTGAAAGTGTGGCTTTCTCTTAAGATCTATGGGCAGTTTATCTGATTTATTTCCATATCATTCCCTTCTCTTTGTATCCAAGAAGGCTCATACCTAAGTACCACCCTGATTGTCATCTGTGTTCAAAGTTAAAAGGGTCCAACCTCAAATTACCCCCATACGGAACTCCAGAAAATCCAGGAGAACAGTTGGCTGGACTCTGAGAAGACATGCTCAGCATTCCAATAAATGCTAAGGTGAATCCATCAAGCATTCAACCAAGCATCTATTAAGTACTTACTATGTGCCAGGCACCACAATACTAAGTACTAGGATACAAAGAAAAAGCAGGAACTCGGGCCTCAAGGAGTTTACATTCTATCAGGTGAGATGGATGTGTGTGTGTGTGTGTGTGTGTGTGTGTGTGTGTGTATGTGTGTATTCCTAAAGTCTTATTTTAGTTTTAATTTTTAATAACTTCAAAAATGCAAATTCTACAAACTTTTTTAAAAAAACATAATTTGAAAGTTTAAGTATTTAAATGTCTTCGATACTTAGTTTTGTAAATTTTGAATAATAAAGTTTTCATTTTAATTTGAGTAAGATAGAGCACCTTGTCCCTTTGGCATTGTGTGTACATCGGTTTCTGGATGATGCTTTAGCAGCCTAGCGCATCAGTGGAGAAGGTCCTCCTGCTTGGCCTCCTCAGTCCCCTGCTCTAGCTCTACTAGGCTTTATCTTATGGGTTCATGTCACAACTGTCATGTGCGCATCAGACCCTCATTCTTTGGATGACCTCAAGGCTAGGATTTCAAATGTAATCCTTTCAGACTCTGAGCAGCAGCTGGTGAAAGTTATTGTTAAAAAAAATCCACAAGAGGGTGGTTATGTTGAATCCTAATAAGAAACATAAAATATTTTAAAATTTTAAATAAGTAACCTTTCAAGTGTTGTTTTTTATAAATTTTTATAAGTTAACAAGTTTCAAAGTTCTTATGATTTCTTTGTAAGTTTGTAGCATTTACACTTCTGAAGTTATGAAAGCTTAAAATTGTATTTAGACTTTGGGGATGCCCTATAAATGAAAATACAAACTATGTACAAAATGAACACAGGGCAGCGAGGTGGTAAAGTGGAAAGAGTGCTGGCCCTGGAGTCAGGAGGACTTGAGTTCAAATCTGGCCCTAGATATTTAACAGCTTATGACCCTGGGCAAGTCACTAAACCCTGTTTGCCTCAGTTTCCTCATCTGTAAAACAAGCTGGAGAAGGAAGTGGCAAATTACTCCAGTATCTTTGCCAAGAAAACCCAAAAATGGGTCACGAAGAGTCTGATATAACTGAAACAGCTGAACAACAAAAATAACAACAATTCTTTTTGCTCTTAAGAGCACTGAGGATATCACCTTGTGGGGAATGGCTCTGGGACCCAGCTTGCATTCACTCTCAGGTTTGGTAGCACCAATGGGGCGAATTAGCCTCGCCTCTCCCCCAGGACTCACTCTCTCCACATTCCCTAAAGCTGTAGAGAGCTTCACCCGAAGGCCTGAAAGGCCCCCTCCCCTTGCCTAGCAATTTGAAACCAAACCAGACACCCTTGAGGCAGGCAGTCATTCACACTGATTCACAGCTACTAGCAGCTTCCATATAAGCAGGTGCACTCTCCATCCTTTGCTTCGATGTGCTCAGGATCTACTCCTAATACAATCCATCACAAACCCCCCAAGAGCCAGCTTTCCAACGTGACCACCCCACCATTCTATCAGAAATAGAACTTCATGAAATTCTCTTCCAGCCCAGGAGGTAATTGACTACTATGAGTAACAAGGATTTCTCTTCACTTCTGTATAAAACTGTCACCTCTTTAAGTCAATGCCATAGACTCATTGAGGCAAAGTTATTGGGGATCTCAAAGTTCATCCAATCCACCCCCTATATACATCATGAGGCTCGTGTAGAAAGTTCCCTCCTTGTGGCCATCCAGCCCCTACTTGAACACCTTAATTGACAGGGAATTCATTATCTCCTTTGACAGCCTCTTCTATTTTTAGACAGCTCTAATAGTTTGGAAATTTTCCCTTATATTGAATCTCCTTGTAACGTTCACCCACCACTCCTAGTTCTAGCCAGTTTCTAATCCACCTAATCATTCTAATTAGTCAAGAAACAAGAGGCACTGGGGGTATAGAGACGAGAAAATTGAACATGGAATCAGAAGGACCCAAGTCCTACCTCTGACAAACGCTGCTGGTGGTACCTCTATCAAAGAGGAGGTATCTACCTGTACTGGGAGAAGGAGTTCCCTCACCTAGGAATTCTCTATGTCAGTGAACCCAGAAGTCTAAATTCTATCCCTACTAAAGATCTAAGAGCTGAGTGGCCCTTTTCCAAAGCTACTCAGTTTCTTTTAAAGGCAGCTGTGGGGCACCAAAGCGCACAGAGTGCTGGGTCTGGAGTCTGGAAGAGCTAAGTTCAAATCCGACCTCGGCCACTGACTAGCTGTGTGACTTGGGCGAGTCATCCAACCCTTGTTTGCCTCAGTTTCCTTAAGTGTAAAAT
Source organism: Phalanger gymnotis (assembly GCA_028646595.1). Lineage (NCBI taxonomy): Eukaryota > Metazoa > Chordata > Mammalia > Diprotodontia > Phalangeridae > Phalanger > Phalanger gymnotis. The sequence continues at coordinate 29,306,537 of CM053623.1, read as the reverse complement.
GAGGATAATAATAGCACTTATCTCTCAGGGTTGTTGAGATGATATTTGTAAAGCACCTAGCACAGTGCTTGACACACAGTAGGATCTTAATAAATGAAAAACTCCAGAAAAACAACAATATAAACTTCTCCATGTCTATGGAAGATTCCCCCCGTGAACAAGCCCCAAACTTCCCAATGGTCTTCATGAAACTGAAAGAAAAATCAAATCACGCCCCTGAAAAACATGAGACGGCATTCCCAGTGACCTCAGAGTCAAATGGTCACAAACAAGAGAACAACAAAACATCTCTGGGCAAAAGGTAGCCTCATCTAGAAAGCACCAACCTTTGGTCCAGGTAAACCCCTTCGACCTCTCGGCCCCTGCGGAAGAATGAAAAGGAACAATTTCAGTCAGGTAGAGGATGGACAGGGAGATAAGAGAATCCAGAAAACATCCGAGTGCCAGAAGAAGCAGCGTAGAGCACAAGTTATACCTACGTTAGAACCTCGGTCTCCAAGCGTGCCATCCTCAGCACGTACCCCAGGTTTTCCCTGAAAAATAAGAGGAGTTTGGATTTATTCATATTTTCTCGTTGGTTCTCTCCAATCAAATGACAGCCAAATGCAGCATTCTGAATTCCAGAGTACTCGGGGCATCCTGCAGGAAGACGGAGCACAGGATCCAGCATCCGAGAACATGTGTGTAAAAATGGCTTTATCCCGATTACTGCTGTGACCTCAGATGATTCACCTGAACTCTCTGGTCCTCAGTTTCTTCTCAGACAAAATAAGGGCGTTGACCCCATGGCTTCTCCAACCCCTGTCCAGATGCAAATCTAGGGTCTTAGGATCTTTCCTTAAAGGCTTTATTGGAGTTAATCCCACCGAGCGCCATGGTCACACACCCTTTTCATCAATCGCGTTCAGAAGCCGAGACCTCTCTGGTCCCCAGATTCTAAATCCGCAAAATGAGGAAAACGAGCTTGGAGAGAGGTGTGAGGGGAGGCAGGGCAAGACGGCAAGAATGCTGGACTCAGCGTCCAAACTACCTGGGCTAGGCGCTGTTGTGATCCCTATTTCACAGCCGAGAAAACTGAGTCAAAGAGAGATTAAATGACTTGCCCAGAGTCACGCAGCAAGTAAGGGTCTAAGGCTGGATTTGAACTCGGGCCCAGTGTTCTACCCATTGCACCACGACCTTCCTCTAAAGGTTCAACTCGCGTGCCACTTCCTATGGGAAGCCTTTCCTAAGCTCCCTAATTGCTGGTGCTCCTTCCCTTCTCAAATTCTATTCGATTTACTTTTCTTTTTACGCGCTGTGCCCCTCCCTCTCCACCACCCAACATGAAATGAGAGCAAACAAGATGTCCTTTTCGTTTTGCTCTCCCCGGGGCGGGGCGGCGCCCAAACACGGTAGAAAACTAAGGCGCGCTTGTTGAATTGCAATGAACCGAATTGAATGGCTAGTTCCCAGCTCCTGGGGTAAGGGGACTTAATGCCCATAAAGCGCTTCACGAGCCCCAAAGTTCTGTCGTTATTACTGTGGCCATTACTGACGCCTTTTAAGGCATCTTCCGCCTGCCGCTCTTCACCTTCCCCGCGCTTCACGCTGGCGCAGCCCCCTCCCCACGTGGGAACAGCAAACAGAGGGGAGGACACCCCCGAGTCCGTGGAGCTGGCAGGGCGCTCTGCAAACACTGACTCATCGACAAACACGACGACGGCTTGATGGAGGAGGTGACGCGAGGCTTCAACGAGGGGGTCTCGGCCTACTCTCCTTGGGGGTACAAATGAGGACTTGAGGCTATCCTGAAGAAAAGGCACCTGTCGCTGAGGTTTTCCAAGGGTGAGCTGAGACATACACCAGGACCTCTGTTTGTTCAATACTAGTCGAGCTGGATGACATTTAAGAAAAATGGACTGGGCTGAAGAAGACTGTGAATTATGAATAATGACTTGGAAGATGACTGCTGCCTCTGCCTCCGGCCAAAATGAAAAATGGGAGCTTTTCTGTACCCAAGACTGAGGCCATGGGGCAGCTTCCACAAGAAGGAGTAGCTTCCAATGTTCATTAAGCTGGAAAATTGCCACTCCCCAGCTGTGGCCTTGGGCAAACACTCAGTGTAACTTTGGTGGCCTTGGGCTGTGGCCTTGGGCAAACACTCAGTGTAACTTTGATGTGGATGTGGGGGGGTGGGGCATGGAAGGCAGCCATGTTTGATACTAGGAGCTCCAGTTAAGGAGCTGCCTCCCACAGTGCAGATGGCCTCTTACCCTGAAATTTGTAACATTATGAGAGGGAGTAGAGTAGACTGGGTAGAGCTCCACGCTTGGAGTCCAGAGGACACAGGCTCAGATCCAACCTGAGTGACCCATGGCAAATTTCTTAACCCTCAGAGCCTCAGTTTCCTCATCTGTAAAATAGGGGAGGGGGAAACTCAATGACCACTAAGTATCCTTCTAGTCCATACACAGGATCCTATGATGGTTACCCGGGAGCATGGAGAGGTTGAGTGAGCTGCCCAGGATCACAGAGTCAATACAAGGCAACATCTGAACCTTGATTATTCAGTCCAGGAAACATATTTTCCATGGACATGGGAAAATTTATATTGTCCTTTGTTCCCCAAAGAATTTAATTTAAATACAAAAGAAACTAAATACTTTTAAATAAGGGGCCATTCAGCTCCTATTTCTTAAATAGGGATAGGAATTAGACTTTTGGTTCCATTGGTACAGAAAATTCCCAAGTGAGGAAACTCCCTCCACCAATGCAGGCCAGAATCTCTTTTATGACTTATAGAGCCTTAGGTTAGATGCCTAGAGCCCTGAGAGGTTATGAGATTTACCCAGAATCACACAGTCAGTACATGTCAAAGGCAGGAGTTGAACACCAATTACTGAATTCATTTTTTTTTTTTAAAAGTATGTATATAGTGCTTCCTTGGGGTCTAGCAATGTGCCAAGCATCGTAGCATCTACTAAACTAACATGATGGCTGATTAATGTGACCATTGCTCATGGGCTTACCAACTGAATATCTGTTATTTATAGTTACCACTTAGGAGACCTTGGGCATCACTTTCTTCATTCGTAAAATGAGCAAAAGATCACCATGATCTCTAGGTTGATGCTAGAATTCCCTAGGAATGGTAAGAATGTGGTTATCATGAGTAGTGGACAGCATAACCCATACATCTCTCGATGGGCTTGTGACTTTGCTCCTGTGTTTCCTCAACATAGAGCACTGATACCCAACTTGTAAACCCACTGGCTGAAAAACAATGTGCAACTACCACTGTACCGGTCTGAATGTAGTCTGCCCCAAAATAAAAGCCATAGCCTTTCCTCCATCTAGTGAAAATAAGGTCTCTTTGAAAAGGAAGGAAAAATGCAAGAACTGATGGAGTCTGAATGCTGATCAAAGTATACTATTTTTTACTTTATTTTTGTTGGGAGGTCTGGTTTTTGTTTTCTTTCACAAAAGGACTAATATGGAAATACATTTTGCATAACTGCACATGTATATCAAATATGCAAATCTTAGGGAGAAGTGGAAGGGAGAGAAGGAAGGAGAGAATTTGGAATTCAAAAATTTTAAAAACAAATGTTAAAAATTGTCTTTATATGCAATTGGAAAAAGCAAACTATTTTTTCAAAAGAAAAGGGGAGAAGATCTAGGAAGAGACTGAAAATTGTACCAATTATAAAGAACACTCAAGTTGTGTACAAGTTAGAGTTAGGCACATTTAGGTAAAACCTATATATTCAGAGTTTCTATTTTCTTGGCAGCCATGCCCGCTTATTTCTTGAAGTTCTGAAGCGACCACAGAGTTCCCACTGATCTCAAGTCACAAGGGGACTTACTTGCTCTCAAGCTGCTGTTGTGGCCAATTTTGTGATTCTTGTGGCAAAGACCATAGGACCATAGAACATGGGAGCTATAGAGGCCCTTGGGGAGTATCTAATAAAGCCTTGTCATTACACAGAGTAAGAAACCTGGGCCCAGGGAGGCGCTAGTTAGTATAGTCCTAAGATGAAAACAGAAACCTTCCTCCTCTTTGGCCAAGTGTCAGGAACATCAGCACGCCTCTCAACAGACTCAATAGTCAATGGCTTCCCCAAGTGTTGTGGGCTTCTCTGGGGGAGCATTTTCAAGCTGGATTTTGCTTAGGATCTGGAAGCTTGAGCCCAGATACTTATTGACCATAATCATGGATAAGGGATCAATATCTCACACCTGGACAGAACTTGGAAGCAAATAACTGTCCACAGGATCCCAAAATGTTCAAGCAGCCTATTCCAACTCCTCCTTTACAGATGAGGCCATAGAGGCCCAGGAAGGTTGAGTGACTTGCCCAGGGTCACACAGCTTGTGCATTTCAGAGGCAGGACCTGAGCTCATATGTCTTCTGATTCCAAGTCCAGCAAACTTCCCACTACATCACACCTGTCTTTCTAATCAATGGTAGTCTGTAATTTAAATTCTAGCCTTTTGGTACTAGGTCTACAGGCAACAGAGAGTGAATTGCAGCTAGGTGGTGCCATAGTGCAAAGAGCACTGGGCCTAGAGTCAGGAAAACTCCTCTTCATGAGTTCAAGTCCAGCCTCAGACACTTAATAGCTGGCTGACCCTGGGCAAGTCACTTAACCCTGTTTGCCTTAGTTTCCTCATCTGTCAAATGAGTTGGAGAAGGTAATGGCAAATCACTCCAGTCTCTTTGCTGAGAAAGCCTCAAACGAGAGCATGAAGAGTAGGACATGATTGAAAATAACTGAACAACAAACATATAAACAACTGTCTCTTTAATAAACTGCAGTCTCTAATTCAACATTTAAATTCTACCACCTTGGTACTAGGTTTATAGAGAACTAAGAGTATTTATTTCAAAACAGTAGTAATTGACAAGTTAATATACTTTTATTTTATTTTTTCCTATGGAGCATTGAGTTGTTATTTCATGCCCCTTAAATTTATGAGTACACAGCCTATGTTAGTTATTTGGCACCAAAAGAAGAAGAGGATCTAAGAAAGAAGGGAAAAGATATTTGAAAGTGTTCTGACATTACCCAGAAGGGAAAGCAAACTCTTCTGTAGCATGAGGGATCTTTGTTTAAAGACAATTCCCCTAAATGACAGAATTTCAGAACAAGGAAGAAGCTTAGACATCATTTCTTATCTAGCTTTCTCATTTTACAGCCACAGAAGCTGAAGCCTGGGAAAATGGAGTGACTTGGCCACAGAGAAACTTAGTGTTGGGGCAGGAATGAGAGGCCAAGGCTCCCAGCTCTGGGTCCAGAATCCTCTGCACTATATCACAGTGTCTCAAGAGAAGGAAAATAATAATAATATTAGTAACACGCACTTGTACAGTGCTTTTAGGGATTGGGAAGCATTTTACATATATTTTCTCATCTCCCTTTTTTCTCTAGTTTTCCTTATTTCTGTGCTGTGTCTAAGGTCCATGACATCTTACCTGGCCTCAACAGAAAAAAAAATTAACAGTCCTTGCCCCTGACTACAGTAACACAAAACTTGGAACAAGGGGCCTGAAATGTACTCTTAAACACAACTAAGAGGCCATGAGAGGTAGACTTCACACTAGGCAAGAAATCCCCTAAGATTCAACAACCAGCATGCTAGAAACCATGTTAACTAATTATTCTTGCAATTTGGTGCTATACTTAATTGTTGTTATACCACTGCAGGACTTCATATACTATTGGAGCCTTTAAATTTTGACACCTTGGGACAAGTCCTGGTTGTCCTGCCCTAGTTATATGGGTCTTACACAAGAACATCGTCATTCTCTATTCATGGGGACAGAATTCCCTTGTGCCCCAGTGCCCCATAGATACAGAACCACACTTTACCTGGCGACCTTGCTTTCCTTTGTCTCCTGGAGGACCACAAATGCTACTATTGGTTCCAGGTTCTCCCTAAGAAAACAAAACTTTTGTTATTACAAGTGAATGAAAAGAAGCGTGAATCAATGTGTGAGCATTCTTTAAGCCTAAACCTAAGTTAACCAAAGTTATCAGGCTTGCCTGGGGCACAGACAAGGGCTGTGAATCCCGAAGAAATAGATTTCGTTCCCCTTAAGAGCCCTGACTATCCAAAAGATGGATTTCACTTTCAAAGGTCAGTTTTGATGCAATGTCTATAGAAAGCTAAATAACTGCTAACATTCTGCCCCTGCCTGACCGAAAGGCCCTGAAATCAAAATCCTGGAAATGACTCAACCTTCACTTACGGGATCTCCTCTCAGACCAGCACCTCCTGGTTCACCAGATTCTCCTGGGGGGCCCCTCAAGCCCTTCAAACACAAAGAGAGAACAAGAAATCAGGCATTTGCTTTTATTTAGTCACCCTTAAGAGTACTATGTAGACGGTAAATGGAAATTGATGAAAAAATGGAGGCTCAGCCCTGACGTATTAGAATATACTGACAACAACGTGAGAAGAAAACAGTTCCAAGTCCAAAGAGTACTCTTACTCCAAAGCTGATGGGTTCCAACAGCTACCATTGGCAGGTGCCCATGAGAAGGAGAAGAAGGCGTTCTGGATTCGTTCCTACTACTGGAACATGACTGTGACATGAGGCAACCCATTCCTCTGGCGGAATACATCCTTTAAAACACGTGACCCTATGAGGATATCATCTACTTCATTTTCCCTGTGGCTGAACAGGACCAGTCAGGAAAATCTTCCATCAGCCTCCCTCTTAGATCAAACTGCAGCTTCGACCCCACTCAGTTGGAGAATTAGTGAACTATAATTAACCTCAAATAGTGCAGAATCCCTTTGTGCTCATGGCTCCTTGACTTCCTCAACTCCCATGACCTCCATCTCATCTCTAATCCAGTGGCCCCCTGGTGGGCCCTATCTGAATTCATTATCACTTGAAATGACTCCACCTTCAAGACTTTGAACTCTGAAATTCCTCTCTCTGACTACAGCCTCTTGCTCTTCCATATCTCCCCCTTTATTATTCATCTCAAATCTGTTCCTTGCCTTCCTTGTGACCCCCTAGAAGTCCCTTAATCTCCCAGTCTATCAACCCTAGTTTGACTAGTTTGACTTTACTTTCCTTCATATCTCGACCTAGCCCTATGGTCAGATATTTTCATATTCCCCTCTTCTCCACCCTTGAAACTCTTGCCTCCCTCCATTATTCCAATACTGCTGACCCTCAGCAATTTCTGTTACCCATTTATTCCAGTCCTACTCCCATATGGCCAAATACTACTAAAGGAAATCATTAAATTGTTCTGACCAGGCCCATTTCAAATTACCATTATCTAATCTCAATTGGGCCCTCGCTGCTGCATGGCAATAATCTGACTTACCACAAATCACTAAAATGAGCTGTTTCAAACTTTTTTCATCTCTCCTCAAGCCCTCAATATCATACTATTCCTTCTCACTCTTAATGGCTCACCTCACCCCCCATATTTATTGAGGAAATTGTAGCATGTTCATTGCAAATAAACTCCCTCAATTTCTTTCCTATATTACTCTAAACTTATCATTGCACTTACCTATTCTCTCCTCTTTCCTTTCAGGTTTAGAGGAGGTAAGGTAGGCCTCCTTTCCCAGGCTATACCTTCCACATATACCCTTGATCCCATTCCCTTCTGAATAACCCATGACTTTGATTAAGCAACAAGGTCTCATACATTTTCAATATTGTCCTCACTTCCGTACCCCTCAGTCTAGAAATTATTTTCAGGTCTCCTTTATCCTATAAAACCTTTTCCTTGATTCTATCACTGCCTCAAGCTATTTTCTATCCCTTGCCTACTTTTTATTGCCAGAGTTCTAAAAAGATTAATATATACTCTATGTCGCTACATCACATAGGACAGTGATTATACATATATACACACACACACAAACACACACAAACATATGTATATATGCATATATATCCACATACATATATGTACATATATATGTTTATATATGTGTGTATATAAATATTTATATACACACACATAAATATACATTTTTGGAGGGCAAATAGGTGGCACGGTAGACAGTGTGCCAGACCTCTAGTTAAGAAGACTGATGTTCATGAGTTCAAATCCAGCCTCAGACATTACTAGCTGTATGACTCTGGGCAAGTCATTTAGCTTCCTCATCTGTAAAATGAGCTGGAGAAGGAAATGACCAACGACTCCAGAATCTTTGCCAAGAAAACACCCAGTGGGGTCACAAAGAGTCAGACACTACTGAAATGCTTGAACAACAGCAACAACATATATATATATATTTACTTAATTATAAATTATATACAAGTACTACCATATTGATTAAATATATATTAAAAATATATAAATCTATTATAAAATAATTCTATATTATAAATATATGATACAATAGATACATTAAAATATTTCTGTTATGAATACATACTATAAAACACAAAACTATATATTTTAAGATTAACTAATAACAAAATAATATTTGATCACAGGGTCAATAGGGAGCCACTGGATTGTATTAAGCAAAGGTGAGACCTGTGCTTTAGGAAGCTTACTTTGCCAGCTGTACAGAAGATGAATTTGAGAGAGGAGACATTTGAAACAGGGAGACCAGTTAGGCTATTTCAATAGTTCATGTAAGAGGTGATAAGGACCTGAACTTGGCTAGTGGCTGTGTGAACTGAGATAAGATGGGAGAATTTGGCAATAGAATTAACAAATTGCAACTGATCGTACATGTAATATTAGGGTAAGTGCAAAGTCAGAGATGACACCAAGATTTTTAGAACCCAGGTGACTGGAAAGATGGTGAGCCCATGACAGTAATGGCCAAGTTTGAAAGAGGGGTGGGTTAAGGAGACGGGGAGAGAAAGTGTGGCAATATCTTCATGGCAGCTCACAATCCATCTATGCCTCATTCTGAGATGTACTCTTGTTGTTCAATCTTTTTCAGTTTTGTCCAATTCTTCATGACCCCATTTTGGGTTTTCTTGGCAGAGATACTGGAATGGTTTGCCATTTTCTTCTCCAGTTCATTTTACAGATTGAAGGGTTAAGTGACTTGCCCAGGTCACACAACTAGTAAGTGTCTGAAGCCAGATTTGAACTCAAGAAGATGAGTCTTTCTGACTCTAGGTCTGGTGCTCTTCTACAGACTGCATCACCTAGCTGCCCTAAGACTTACTCTATCCCACCCAAAATGAAAAGAGGAGGAAGCGAGGCTTCATTCAGAGGTGACTGCCCTCAAACAAAGAGCCTGCTTGATGAAGGTGGCTGTAAAATCCACAAGGTGATCATGGGGGGAGGGGTGGCTGGGAGTGAGGGCAGAATTTTCCTAGCGGTACTTGTATAGTTGTGGCTGTAGGTTCCTGGGAGCTCTTAGGACCCAAACCCTAGGGGACCAAGCACACTTAGAGGCTTGGTGTTTAGGGCTCTGAACAGCAGCGTGAAGAAGCAGAGTTGGAGGACAAGCCCAACTGTCTGTTATGGCTGGGGTAGAATACAACCTATCTTCCCCTACTCTAGTGGCTTGATCACACACACCCTGGGGTCAATCCCTACCCCTCCATTTTAAGATCACATTGTCCTGCCCTAGGGGGCCCCAGTCCTGACTTTGGAGTCTGCTTACTAAAGGATCTAACTGACATAAGATAGAATCTAAGCTCCTAGAGAGTAGGGGTTATTTCATTTTTGTCTTCTTGTACCCAACACTTATCACAGGGCCTGGCACATAGTAGGTGTTTAATAAATATTTGCTGATTGGTTGATCAATTAATCTATTCACTCCTTAATCCCTTTCACTCTGTCTTCTGGTCCCCACCACTTTACTGAAACTGCTCTAAAGTCATTACTGACCTTCCACTAAATTCAATGACTTTTATCCCATGTTCCCCTCCCTTAGTCCTCCCTGAATCATGTGACACTGTTAGCCACACTCTTCTCCCTGTTCTTCTCTTCCCCACTGGCTTCTGTGACATTTTATTCTCATGGTTCTCTTTCTGCATTTTTAATTATTCCATCTTTCAACCACTTAAAGGTGGGTATCTTCTATGGTCCTGTCTTAGCCCTCTACTCTTTTCTCTCTGCACCTTCTCTTAGTAATTTTATCTACTCACATTATTTCAGTTACCATCTCTATGCATAGGACTACCACATCTGTATCTCGATGGAATGCCACCTCAGTGTTCCCATCTTATATTTACAACTATCTATTTGGCAGCCATACCTGGATATTAACGATTCAATAATTCAACAAATATTTATTAAGTATCTGTTATATCCAAGGCATTGGGGATACAAAGATAGATAACACATAAGTTCAACAAGATTATAATCTAAGGGAGGAAGAATAAGTACACCCTCTGAGATAAATGCAAAGGAGAGGTGTTGTCAGTGTTATAAGAAATTCGAAAAGGAAGAGACGATTTTCATGGGAGGGGCAAAGAAGAGTAAGGAAAGCTTCATGGAGTAACTAGTTTGTGAACTGAACCCAGACAGAAGAAAGGAACAGCAGTAAACTGAGGCTCTATTCATTCCAGACATTGGAACAGCATGCACAAAGGCACATAGATGCGAGAAGGCAATAGGAGAATTGTGGGCAGAAAATAGTCTGCTTGGCCTGGGAAATAGAGTACATGGAATGGAGTAATATAACATCAAGCTGGATATGTGCATTTGGAGTCAGAAAAGAGAAGATCTTAAATGTTAAGATCAGGACCTAATACTTTATTTGGTAAGCAGTATGAATGGAGGAGGTACTGTGAGTAAAGAAGGGCACTCTACCAGCCTTGTTAGTAGAGAAGTGGTCAGCACCAAGGGCAGAGGTATTTCAGAAGGTGAGAATAACCAGCTACATTTTAATACTGAGCAAGTAAAAAGCACCAAACCAATCAATCAGATTAGAGGCTTTGGTCTGCCTTTGTGAAAGCAGAAGGGGTAGACTGACTAAGGAGCAAGAGATGTTCCTAGCCCTGGTAAATTTAATCTTCATGTTTAGGCAGTTTTCCAAAAGTGAATCTAAGATTCAGGTGAGCCTCCAGAATATGAGAAACACATGAGTGAATTAATGAATGAATCAATGAAATATTGCTCACTATGTGCTAAGTATTAGCTATACAAATAGAAAAGCAAGATGTTTCCTGCTCCCAAGAAGCTCACATTCTAATAGGAGAAAACATATAGGAAGAATACTTTAGTTCTCTGAGCTTTTACTTATGTCAATGAAAATCTAAAATTTGTTATGACGTAATTAAAGTTTCCAGATCTACTTATATTTCACAGCCTAAACACGTCCCAAAGCCTTACTTTACAGAGGCCTCACAACCCTCCTGGTCATTCCGTTTCCCATCAGCTGCTCAGCTTGGCTTTGACTCCACAGAACAACATGGCCCCTGGTGGCCTTCCTCCCCCTGCCCCGCAACCCCCACTTCCTTTTGTGTGTCTTCCCACAATCTAATGTGCCCTTTAGGGCAGGAACTGTCTCTTGCTTTATTTGTATCCCCATCATTCAGCACAGTACATGGCACACAGCAGGTGCTGAATAAATATATTCTGAATTCAACTGGTACAAATGTGTCCTAGCCAGAATGTATAAAGGTGTATAAGTCCTTAAAAATATACAGGCATCTCAGAAAACTTCAAAAAAGAAACAAAAAGAAACTAAGCAACAATTTTGCCTTCAGTAATAAACCTCAAGTGTGTTACTTAAATACTTGGGTTTCAGAAAAGTTTAATTAATTTATATCCTATAAACATAGTTAAGATTGTCATTATGCAGCTACACCAGTTGTGCTACTACACTATCTAGATTTTCCAAAGAGAAGCTTCTCTATGACTGACATTTACTCAGGACAGTAACACAGAGGGTAACAGAAAGGGGGGAGTATATGTACACAAGGCTGGGTGTCTGGTGTTTACAGCAATGCTTGATACATAGGGCAAGGAACTGACATTCCAGAAAGAACTAAATCTGGAATAAGAAAATCTTTAAGAGGGAGCTTTGGATGCATTTCTGATAGAAGCAGATTTATAGATTCTTCTCCACAACCCTAAGGATATGATTTTAAGGACCTGATGCAATATAGAAATTGCCCTTCTCTAAGATTTGGTGAGCGGCAGTTCAGAGTCACAGAACAAATTCAAAACCTGTAGGCAGTGACCACCATCACATAACTATTCACATCATAGTGGCTCTATTGCCACCAGATTTAATACCTCTACACTTGCTAGAACCCACTATAGCATCAATTAAAGGGCAGTAGGGGCAGGTATTGGTCTCCCTTGTCTGGTATGAATTACTTTTTATGATACAATCTCATGTCTTCAAAATATATCAAGTACAAATAGGCTTTGTGATAGGTAGGTTGAAAGGGGTCTCCCTCAAATACGCAATTCTTTTGAAGAAGCTCTCCTAAGGAGCTCTCATAACACTAAGGTAGAATTCCTACTGGTCTAGGGATACTCTGGTCATGAGTACTCTACAGCTACAGATATGCTGGACTATGACAGTGAAGATGCTTGTTCAGGCGACCAACAGTCAAACTGGGCTGGGAGTACTGATGATGCCCCTTTCAGAAGGGCCTAAGAGAAAACTTAAATGGAGATCTGGCCACTTTGGTTGATCTGATCACATAACTAAATGGCTATTTGGATGGCAGGAAGAAAGAGTGGGATCAGGGGCAGAAAGAATATATTAAACCTCAGAAAAAACAGCAGAATTCTGAACTCATGCAGCTGAGAGTCACTTATAGAGACTATGGCTCCCAAATGAGGTAACTATACTAGGTTCAATATAGCCCGTGCTTCTAATGTGGTTCTCATAACCACTAAGCACAGAAGTACCTCTGAATCTAGGCTAGAGACTATTTGAGAAGTCCCTGATGAAGACAGGTGAACTCTAAGACTGCTCAGGAAGAGACCAGTCAGAAACCAGCATTACCAGGGGTGTCCATTCCAGGCCCACCAAGGACAATGCTTCCAATGCCATGGACTCAGTCACCTTGTCTGGTGGTACAATTAAAAAGTTTATGAAGAAATGACACCCACAGTACCAGGGAAGTAAGTCCTACAGGAATGACAAAGCCTTCTCTCAAGATTACTCTGGAGGGTATGCTTTCCTGGAACCAGAAGAAATGAGACAAGTTACCATGCCTCATTGATTCTAGGGCCTCAGAAACTATATCACCCACAGTATAATGGTGAAGAGGTATGTGCTACTCCATACTAATAGCATTCGGAAACAAATGGTTATAGAAGGGAAACTTCTGAAAGACTTAGTTTGATAGGAAAAAATTCCACTGATATGTCATATAAATTTGGGCGTTGTCCACATGGCTTCCACGGGAGTAGTGTTCAGGCTACATGGCTCTGAGAGTACATCTGCTGCTTTTAGTAAAATTTGGGCCAATACGCTCTCCCTGGCACTGGCCCAGAGAGCTTCAATCCTACTCAAGACTTCATTACGAATACAGCCCAGAGTCTAGGTAATTCAGGGAGGAGAGGGTAAAAAAAAAACCACAAAAACTTGCTTAATTTCAAGCCTCTGATCCAGATGGGTAGTAACAAAAAAAATCAAAGTACAAGAATGAGAAGCCTTCCCTCCTGGGCATTTGTAGTGGCCCTTAGCACTAATCAATCATTCAAGAGAAGAAGATACATGGTTATTTCTATGACTATTATGAGTATTTAATATAGAAAGATGGATATGTGCAGTACAAGGTTATTTTTGTGTGAACTCACTGATGCTAGAGAGGGTAACCAATGAGCAATACACAGATGTTAGCAACCAAGAGACTCACCCTTCCACACACACCAACAGATGGAGGAAGAACCATTCCTTTCCTGGTAAACTAGTTCTCACAGGGGAGGCATCAGGAAGCCAAGTAACACACCCTTCCCAGGAAATGGTAGAGGGGGAAGAATATTAGCATGTTAGCAAAAAAGCCATCAGCACCATGGACATCAGCTATTGTGAAGCTTTTTCACATTAACAAACTATTTCAGCACTGGCCACTGTGGACAGTACCAGTCTTCTACTGTATTGAATCATGCTGTCATTGCAATGGCATTTGAGGGCAGCATTGCCAGATATCTGAGAAGGAAAGCAATGTTATTAGAGCCAGTAATTAAAATTAATATGTATTAGCATGCTCAGTTTTTGTGCCTTTAAATAGTTTGGTTTGCAAAAAGAAAGAAAACAAGACTAAGGTGATCTTCCAGGATGGCTTTGTGTCTCTTCCCTGGAGCACCAACCTCTGGGAACCAGTTAAAGGGCTGTGTGTGTGTGTGTGTGTGTGTATGTTTGTGCGCGTGCGCATGTGTATGTGTGTGTGCATGTGTGTTCCCCTTCCTTGGTGTCTCATATCTTATGAAAGTACCTGATGCCATATTCATGAAACAAGAGGTCAGTGTTATAGTAAGTGTTATATAGTAATAGCATACGGTGTACTGTTGCTGCGTCTAAGGGAGAGAGAGGTTCAGCTACATTTCTAATATGGTGCTGGTTCCCAGTCTCTGCTCCATTAACCTAAGGATATGCTTTGGGGCACAAACATGATCAGAGCAGTGTACTATGATTACTTGAGTAATGGTATGGTAGATGGCTTAGAGAGGAAATGGACAACTAGGCAGATCTTACAATTCTTTATGTGACAAGAAATGATGAAGGCTTGTAAAGAGAGTGAAGAAGGAGACCAGCTATAGGAGACGTTGCTACGATTTAGCAACTGAACTCTTCCGTCCAAAATCAGTCTACCTAATTCCCCTATTTATGATGACATCATCACCCACCCGGTTGTCCAGCTTTGTATCTCCGAGTCATTTTTGGCTCTTCCCCCAAATCATTTGCCAAGTTCTACAAAATCAAAGAATCTCCACTTTTGAAAGAACCATTGCCATCTCCTACCTGAAATGGAATTCCTACCACAATATCCCAAACAAAAGGTCATCCAGCATCTACTTTCTTGAGGTGGAGAGCTTTCTACTTCTTATGTTCCATTTTGGACAGCTGTTATGATTAGGAAAAGCCAAATATCTATTTCCTGTAGCTCCCACCAATTGCTTATATTGCCTTTGGAAGCAAGAGGAAAAGGCTCATTTATCTTCCATATGAAAACTTTTAATACGTTTGACAACTGCTATCATGGAGAGTCTACCTATGCAATATCTTTTGCCGTGATACACTCCTTTAAACCTCACACTGCAGCTCCCCTAGTTCCTTCAATCATTACTATGGTTACTATGTACCAGACTGTATTCTGGGAATACAAAGAAAGGCCCTCCAAGTCTCTGCTTTTAGAGAGCTTACATTATAATGGGGAAGCAAACATATAAATAAATATTTAAAGGATACTGAAAAAGTAGATGCCTTCATTTCTTACCAGCTAGACACAGCCCTCCTAACTAGTCTTCAACCTTGAACCTATCCTTTCTCCTTTATGTCCATATCACACTACTGCTTGAAATGATCTCCCGCTGCTCAAAGTTCTCATTTGGCCTGGACCTCTACTTTGCTCTTATTCAGTTTTCCCTGTATTATAGTTATATATATGGGTCTCCCATTGGATTGTAAGCTCCTTGAGTATATTGTCTCTCTCCTTGCATTTCCAATATTCAGTGGAGAGCATTCATACAATAAGTACTTAATAAATGTTTATCAAGTGGAATATTGACCTGGGACTTTTTCCTTGACATGGCTATATGTCATGCAGGGAAATTATTTTAAGGACCATCACTGTGGCCACAGCACATATGGCTTTCATTGCTCCCCAAGGACTATAAAAGCATAACATGGAGAGAGAAAGACTTTCTGGTCCTACAGTGAGTACAGTGATCTCAAATGCAGTTAAAAACCATAAGTTAGAAAATGATAAAGTACAGGAGAAGAGTCAGAGTGTCCTAAGAGGTTCAAAGAAGGGTCAAGCTCTAAAGTATTCTCCCACCTATAATTACACAAATGATTACAGAGTTTTCCTCTGAACATCTACAGAGATCTGACCTACAATATGCTAGGTGGAAAACGAAGGTCAATAACGTCATGTAAATATCTGTATGTCCTCCATTTGTAAAGTCTTATTGTAATGCTTCATTATAGTATAATATCAATTTGGGGTTTTCAAGGACCAGGCCAGCAGAATATAAGCTTGGACAGATCCTGCCATGCTGAAAATGCCCCAAATGTGAACCCACTGAAGTACTGTATGTCAGTCAACTGAGGATCAACCACATTAAGTCTAGAGGGACCCATCACCAGGCTAGCTAATAAATTTTGAGAGTGGGAGACTATCTGCTTCCTACCAAAAAGAGAGTACCCATATTGGATAAATTACAGATCCATGAACACAGAACTACTGAGATAATAAAAAGATAGACAGATGGGGCATGCATTCTGTCAAGGGATCTTAATCTGGGGCCTATAAAATTGTTTTTTAATTTTGATAACTATATTTTGATATAAATTATTTCCTTTATAATCTTTTGTATTTTAATCTATACATTTAAAAGCATTCTAAGAAGGGGGTCCATAACCTTTCCAGATTGCCAGAGTTAAGAATCCTTGTTTTTTTAATAGGGGGAGGAAGACCAGGGGACAAAATATGCTAGACACTATGTATAATACATAAATATGTTACATATGCATATTTTATATATACTTCAGAGGTGCATGTGTACCCATGGACATTAATATATACATATATGGACACATGCATGTGCACATACATGTATATGTCCTTACCTTTGACTTCATTGGTGAAGGAACCTCCCAAAACGGAAATTCTCTCCACCAATGCAGACTGATAGCAATCTATATCAGCCTGTGTCCTGGCTACATATCTAGTATGTATCAGAGGTCCGGCTGTTCTTAGGGTTTTCTTGTATGGGAAGTCATTCCAGATTGCGTCGTAGGGAGATGACAGGCTGACAATCAGAGGCGCACAGGAGGATGAAGCAATTTTTCTGAAGTCACTCAGTTCATCAACTTCAGAGCCAGGATCATAACTCCAGCTTCTAATCAATGTCCTCGAAATCCTGACCTGAGCCCTGCCCCTGGGTCTAAGGTTACTCTGCTCATACCCTCTACCACCAAATGGAATGTGTCACATTGAGTACAGGTAGGGTGCATTTTTCAAGATAAGTTCACCATCTGAAACCAAAATATCATGGTTTACCTGATTTCCTGCATTCCCTTTTTCTCCAGGGATTCCAGAACGGCCACGGTCACCCTAGATTTTGAGGGAAAAGAAGAGAGGAGATAGGAAAAGAAAAATAAAGGCATAGAGCTATTCTTGTTTTGTGAATTCTACCAGTGAGTCTTTTCCATTCCTTCAATGATTGGATACATTCTTATACCTGTTCTCCAGCAAACCCATCCATTCCGTTGTCACCCCGGTTGCCCTGTGGTAAAGAGAAACCAAGACAAAATCAAGCACATTCTAAAAATACTTTTTGGAGAGAAAAGAGTAGGGTTCTGCTGAAAAACTTTTTCTTGACTCATAAAGTGGAGATGAACTCTCTGGACTTTTCAAAATTTGATAGAGCTTAGTTTCTCTATCTTAAGCAAACCAATGCTTTTAAGAGTGGATATTGTTAAAGTTAGGGAAAAACAAAATAACAACAAATTTTACTCTTAAACCATGATCAAAGGTGTAAGAGTAGCCAATATAGTGGCAGCTTCAGGTGGTGTTTTAAATTATGATCAAATAGTAATGACTTGCTCTTAGTTATCATAACAATAAATTTCACAAGATAATAATAATTAACTGGTTGCTTGAATACCAAGGGCTCTCTTCCTATGCCAAATGACTTCTTTTTATTACTTTTCTTTCCCATTCTGGTGTGCTAATCTTCCTAACAAACACTCAGGAAATCAGCAGCTGAATGGGAGCTGGAAGATCAACAATCATAGGAGAGAGCTTTGGTTTGCACAGACAAGTGTGCCTTCTCCTTTCCTTTCCCTGGATTTAGAAAAGCAGGCAAAATCCTCAGGAAGTAGTGTGCTCTGCTTTGGAGTGCCAAGGTGGCCAAAGCACACAGACAGAATGGAATGAAAACTAGAGTGAGGGAAATGAACCAAAGGAGAGTCTGCAGCCAGCTACTAGTACTTAGCCCAGCAACCCAGATCTCCTACAAGTGGTCCCTGTCTCCTTGCTAGCAGGCCAATGTAGCCATTCATGGTCTATGTGGGCAAAAGTGCCAAATTACTAGAACAAATGAAGACACAGTAATTACCACTGGTCGCTCATCAAGAAAACATTCACTCTTGTTTAATAGTCACTATGGTGGTCTCTCTTTACCAGCTGGACAAGTTTCAAACTAATTTTTGGCCACATCAATTCTTCAGTGGTCCTGCCTCTGGAACTTTAAGGGGATTTCCAACATCAGGGATTATGGTTTTGTAGTAGTAGAAGCAATAGTAATATGAGAAGAATGAGATAGTAATGATGATGAAAATGTCCACATAACACTGGACATCAAATTTAAGGAAAATAGTTTCAATGGATGTCAACACACTGAATACACAATCTCTAAACTACATGGAAAGAAAAGTTTATATCTAGTGGAGATTTTGAAAATTTGGGCATGTGTTGAGACATATATCATTCCTGTCCTATCTACTACAGGATTTGTCCTCATGAAACTTTCAGTGAGTCTATAGAACATGAGCTTACATCTCAAGACTCTTATGTAATCACATTTTCCCATTTACACATTCCCATTTCCTCATTTGCCCAATATTCTGCATAACATTAAATATACAAGATGAAAGAAGAATGGCAACTTGTCCTTGGAGCCTTTCTTAGGCCCATCAAAAAGCTAAGAATTATGAGATAACAATAATTACAACAACAGCGATAACTCCCATTTGCCCCTTAAAGGCTTGTGCACTTCCTCACAGCCACCCTATGACATAGAAGCTTCAGGCATTCTTGACCTCAGAATGGCTGAAGCATTAAAGAAGGAAGGAAAACACTGGTTTAGGATAAGGATTCAGCAGAATCCACTGCTCTCTTCTTTCTCCTGCCTTGGCCAATGCCTTGATGACATTCTTTCTCTGTGCCCTCTTCCTGTACAATGTGATAATGTCCCACTCCACAATGGAGCTGTTAACTTTGATTTCCTCAAGTCTTCAGACAAACTCTAGGCATGCTCCATTTTCAAAATGGTACATGCTTTTGTTCAGATAGCTAAGACAAAATGGCCCAGTGGATAAGAAGCTGGCACTGGAGACAGGAAGACCTAGGCTCAAGTCCTTACTCTGACACTTTCTGTATGACTTTCAACAAGTCACTAACCTTCCAATGTTCTGAACAAATTTCTAAGACTGTGAATTGCAAAGAAAATGCTGACTGCACTAGTAGATGGAGTTCCTTGACTTGCGATTTCCCTATGCCAATGAAATCACAGGTTGATGCCCTATCACACTTGCTACGATCGAGATCCTTTTGGCTGGACTTTTACTAACAATTCAGCTTTCCTGGTAAATGTCTCTTCTACCATCATCATCATCATTGAAATCAACAAATATTTACTGACTGCCTACTATATACTATGTTTTAGATTAGAAACCTATAGTTACCCAATGTATTTGTCGCTCGTCTGCTGA
Source organism: Phalanger gymnotis (assembly GCA_028646595.1). Taxonomy (NCBI): domain Eukaryota; kingdom Metazoa; phylum Chordata; class Mammalia; order Diprotodontia; family Phalangeridae; genus Phalanger; species Phalanger gymnotis. Next base: position 29,286,968 of record CM053623.1, on the reverse strand, counting down.
AGTAGAGATTTTTAGACCATGTTCTACTTACCACACATGACAAGTTAATCAACTCACAGACCTGCAGTAAGTTCAGGCATCCTGCCCAACTGTACCTAGCCCCCACCAAAGGAGGAGCTAGGAGTATGGACATGATCTCATATCACACAGTGACATCAGCCCTTCTGTTTCTGGATTAGCAGGCAAGTATGGCTATTCCCAGACTGTCAACACCTACCCCACTACCCTGGATCCAACAATTTGACTTTATCAGGCTCTCTGAAAGCCAATTCCCATCTTACCCTTCGCCCTACTGATCAGGACCTTGGAGAAACCTTAAGTTCAGACACACAATTGACTAGACCATCATGGGGATGATTTAATCAAAGCTGGAAACATTCAAAATTCTATCATACACCATTGCCTTGGAGAATGTGTACACAGCTCATCAAATACTCATTTATTACCCCTGAATGCTGGACTTGCAACATCAACATTTTCTTTCGTTTTTCCATGAATTTTGTAACCTTTCTTTATTGAAGCAAAGCAAAAGAGACAAGATTTCCTATTGTATTTACTCAATAGAAATTAATTTCCATTTTAGGAAGAAAATAAAGTACCTACCTCTTCTCCTACAAACCCTCTTGATCCCTGAATTTTAGAGAAAAAAAGGAGTTGTTAAAACGAGATATAGAAATAAGCTATGCCGGGCTTATTAAACCATTTGTGTTATTTATAATAAGGAAAGACAAATATGATATCAAACATTGGAACTTTTCCCCCAAAGAAATTGATACAGTAGGGATAAATGACAATTGAAAAGAGAAGTTTTCTTGCCAACACACAGCAAGGTGAGGCAGGAAGAAGTCATGAGTGAACTCATGACTCCAGATAAGGAGTATTACCTAAGGCTGTGAACTAAAAAAGGCTTTTCTTAGGAAGGGTAGTGGCGGGGTGGGGGTGGAAGGGAAAAGGTGGTGAGAAGTCAGAGAACTCTACCCTGATCTACCACCCACAGTGCCATGGATTGCCTGGGTGACTTAGTGCAGACACCCAAAAGAACTACAAGATAGGATTTTTTAGCTAAGACCCTGAGCACTAGAGACATGTCCTGAACCACGTCAAGGGTTGAGTCACACAGAACTGTGGAGATAATGGCAAAACAAGACAACGACGGTGACTCATCCTTCCTTCTCCTGGGCAATGCTCACCTTAAGTCCTCTTACACCTGGGCATCCTCTATCGCCTCGAGGTCCCGGCAAGCCCGTAGGGCCTCTTTCTCCCTGTGGGATAAAAGTACTTCAGACTGCTCCTACACAGCTGAGGAAAACCAATCATTCCTCTTGCACAACACTCTGATCTCCAAAATCTGAACACTTTCTCTGGCAGGCCGTCCCCAGTGTCTGGAAAGTTCTTCCTCTTCATGTTCACCTTCACATCTCAGCTAAAGTCCTACCTTGTGCAAGGAGTCTTTCCTGATTCCCCTTAATGCTGATGCCTTTTTTCTAAGCTTACCCCCCAGTCATCCTGTCTAAAGCTTATGTGTACCTAGTTGTTTCCATGTTGTCCCTGCCTCATTAGTCTTTGAGCACCTAGAGAATAGGGGCTGGTTGTTCTTATTTGGAGGATTAGTGTTTTTTCCCCTTTCTTGGTATCTCCAGTGCTTAGTACTGTGGCTAGCACATAGTAGGAGCTTAATAAATGCAAGCTGATTGACAGCAGGGGAAGAAGATCAAGGAATGTTGGAACTGGAAGTGAAGTTAAAAATCTTCTAATTCAGTCATCTTATTTTACAGGTGAGGAAACTGAGGCTTAGGGAGGCAGGACTAGAACCCAGGTCTCTTTGTTCTTAATCAAGTGCTTTTTTTCAACTATACCACCTTATCTCTACAGCTAAGTTGATTAGTTTCATTAATTTTGACAAACAAGATGTGAAGAAGTTAGTCCATTTACTTCAGCATTATTAATTATCTAATTAATTAAAAGTTCTATGGGACAGTTGGGTTCATTACTAGGGAACTAGTCATCATGGAAGGAAGGAAGGAAGGAAAGAAAGAAGGAAAGAAGAGAATAGTATAATCATGGGATATATTGAGTGAATTATTTGTGAATATCAAAAAATGAAGCAGTGATGATCTTTTAAAAAACCAACATGACTTCATCAGGAACAGGCCATGACAGACTAATCTCATTTGCTTTGTTTTGGCAGAGTTTTCACAGTGACAAGATCAGAGGAATGCCATAAACCAAGTTTACCTATACTTTAGCAAAGCATTTGATAAAGTCTCTCAATGCTGTTCATATGGACAAGATACAGAGATGTGGGTCAGCTGATCTTATAATTAGGCACATTCAGAGCCACTTGAATGGTGAGATCTAAAGAATAGTATTAACAGTTCAGTGCCAATTTGGAAGCAGATCTTAGTGCTTCCCGGAGACCAATTCTTGGTTCTGTACTGGTTAGTATTTTTATCAAAGACTTAGGTTAAGACCCACATGACATACTCATCAATTTTACATATTACACAAAGCTAGAAGGGAATGCTTTCCTCTTTGGGTGTGTATGAGGCATAGAGAGCAGTTCGTTAAAAATATCTGAGGATTCTTCGCCACAATGAAATCCTTTGAGACCAATTGCAAGCTCAACAGAACTGTGATGTTGAGCCAAAGAAAAAGACTATGAAATTTTAGGCTTCATTAAAAGACCCCGGGGCACCTAGGTGGCGCAGTGAGTAGAGCACCAGCCCTGGAGTCAGGAGTACCTGAGTTCAAATCTGTCTCAGGCAACTGACACACTTACTAGCTGTGTGACCTTGGGCAAGTCACTTAACCCCTATTGCCCTGCCCTCCCCACTGCAAAAAAAAATTTTAAAAAAATTAAAGAGCCCAGAAATAGGGAAGTGATAGTCTCATGGTACTCTGCCTTTGCCAGACTATTTCTGGAATATTATGATGAGCTCTAGGCATCACATATTAGAAGGAAAATTCATAAGCTGGAGAATGTCCAGAGGAAGGTCACTAGGACATGCCACAGAAGGATCTAATGAAGGAACTAGAATATTTAGCCCAGAGTAGAGAATACTCATGAGAACTGCCTTCAAGAATCTGAAGGGCTATGAAGGACGATGCTATCTGCATCCAGAGAAAGAACTGATAAACAAAAGTATGTATAGAATAATTATATATATGTGTGTGTGTATTCATATATATGTGTACGTGTGTGTGTGCATGTGTGTATATATATATATATTACATATATATACTTATTTGTGTCTAATGACAACCATCTCTAGGGTGGGGGGAGGGAAGAAAAAAAGAAATTTACATGATAATTTTGTTTTATATTTGAAAGGAATAGCAAGTTGTATACATAACAGACTTACAGTTTCATATGCAATTGTATTTTTTATTGTACTATATCAGGGAAATACTTGTTTTATTCCATAAATTAAAAACAAAATTTCAAAAAATAATCTGAAAGGCTACAGTAAGCCTTGTTCTATATGGAGGCAGATCAGCCCAACGTAAGCAAAAATGGCCTGACAATGAACATCATCCAGAAATGGAATGGGCCAACCTCAGGAGGGGGTGGGTATGACTACTTTGGAGCTATTTTGTAGAGAGAAATTACTGTCTAAACCCATCTCTCTCATTCTGTCCAGGTAATGATTGGGCTACAGAGACTCTAAGGTCCCTTACTTACTCTGAGATTACATGTGATTCTGGGAATATTGCTTTTGGGTTCTCTTGAAGGTTTTTAAACCCTCATTATCTAATTTAACAAAGATTCCACCTCCACCTCATCACCTTCCATCTACATGCACACAACTCAACACAGATTACTTAAGGAAGACTCACTATAAAAGATTATGCCATAATAACCCAGTTTTATTCTACATGGATCTCTTTACATCAGTCTACCTGGTATAGAAACTTATGATAAGGAATGGTTATAATTTATACTTTTTTAATTGATAAAATGAAACTCTTTGAAAAGTATAGTTAAGAACACCATTGGAATGACCTTGGTTCAGTGAGATAAGCAGACGTGGGACTATTTTCAACTCTGTTCTTCAGTATCAAATTAAGATTTATTACTTACAGGTCCACCTTCATCACCAGGATAGCCAGGCATCCCATGAAGACCTGTCTCTCCCTGAAAACAAAATAGAATTTAATTCCTAAAATAAAATTCACTTAGTATTGTTCCTCAACTCTGCTGTAAATTCAAATTGATAAAACTACTGCTGGTTCCCTGAAATGATATAATAAATACACTTCACTACACTGGAAGTGATCATAGAAACCTTAGTGCTTCTTTCCTTCTATAGACACAAACTTAAATCTATTCCTATCTTTCCTAAACTTGTATAATAATTGTTTCATTGTAAGACTATCCCCTCAGTTTGTTAGGAGTAAATGTTTAGAGAAAAATTCTATCCTAAAGATAGATGCCCATTTTAATAATTGTAATAATGATGGAGCACCACAAGCTAACTCTTTCTCATCCAAGGAAACTGAAGAGTTTTGTTTTGTTTTTTTCTGTTATGTCTCAAACATTTAGTTTCATTGGGTCCTTTGCCCCTCTTGCTATATGACTTCACCCCTTTCATACATGGTATTACCACTGAAATGAACAGCTTTGAATGCTAGCTTGTAGTTGGAGGAAAAAACCTTCAAAATGATCACTGAGCCAACATTTATGTTACAAACATGTAAATAAAAAGAAACCTCACTCCAAAATTAAACTGAATGCTATGTAATGATAAGGACTAGTTTTGGCCCTGAAGAAGAGGTGAGAAAATATACCTCCCTCCCTTTTTGTAGAAGGACTATGGGCATGGGATATCTCACATACTGTGAGACTAATGGATACATTGGTTATTTTTTCTAACTGGCTCTTTTCTCTTTCTTTTAAAAAATTTGTTGTTGCAAGAGAGTTCTCTGGTGATGGGTGAGGAGATGAGTAGGGTTGAATGGGAGAAGGTTTTTTTTTAAATGAAAGTGATATAAAAACCAAAGATATCAATAAAAAATCATTTTGAAAAAATATTCAAATCACATTGAAAATAACCAGTGAGCAATCTTCTATTCCTGACCAACCTATAACTTAACAACTGACCACTAAGTCCTACCAAAAAAAAAAGATTAGATCTAGATAAGTTTGTTGCACTTCCTGGACATGCTTCTCTTTGCCTTTGTTTAAATGTCTGTGGCCTGGCAAGAAAACATCTTTCGTGATTCCCAGGCTTGATTCTCTAGTCTTGAGATGTTGGTTATAGATAACTAAATGAAAAGATCTAGTTCTAAAACAAAAAGAGTTTATTTTTCAAAAAACAATTATACACGATCAATCTTGGTGGCAGAGGGAAAACAATGAAACATACTTCCCATTGACATAAAGACAGCAGACTATAGATATAGAATGCTGCAAACACCATCGTATACTATCAGTTGGCTCTGTTTAACTGTCTTTCTTTGTTATAAAAGAGGATTCTGTCTGAGGGCTCAGGGAGTTTAGAAAGCAACTATAGGGCAAAAAGTAAAAATTATCAATAAAACAAATTTTAAAATGCTCAATTCTGAAAATGTCATTCAAATCTTAACACTCGTTGAGAATACCCAAAGATTAACTGGAAGAGCTGTTGAGTTCTAAATGAATCCTTGAGAAAAGTCTTCCCCAATGAGCAAAAGTAAAAAGATTATACAGAACCAGTGGATTCATATTAGATTTTGATACCGATCTAGCATTACACAGCAGCCATAATAATTAGGTTCCATTCACTGCGGGAACCACATGGCCAGTTTTAAAGCCAGTTAGGCTGAAACGCATTGGTGCTGGACAAAGGAATTTCTAATCACTTAACCACAGAGATAACCAAGGGCTGACCAGAAAACTTGTAAATTAAATGGCTTCTCAGGCAGACCACTGTTATCTCAGTCTGATGATATTAGAAAATTATCAGAATGGGTATGCATGAGATGTACTTACTATTAGCCAAATGTGTGGGACAAAGGAAATATTTTGTGGCCAAGTGAAAACTTTATGGCTGTATTAGATTCTTGGGGGCAAGAACTGTGTATTAAGTAACCTTAAGATCTCCAGAGCATAATGCCTTCACTCAGTAACCACTGAATGGTAATGAAAGTGGTCTGATAGAATGTTGGAGCATATGTGCCCAAATCTAGTGTCAGGTATATAAATCAGCTGAGTGGTAGAAGAGCTGAGACACACTCCCTAATAGTTCTCCCATTAGGTGACATGCGGCTACCAAGTTTATTGCAACCCTGCAGTCTGCCCTGGCCTCCAAGTTGCTCATCATCTCCATTCCTGCCCCACCCCCAGAGTCACCTTTGGCTTTCACAGACCAACCTTGGCCTTTTCTTACTCAGTTCCAGAATTCTACTGCGCTTTCCTGATATCTCTAGCTTTGCCTTGGGGAGGAGAAACAACCCATCCCCTTAAGTGTGTCTTCTCACCTCTTAGAACATAATAAGCTCCTTGAGGGCAGGAACTGTCTTGCCTGCCATAATTTGAATCCTCTGCACTTAACACATACTGAGAGCTTAATAAATGTTTGTCAAATTAAATTTCAATTGAAAAATGCCATCTCATTCAGCCCTCTCCTTTTGCAAATGCAGAAACTGAATGCCAAGAAACAAAATGCCCAAGGTCAACAAGTGGGGTCTTGTGACTACAAGGTCATCAGTCTAAGTTCATTGCTTGTCCACTGGACCACACAGCCTCCTGCTGGCAAGAGTCAAATTATAACTGGAGTAGAATTTATGCTGTCACCTCAATACCCCAACAGTTTAGAGTTAAGCCCCAATCCTACTTTCTATTGCAAAAATAGGACCAAAGTCAGAAAGAAATGCTCCTTAGTAGGTAGAAGACTTTGATAAAGCCTCTCACCTTCCTCCCACGGTTGCCTTGTTCTCCTGATTTACCATAATCCCCCAAAATTTTGCAATTCTTACAGCATTCTCTTTCTACAACTGTGTCCTAGAAATCAGAATCCAAAAAGAAAAGAAAAGAAATTTTCATTTTGTCATTTAGTATCAAGTTTTAAAAGAAAATTAATTTTAAGATCTAAATTTTTTTAAACTAACGAGCCCCAATGTGGGAGGGTATGAATGTCCAAAACAACTTACGAGTTGCCTCAACAAAAGGTTTGGAAGGGCCTGCATTGTAAGACTCAGGGGTTGTTTATAACCAAATCCTCGGCCAAATTCAACATCCTGGAGTTCTTCTAACTTCTGCCCACTTTGCAAGCCAACTAATATAAGTGCATGGAGACCTTCAAAGGAAAAACCACCACAACAACAAAACACATTTTTACAACTGGGGTTTTGAATATTTTGCCTTTATCCCAGACCTGCAGAGAGATCCAAGAAATCCACTGGGCCCCCAAAATACTGATCTGCCAATCTGACACCTCCCAGCTCTTGAGGAGGTCTTAGCATAGCGGACTGGAGAACTGGATGTTTAGATCTGGAAGGGACCTTAGACGGCATGTGGTTCTGCCCCATTACTTTACTAATTAGGAACCTGAAGCCCAGAGAAAGTAAATAAAGTGCCCAGGAACACACAGGTTGGAAATGGATGAAGTAAACTCCAAAAAGAATGGGGTTCAAATCCTGTTCCTCATACTTAGTAGCAGTGACCTTGGACAGGGCTGGACAGTGGGAAGGTAGCTGGACCTATATGAGCGTCACAGGACCTGAGCTCAAATCCTGACCTGACACTTAATACCTGTTTGATACAGGTCAAATGACTTAACCTCTCCAACTGGAGCTTCCTCATCTGTAAAGTAAGAAGGTTGTGCTAAATGGTCTCTAAGGTTCCTTCCAGCTCTGCTTCTATGGTCCTCATAAAATGGGGATAATAATACCGTGCAGAACCTGTCTCGTGGTTATTACGATGGTCAAATGAAATAGCATACATAAAAGGCTCTGCAATCTAGAAATGTCAGTTAATAACCTTACTCAGTGTAATAATTCTTACGGAAAGCTTACACAGAACTCGCGGTTTGCAGAGCACTTTATATATGTTACCCTCTTTGATCCTCACAACCACCCTGGGAGGGAGGTGCTGTTATCCCCATTTGACAGATGGAGAAACTGAGACACAAAGAGGCCAAGAGACTTGCCCAGGGTCACACAGCTATCAAGTGTCTGAGGGGGTACTCCAGCTCAGATCTTCTTGACTCTGCACCAAGTGAGCCACTTTGATGCCATGTATTAATCCAAAATGCCACAGTTTTGGTCATTTTTCATTTGGTTTTACCCTCAGCATGATTTCTTTTCTGCTCAGTCTGATTTCTTGTAGCCCCATGTGCACAGATTCATGTACTTCTGACATTCTTCACCCCACACATACTCGTTTGTCAGCTTTCATTTACTTGTCTGTGCACCAGCCTCAAACCGGTCACAAAAGCCTGCTTGTATGAGAAGCTTTAAGGCCAAAGGAAACAGGATGCGACAGTCTTGAAATCGGAAAGCAGGTGATATCTCCAATGAGAGGGATACTGACAAATCCACGTTTATGTCGTCTCACCAAGCTCGAAGGGCACTGGACAAACAATACCTGACCGGGGCCCCACAATAGCCTGGAAAAGCCCAGGTACTGTTACTCTCATGTTACCAAGCTTGAAGGGCACTGGACAAACAATACCTCACCAGGACCCCACGACAACCTGGAAAAGCCCAGGTATTGTTACTCTCATTTTCCAGAGGAGGAAACAGAGACTCAGAGAGGTTTAGGGATGTTCCTTCATCGTCTCCACCAGGAAGCATCAAAGGCTGCGTCTGAATCCCAGTCCTCCTGACCCCCAACACCAGCTCTCTATTCATGACAAGATGCTGCACCGTTGGGGTTGTCTCGCCATACCTTTGAGACGAAGGAACGCTGAGATTTCATTTAGTCTTTCCAAATCATCATCGAGTCCATCCGTAAACACTAAGAGAACCTGGTTTTTTTTAAAAAAAAAAAAGTGCTAAGCTGATGAATCTATCAGAAACGTCATTCAGGAACATCAAAAGTCCACCATCCATCTTAACCACCCACGTTAATTCGAAAATCACTTTTGTAGGTTTGGGATGGAAATTTGCGAAAACGTTGTCTCTTCATGTGTGACACTCACGCCCACCCCCAACCCCACTATGTTCTGGCTCAGACCCATTGGTTTGGGGTGTTACGTTCCCTTACTTGGGGAATGACTGAACAAATTATGGTACACCCATTTAATGGAACACTATTGTGCTATAAGAAATGAAGGGATGGTTTCAGAGAGACTCATACGAGCTGAAAAAGAGGGAAGTGAGCAGCATCAGAACAATTCACACTACAACCTCAATGCTGTACCAACAAACGATTCTGAAAGATTTAACAGCTCTGGTCAGTGAAATGATCAACTATGAGGCCAGAGGACTGAAGAACAGCGTCCACTGAGGAATGACAGCCTAAGATGCAGAATGAGAAATGCATTTGTGGACAAAGCTAACATGGAATTTGTTTTGCTTGACGAACTATGATTATGTTATACAAGAGTTGCCCAGGATGACCAGGCATGGATGGGAAACATTAGAGGGAACATCTCTATTGATGAGACCATAGATCCACTGGAGTATCTGAAGTGGCTAAAAAAGCCAGGGTATAGACTTGGTAAATATGCAAGCGATAACCTGGGAGAGAGCAGCCCTTCCTAAAGAACAATGGCTCTTCTAAAGTCATTCGACTTATAATTAAGGGGGAATTTGTGCACTAGGATAATCTAGATGAATAGGAGTCTTCTTACCAATTCTTATTCGAGAACATGTGGGGTAAGAATATAAAATTTTCAACAATGAAGAAAATCAGAAATTGACATTTTTATTTTTATACTGGACCTGTGATTTCATTGCTATAGGGAATGCCCAAGGAGGACACTCCCATCATCAATGCAGAGAGGTCCTGTTCTGCAAGTTATAATCTTAGGCAGTAGTTTCGAAGCCCTGAGAGGTTATGTAACTTGTCCAAGGTCACAAAGTCAGGATGTGTCAGAGGCAGGATCTGAACCCAAATCTTTCTGATTCATAGGAAAGCCTTCTTTATACTTCACTATGCTGCCAAATACGGGAAATTTAAATAGGAAAATGTGTATGGAGTACTGTAAGAACGTAGTTACATTCATGTGGCCTGAGTTTAGATTCAAAATGGCAGCTCCTACCTTCACTTTAGCAGAGGTCAAGCTGAAAGCCTTCTCTCCAAGGAACTGCACAAAAGCTACATTCATATAGTTGTTCTCCAAGTCATGCTGATCAAAGAACTTCTGGATGATCCCTTTACTGTACTTCTCAAAACCCGAGTCAAACCGAGACCGGCCATCGGGAGTGGGAACGTGGTAGCGCAGCCTCACGTTGAGTGGAGTGGTGGCCACGCAGCTGATGTTAGACAGCAGGGTCATACTTTGCATTAGGTCTGGCAGCCGCTGCTGCAGTCTCTGCTGCACTAGATTGGCTGAACTGGAAGTATCAATTCCTACTGAGATATCGATGCTGCATTCTGTACAAAGGGGAAGACAAGCAAAACCAAAATCAAGCAAACCAGGAACAATTTTGCAATTTTTGGAACTTCCCCCAAACTTACGTGATAGACACAACCCGGACTCAGGGCTATAACTGCAGAGGACTCTGACAAACCTTGTCAGAGTTCATTTGCATTTCTTTGTATCCCAAAGGCACATAGTAGTGGCTTAATAAATGCTTATTGACCAACTGACTATTAACTAGTCACTCTATGCCTGTTCCATTATAATTGTCCTTTCATTCACACAACAAACATTTAAGTACTTTCTTCACACTGGGCAGACTTGAAAAATTGTGTGGCCAACTTTCCAAACACCTCCTACTGACCCTGGGTAGAAGGAGCCTTCAGGGAAGTAGAGAGAGTGGGCACAATGGAGTTAACCAGGAGGCCAAGATCAAGTGAAGAAGAGCTATCCCCAGAAACATCAGTCACCACTAGTTATGGATGCAGAGGACTCAAGAGAAAGAACCCAGGGCCCTCCCAGGCTGAGGAATGGCAGACTGGGCAAAACACCTCTACTTACAACCTCCCCCTCTAAAAACAATGCAGAAGCTTCTACACCAGTGTAGAAATTCCCAGAGAGGAAACTCCCTCTGCCACTACTTGATGGTCTTAGAGAGATGCCTGGGATGCTCGGAGATTAAGTGACTTGCCCAGGGTCGCAAGCATGGATAACAGGCAAGGCTTGAACCTTGGTCTTCTTGGCTCTAAGGCCCAGTTCTAAGTATACCTCACAACAAAATAGACCAGGGAAAACTTGTAAAAGGATAAAAATGACTATCAGAGACACAGAAATGAGTTTCTGGAAAGGCTGATTTTCCCTGGGACAAATGGAGAGGTCTGTGGACTGGTGTGTTTATATGAGCCTTTGAGTATCTTTGAGCAGTAGCTTAACCATTTGCTTCTCCCCTAGAAGTGACTTGGATGATTCATTGTTTGGATGCAACAGGAGGTTGAGAAAGGTCATGCAAAGAAAGCTTGGGGTTTAGAAGTACTCTAGCTTCTGGACTCTAGAGGCTGCCATATTTAAAAAGCCTGAGCCATTTACTTCTGGGGCAGAAAAGAAATATTACAGATACAAGAGAAAATTAAACAACTGCATTTCTGGAGAAGATAAGTGGAGTATTGGCAGGACTTCTTTTAAAACAAAAATAGAGATGATGATCAAGACAAGTGAGGGAAATTGGGTCTGTATGAGAATACCACCCATAAGAAAGGTCATAGACACATCAGGCATTCAAGAGCAGCTAAGATCCAGCCATGCTTACTCGGGAGTCTGTGACAGCTAGTCATTCGTCCTCCTGAGATGGTGAATCATCATTTATGTCTATGAAGTGACAGCACATGTTTTCCCTTCCTTTTGATAACAGAATTTAAAAAAACCTCTCTATTCTTTACTAGAAGTTCACCAAGGGACTCTGGAGATCTAGTAATGATGACCTGACTGGTTAACTTCCTACCATGAGATACTTGTATTCTTCCAAGTCCTCTTGTGCATATCTCGTTTGTACACAGCTGTTTGCAGATGGTCTCTCCTATTATTAGACTGGGAGCTCACTGAAGGCAGGGACAGCTTTCGCCTTTTTTTGTATCCCCAGTGCCTCACGCATAGTAGGCATTTAATAAATGCCTAACGACACAACTTGCTGTGTGGTTGTGTTTAAATACCTACACCTCACTTTTCCCAAAAATCCATTTTTGGTTGGTTTTATTAGGTAAACTTTTTTTTAGCCTGGCATAAATTTACTCCTAATCACAACCAGGTTTAGAATCAGACCCTACTGGGGCAGCGCCAAGATGTCGGCTGGAAAGCAGAGACTGGCATGAGCTCCCCTCCAAGTCCCTCCAAAAACCTATTAAAAAATGGCTCTGAACCAATTCTATTGCTGCAGGACACACAAAATAGCAGAGGGAAGCAGGCTTCAGCCCAGGACAGCCTGGATGGTCTCTGGGTAAGGTCTTTCGCACGCAGAACTGGGAGCGGAGCAAAGCCCAGCATGGGTGGCGCGGACCAGCCAGACCAGGAGCCCGGCAGAGCGTGCCCTAGCGCCCTGAATCAGTGAGCTGTGGCAGTTACCAGACTTCTCAACCCACAAACACCAAAGACAACAGAGAAGGTTGGTGGGAAAAGCCAGTGAAGACAGAGTGTAAAAAGGAGTTCACATCTGGGGGGGGGGGCAGCTGCAGAACTACAGCTGCAGTTGCTTCAGGCCCCAGGGCCACCTGGTGGGAGGAATTAAGTGGCAGATCAGAGCAGGAGTGTAGAGCCTGCTGAAGATCTAAGTCCAGTCCAAGTTGGGGGTTCTTGGGGAAGGAGGAGTGCTGGTGCGGCAGCACATCTGCCCAAGCTTGGAACATAGAACTCTTTACTCTACAAGCAGTCATACCCCACTGAAAACCTCAAGGGCCAAGTAAATTGGCTGGGAACATGGCCAGGCAGTGAAAATGCACCCAGATTCTGTCTCAGACTCTGGAATCTTTCTTTGGTGACAAAGAAGACCAAAACATACAGCCGGAAGAAGTCAACAAAGTCAAAGAGCCTACAACAAAAGCCTCCAAGAAAAACAT
>CM053623.1:29263245-29273354 GCA_028646595.1 Phalanger gymnotis | reverse complement strand
ACCCTATTTGAGTCCTTATTACTTCACTAACTAGCTGTGGGACACTGGACAAGTGGCTTTAGCTCTGAGCCTGAGCTTTCTTATCTATAAAATGGAGATGAACCTGCTTTCCCTACCTCAAGGGATGGTGAATTAAATGAGATTTTATATATGTATTTATATATTTATACATATATATGCACATATCTATATATACACACATAAAGTTTTATAAAAAATGTGAGGTGTTGGCTTTGAGGTTAGGAAGACCTGGGCTCAAGCCCCACCTCGGACATATTATAGTCATGTGACCTTGGACAAATCATATAAATTCCCAGTGCCCCCAGACAATGGTCTAATAATAAAATCTGCAGAACAGGACCAATCTTCATTGATAATAGTGGTTTCCTCATTGGGCATTCCTGCAGCAATGAAATCACAAGACCTGATCTACACTTTCTTATTTTTTGGAGGGAGGGTCTGTGAATAGTTGGACTTTGCCCAGGTCCCCCATTCCTCTGGGAAGACTGAGCAAGTCACTTCAATCTTTAGTGACCTACGCAAGTTTCTAAGCTTCTACATTATAGAGAGAGCTTATCTACATGAGCAGAGGAAATTTACTTATAGAGAATTCCCTATATAGGCATGGTGACTAAATTATGGTAACTGAAATCACAGGTATGGTGACAAAAAAGGTGTACATAATTATTACTTAGTAATAAGTTTCTAACACAAATAAAAAGCCAAATTCAAGAGTTTGACAACATCTGATATGAACAGCACTACAGTAGCCACCCCTGGCTATTGTTAGTTATGTGTTTTCTGAATTTGGAGTAGCAGAAACAAAGACATTCGATAATACGTGTGTCAGGAAGAGTAGGAAGGAACCACAGAAATCATGTAATTGAATACTTACTTGAGACGATTACCAGCTAATCAGTTAAATACACTAAGCTTGAAGTTTTGCTATGAATTTTAAGAGGATTATCTGATTTGACCTTTGCCAACAGGCCTGTAAAGAAGGCACTACTAAGATTATTATCCCCATTTTACAGCCAAGGAAACTGAGAAGTAGCATGCTTTGCCCAGAGTAACAGAGCTAGTAACAGAAACAAGATTCCAATCAGGATCCCACCTGACTGCTCTTCCAATACATTACATGGCCTCTACAATCAATGAGGCAGTCAGTCTGATGTTTTCAAATCCCTGGTAGAGCTGTGTCTTTTAGATTTGAAAAGAAAATATACATTTGTGTCTGTCAAGTATACAAAGTTCCGACCTTAGCCAGTTATTTCACAGTGTTCTAACAATACAGAGTATCAGCCCAGGAAAACTCTGGTTAATCTAGACCTTGGCTTCTCATTAAAAGTCCCTATCATCCAACCCACCAGCTTCTGCATAGCTAAGCTTACAATTTAAAGCGAGACCCTTAACGACAAACCTGGGGAGATAGCCTAGAGTCAACCTACAAAAGCTATACATTAATCAGTACCAAAAAACTAGATTCCTGAGAACATGTGCTTCCTCAAGATTCTTCAAAAATAATTTAATTGGGACATTAATTATGTTTCATGCTAATAAATGTCCTGGGAAGATTTCCTATCATGTTAATATCAAGCCTTAGACATGATTTTTTTTTCCTTACAAAGTATATTTTGTAGTGGCTAGATTGATGTAAACATACTTTATAAATTGCTAAATTGATATAATAGTCACATTAATTATAAGGATTTATGTGCTTTTTAAAATTAGATAAATCCTCTAATTTCTATGTTGGTCAATGGAACCTTCCCCCATTCCTAAAACCCAGAAAAAATACTTGAGTATAAAAAAAATCCTCAAGTTTCTATCATAGAAGGGATTTTTAGGCTTTATCTTTGTAGACAAAGCAAACTGATAAATCTGACGGATGTTGACAACCCAACTGTGATCCTCTGGGGTTAGGTTTCTTTTATTTTTTAGTCTCCACTAATTAAATCATGATTATATTTTGATTTTGCCTTAGGAATATAGGATATCAATACCTTAATTAATTCCTTTTTCTTTTTGAAATAGCCTCTTAACCTTGATCACCTCTCTAGGCCTCTGTTTTCCTCAACTATAAAATGAGTACAGCTGGCCTCTAAGGTTCTTTCCAGCACTAAATCTAGGTGCCTTTGAGCCTAGAAGTACTGCCTAAGAGCTGTCTGAACTGAAGCGGAAGAAACAAAGTAGAAATGCATCCATAGTTTCATCAATGTAGCTTTGCTAAATCAGGGCTCTACATAAAGTTATTTTTTTTCACTGGTACCAACCTGTGATTTCATTGGTGTGGAAAATGCATAATACAGAAAATCCCTCCACCAGAACCTATTGGTAGCTCAGAGGAAAGCCCTGGTCACTGAGAGGTTAAATGATTAGCCCATGGTTACACAGCTAGAACCTGACAGAAGAAAGATCTGAATCTAATTGTGTCTTCCTGACCCCAAGGCATCCCTCCATTGACAAGACCCAAGAGGTGAATATAGAAATAGAACCCCTATTTCTTTGACTCTCATCTAACCCTCATCTGCTTCCTTGCCTGTCTTTATTCCATGAGGTTACATCTACTCCATTAGATAAAAATCTCCATCTCTTTTTGGGAATCATCATGAAAATGCAAATTGTATTTTTCTCACTCACCAGGAGGAATATCACTAGATGCACACAGCTCACTGACAATCTTCCTCTCAATAATGCCCAGTTCTCCAAAGTCACCCACCATAAACACCCTCTTCCCATTGCCAGCGATGACCTGAAGTTCAAAGGAGTTGATGATGCCAATACCAATGGCAAAAATATTGATTTTTTCATTTCTCAAGTCACTTGCTGCTTCCATTACTGAATCAGAGGACATCCCATCAGTAATAACTACCAGGCTCTGTAACACATTAAGGTTCTTCCGGCTCCCATTGGCTGGTTCAAAAAAACTCTTTACAAACTTCAGCCCTTTGCCAGTGAATGTTTTACTTCTCATCTGGGTAATCTTGTCAATGTGTTGATTGATTTCAGCACTGGAGTAGAAAGCATTGAGGTAGAATTCTTTCTTAGGATCTGTGCTATACTGAGCTACCCCAATGCGAACCTTATCCTTGCCAATAGTAAAACTGTTCACTATTTGCTTCATAAAGGTCTTCATGGCAGTGAAGTTTCGGGGATGGATGCTCAAGGATCCATCAACCAGAAACACAAGGTCTATTTGCTGATGGCCACAAACTGGAAAAAGAAAAAAAGATTCATTTTTTTAAAGCTAAATAAAAGTTTGGAAAAGTGTGATCTTTGTCCAAGTCTTTCCCCCTTGCTGTTTTTCCTGTTTCTACTTACTCTCAACTCCGGCCAATTGAGCCATTCAAATGAGCAAAAACACAGGTCTATGTCTTTTAAGAAATCATGCCAAACATAAAATAAATGAGGCTCTGGGCAGGTAAAGCTTTTAGTGCACTGTGAAAAATGTAGCACTGAGCTCATAAGGCTATTGATAGAGATGAGACCTGTGATTTCACTGATACACAGAACTCACAGATGAGGGAACTCTATCCTGCCCTCTATCAGTGC
This sequence comes from Phalanger gymnotis, assembly GCA_028646595.1. NCBI lineage: Eukaryota > Metazoa > Chordata > Mammalia > Diprotodontia > Phalangeridae > Phalanger > Phalanger gymnotis. Next base: position 29,269,802 of record CM053623.1, on the reverse strand, counting down.
TAGGTAGCACCTTTTCTACAATTTAGAATCTCAAGAGAATTGCCTGGAAGCCTTAAAAGGTGAAGTCGTTTAGCCAGGGTCACACAGTCAGTGAGTGTAGGAGGCAGGATCTGAACCCAGATCTTCCTGCATTTGAGACCAGCTCTCTGACCCATTACACCATGGCTGCCTCAGAAGAAGACAACATATCATATACCAGTCTCAATCTGGAAGGTGTCTCCAAACCCAGTCATAGACAATGACTTGGGTATGCGGGAAAAGAATGTTCCCAAAATAGTACCTGCCTTCTTTTAATTCTGACCACCTCAGATCGATTAAATCACCCAGACCCTTCCCACAACTAAAATTCTCAGTGACAACAATTTACGTAAATTTGTAAGCTGCTTTAACTAAAAATACATCCTGACTTTCATAAGAGCACTGGGTTTGGAGACAGAAGAACCTGAGTTCAAATTCTGACTCTGCCCGCAGGACAACCTTAGGCAAACCACTTTGGATTCTAGTTTTGCTACATGGCAAATGAAGTGGTTACATTGGTGAGGGGCCTTCTAAGGTGGCTTGTAGCTCTGAATTTATGACTATATTGTCCTGTAACCCTACAATCTAATTCAGACATTTATACTATTGCATGCTGCTCAGCATCATGTAGCCCCCAGCTAGGCAACAGCAAGGAGTGAGTGTGGGGGGGGGGGGCAGTGGAGGAGCAGGGTAGAAGAGGCATGAGCAACATACCCTCCCAGCATCAAAGAAGGAGAAGTTCTGGGAAGGACTGGAGCAAGACTTTCTTTCATAGCCACTGTGGCCTGGGTTTATGTCCTCCTTTTCCCATACCATCCCAACACATCTCACTCTGCTTTGCTCCCCTTCTGAATGAGCTGTGCTTCAACCTCTGGTACTTGATTATAGCAATTCTTTGATAACTTGGAGAGAGGACTCAGCCTTAGAGTGTGGTCTGTGGATCTCTGGGGAAATCTGAGACACTTTCAGGAGGTTTATGAGGTCAAAATCATTCTCATAACAATACTATCATGTTAATTTCTAATTCAGTAAAATCAATAGACATGATGCACAAAAAACAAAAGTTCTCAGGAGGATGGGTCCAAATTTTTAAGGATGTAAAGAGGTTCTGAGACCAAGAAATTTGAAAACTTCTAGACTACTGGACTGAGTTCTGGATTTGGATTTTAAAGACTTGGGTTTGAATTTCAGATCTACCACTAACCAAAAGGACAACCATAAGCAAGTAATCTAAGTTTTTAGGACATGAGCTTTCTCACTACAAACCTCTCTGATTCCACATCTTATGTCCCTAGCACCCAAGAGCTTGGTCCATCCATGTGCAAGCTAATTCCCTGAATGGCTCTGGAGGAGAAAGTGAGGCTGGTGACCTTGCACAGCCCTTACTCACTCAAATCAAAGTCAACTCCAAGTCATATCATTTCCCTGATGTCAGAATCCTCTTTGCAGAGTTATATATTTGGGGGGCAGGGGAGAAAGTTTCACTAATTTTTTTTTGGTTGGCCAAAAACTAAACAAAGTGAGTGACCATGATCTAGAAATTGGCTTAAAAATTTTGTGGTATATGAATGCAAAGTAATATTTTTGTATAGTCAGAAATGGCAAAGATGAAAAATTCAGAAAAGCAAGAGAAGATTCATATAAACTGATCCAGGACAAAGAGTAGAATCATGGGACACAATGATATAAGCAACAACAGAAATAAGGCTCAGCTGAACTCAGAGGCATTGAAATTAGCCAGTCTTAATGAAAGATACTTCCTTCTTCTTGGGAGAGAGTAAGCACCTATAGTGATAGAATGTTGTATATGCTTTTAATTCAAATGTTTCATCTGTCTGTTTTCTTAGTCTTGTTATTGTTATTATGAGGGTAAGTTCAAAGAGGGGCAATGATAGTTAATTTGGCAATTCTTGGTATAAAAAAAATGATAACCAATAAATCATATTTTTAGAAAAAGAAAAATGCTCACTTACTTGGTATTGATTCATTGCATATGGCATGAGTCACTTTTTCATGCAAATGGTGAAGTTCATCATAACTGTGCGCCACGAATGCCCTATCCTGATACCGTGTGATATTGTGAAGTTCTGGCTTCTTGACGCTATTTATTCCAATGGCAAATACTTTAATGTCAGCTTTTATCAGAGCCTCTGCTGAGGCCTGTAGGTCTCCCCTTTCTTTATACTCAGTTGGCTTGTTGGTAATGAGCACCAAGATCCGGGTGATACCCAAGTATGGGCGACCTCCATGCATGTCAGCAAACCTTCCCTTAGCAAACTTTAAAGCTGTGGCTGTGTGGGCTTTTCCCACCTTGGGTTTCAAGTGTAAAATGGCCTCTCTGACCTGAGCTTTGGTAATGTACTTATCCAATGAAAACAGTACTTCTGAATCATCACTATAGGAAATAGCCCCAAATCTCACATTGTTCTTTCCAACCAGTGAGTCATTGACAATAGCTTCCATGAGTCTGTGGATGCCCACAAGTTCTTGGTTGGTGGTGCCACTAGATGCGTGTACCAAGAATAGAATATCTGCTACTTCTGTCTTTTTGCAGGCTGCAAGAAAGAAAAGTAGAAAGCTGCTAGCACATTCATTCATTCGTTCAGTGAATATGTGCCCACCTTGAACACAGTCATGCCCTGAGCACTTATAAATTTTCAGATGGAATGCAAGAGAGTAGGGGATCCTAGTTTAGGAGATAATTATGCCCAGTCATGTTGCCTATGCACTTAGGAACCTAATGGAGTCTAATACATAAAGACAGTAACAGAACATTTGAACATAGACATGTTGGTTCCAACCCTAACTCACTCCTAGCTTAAAAAATAAAAGGAATTAAGGATGTTAAGTCTGGAGACCCCAACAAGCATTTATTAAACACCTACTATATATCAGTGGAACCAATCAACGTTTATTAAGTATTTATTATGTTCTCGTGCATACAAGATCATAGTAGGCGCTTAATAATATTAATAGTATATACATTGGAATATATTAGGTGCTTAATAAATACTTGTTGCTTCATTGATTGACTGACTGCAAGAAGCTATACTAGGTGATGAGATATTTAAAATAACAGCCCCTGCCCTCAAGGAACTCAAATTCCATTGAGGGGATACAATATACAAATAAATAAATATAATTTACAGAATAAGTAAAAAAAACAATTTGGGGGTCAGTAGGGAAAGAGCACTATTACCTGAGGAAATCAGGAAAGGTTTCATGCAGATGGTGACAATTAAGCTGAGCCTTCAAGGGAACTGAGGATTCCATGAGAAGGTAAGGAGGGACATGACTACTCACTCTCTTCCAATATGTGAAGGAGGCAAACATGTGGATATGGGCTGAGAGCAGAACCAGAAGCGAGGGGCAGGTAGGCTCAATTAAAAGAAAAAAAATGGGCCAACAGGCTCATCTGAAGGTAGAATGGGCAACAGAAAGAGATAGGGGACTCTTGGAGGGCTTTAAGTAGAGACGCAATGAATGTCTGCCAGGGATGGTGCAAGGGCAGGTGTTCCTTTCTATCAGACAAACAGAGGAGCTGAACTGCCTCCCATCCATAAGACTTTATGAGTCTGTGACCTTACAAAGTGGGCTTTGCAGGCACACATGACGTAGTATGGAATGACATGAGAGCTCTGTGTAGAGTCTCCCACCCACTACACACACTTGGCACAGAACTACAGGAAATTTTTCAACCCAATTAAACTCAGTGTGTATCTTCTACATGTTTTATGTGTGAATTCAAAAACAAACAAAACAGAGGTTTGCTGTCACTCACCCTCCTCCATATTGCAGAGCCTAAAAAATATCTCATTCTCCAAGAAAAGGAGAGAATCAAAGTTATCCTCATAATACACCTTGTCCTGGGCACCTGTGACCTCCAGCAGCTGGGAGTTATTGGCCCTATGTGCTCCAATGGCAAAGATCTTGATTCCTTTATCTCTAAGAGCCTTGGCTGGCATTTTCACAGCATCCCTGGATTCCCCGTCAATGATTAGGATCAAATACTGGGGTACATTAGGTCTTCCTCCTGTTGGACTATCAAAGTAAGGAGAAGCAAATGATAGGGCACTTCCCAGCTGGGTGCCTGCTTTAATCTGTACCATACCAGAGATGGCCCTAAGAATGTCCACCTTGGAGAAATATGTGTTGAGTTTGAACTCTTCCTGGGTGTCTGAACTGAATTGCAAGAGGCCGATCTGTACTTTCTCAGGGCCGATGTCTGACTTGTTTACCATCTGCTTCACGAATTCCTTCATCTTGTCAAAGACTCTGGAGCGGACCCTCTCAGAGCCATCGACCAAGAAAAGAATGTCTGCTTTCATATCCTTACACACTGGGAAAATATAAAAAGAAAAAGGAACATTCAATGTTTGAATTAATTTAGTGGATTTTCGCCATCTCCACCCCCCAAATCCCACTCCACTCTCAGCAATGTGGCATCTTAGGTGGAAAATGTACCAGCTTTTCTGAAAATGGAAATCCATTATAGTTTATCAGGCACAATCCATCCCTTTCTCAATCCAATAAAGCATTGTGTGGCTAGGTCTTAGTGGACATAAGACAACACCATAAAATGTGTTCTTCTTGACTCCCCATGGTCACCATAACTCTCTATGTTCCAGGATGACTTAACTAACTTATTCTCTCCATCTGTAAGTCAGATTGAAGATAAGACATATTCAAGCAGTATAAATGTCCACCCTGTTGTAGATGATGGGTAGGAGTTCATTTGGGACCTGTTCATCTTCCTTACCCTCTGGGAAGCAGATGTCCTGTATGACTTCTTGCTGAATATGCTCTAAGGAATCAAAGTCATTCACAAAAAACATCCTATTTTCTGATCCAGAGATCTCAACAAGCTCCTTGGTGACAGCAGATTTGATGCCAATGGCATAGATGGTGATATTTTCCTGCCTCAGTTCCTCTGCAGCCTGGGCCACTGGGTCCTGCGACTTCCCATCAGTGATGACAATGAGGAAGCGAAGAACTTTGTCCCTGGTAACATTTGAAAAAAGATGCCTCATGAATCTCAAGGCATCTCCCGTATGGGTGCCCCCTTCTATTTGCTGTATGTTTGCAATGGCCTTCTGCAGTTGGGCCACACTGGTATGCCGGCTGATGTCAAACTCAGTTTGGGAATAGTCTGAGAATTGGACAACCCCAAACCGTACTTGGTCTGCACCAACATGGAACACACTTATCAGCTGGTTCATGAATGTCTTCATTTCCTCAAAGTCTTCAGGGACTATGCTGCCTGACCCATCAATAAGAAAATAGATATCTGCCTCTTCCGTGTTTGTGCAACCTAGTCAACGAGAACACAGACATAGGTAAAAACACTACATGGAGTATTAGGAGGCACAGCCTAAGAAATCAATCTATCAACATGCTCTGTGTTCTAGGCATTGTGCTAGATGCTGGAGATACATGGACTAACAGAAACAGTTTGGGCCCTGAAGAAGCTTATATCATGACTGCCTGAGATTTTTCATGTAGGAGTGCATGATGAAGAGGCAGCATGGCACAGGAGAAAGAGACTTGGATCAAGCCAGAGACCCGATATTAAATCCTAACTCTAATAGTAACTAGTCACGTGGCCATAGCTGAGTCACCCTCTGAACATCAGTTTTCCCATCTGTAAAATGGGAAAATCGATTTAGAGCTGGAAAGGACCTCAGGGACCGTCTAGTTCAACCCCCTCATTTTAGAGAAGAGGAAAGTAAGGCCCAAAGAGACTTATTAACGCTTTGAAGGCCACACAAGGAAGGACTTGAATCAAGGTCTTCCAACTCTAAAGCCTCTGACCCTCCCTTCCCACTGTGCCACACTGCATCTTAAGGGGAGGTGAATATTCTCACTCTCTGCCCCTTATGGGGGGACCAAGAGAAAGAACTTGGTAAACCCTAAAGTGCGACAGCCACAAATCTGAGTGGCCTTGACAATAAAGATAATGACAAAGATGGGCAGAATGAAAGCTGTCCTCTTACTAGCCAGGACTTTCCTCAGACCCAATGTTCCCTGCTATGGCCCAGCAAAGCCCACGACATGTACTCTAATGACTGGCATGGCCTCTGTGAGAATGCAGACTTGCCCTTTTAAGTGAGGCCCCCTTTAAGTAAGCTGCACTATGACACAGTTTTGCCTATGAGGGAAGAAGAAGCCAGCAGCATTTTTGCAGAGCATCATGCCCACCTCTTATGGTCAAACAGCACAGAGAATCCCAACTAGGGTTTCAAGCCCCTTTGCCTCCCATGTGCCCTCTTCTAATTTCTCTGCACCACTCCCTAGAGTCTATTACTACTCCTAAATGGCTTGTGATCTGCATTAGGAGAAGGAGCACCAGGAGCTCCCCTACATTGATGAAATCTCAGATCTTTTAAGCCCCTACATGGAGAAGCAAGATTTTTCTTCACAAAACTAAAAAGTGCAAAGTTCAAGACCTTCTGTGAGGGAGAGGCTGCACATACAGGGAAGCGCTGCTCTAGAGCTGAAGGGCCTCAGTACAAAGCTCAGTTCGGCTACTTACTGTGTAA
>CM053623.1:29209328-29255880 GCA_028646595.1 Phalanger gymnotis | reverse complement strand
TCCTTCTCCAAGAACCCCCAACCTGGACTGGACTTAGATCTTCAACAGGCTCTTCACTCCTGCTCAGATCTACCAGTTAATTTCTCCCACCAGGTGGGCCTGGGGCCAGAAGCAACTACAGCTGTAGTTCTGTAGCTGCCCCACCTCTGCTGCCCTGGGGTGGTGGCCCAACTGCAAACTACCTGTCCCCAGCAGCTTTTCCCACTAACCTTCTCTGTTGTTTTTGGTGTTGTGGGTTGAGAAGTCTGGTAACTGCCACAGCTCACTGATTCAGGGCACTAGGGCACTCTCTGCCCGGCTCCTGGTCTGGTTGGTCTGCGCTGCCCATGCTGGACTCTGCTCCGCTCTGCTCCCAGCTCCGTGCGGGATAGACCTTACCCAGAGACCATCCAGGCTGTCCTGGGCTGGAGCCCTGCTTGCCTCTGCTATTTTGTGGGTTCTGCAGTTCTAGAATTGGTTCAGAGCCATTTTTTATAGGTTTTTGGAGGGACTTGGTGGGGAGCTCACACCAGTCCCTGCTTTCCAGCCGCCATCTTGGCTCCGCCCCAGTTTCCTTATCTTAAACTATAAATGGTCTTGACCTTGGTTGATTAACGTTAAAATTTCAAATTAGAGAGACATTTGGGGATAGAGGAAAGCATATTGGACTGGTGGTCAGGAGAATTTGGGGTCTAACTCCAGTTCTGCACTAACAAGTTCTTTTAACTCTGGGAAATTAGTTTACTTCTCCCAGCCTCAGTTTCCCCATTTGTAAAACAATGGGGTTGAATACAATGATCTCTAAGATCATTTCTAGTTCTAAAATTCTAGGATATACAAATTACTACACTCTAATACAATCTTCTATCTTCCCACTCAAAGTTCTAAGTAGAGTGCAGCACCTGGGGTTTTGACTGAGGACACCAATTTTTGAGGAGTAAAAAAACTTGACATATGCATTCCTTCAGTGGCAAAGTTGATACAAAGATGTGACTTGCGCTCTTTACCCCAGGCACGTTTCTTGCTCCTCGCCTAAATGCTAAAATCACTAGTATGACTTTGTTTCCACCTCTGACCCCCACACTCATACCAAACCTGAGCCAAATTCATCCGGACCTACTGTCCCTTGGCCCCTCCCTGTCCCCCCATCAACTTCTCCCTTCCCAGTTTCAGTTGACTCTAGAGCTAGCCTTAACTCTAACATGTGCCATTTAAATGATCACCTAGGCACCCTCCTAGGAACCCTTATTTACCAGACCTGCTGATGCTCCCCACCTAATAATCCTCAACCCAGGGTAACTCTCACCACCCAGGGTCTACCCTCCTATCCTTGGGCAGCCCTGGAGAAAGTCTTCAGATCAAGCACAACCTCAGCTGAGCCCCATAATCTTTCTGTTGTTGTTTAGTTGTGTCTCACTCTCTGCGCCCCCATTTGAGGTTTTCTTGGCAAAGTTACTGTAGCGGGTTTACCATTTCGTTCTTCACTTCATTTCACAGATGAAGAAACCGAGGCCAACAGGGTTAAGTGACCTGCCCAGGGTCACACAGCTAGTAAGTAATCTACTTTGTTCTTACTGACTGGCTATTCCATTCTCCACAGGTACCAATTCAAATATTTCTCTCTAATCTTAAGTCATACACTTTTCTCCCATACTGAAAGCAGATGATCCAAACACATAATTCACCAAAAAAGTAGAGCACTTTGAGATTTGCAAAGTTCTTTACAATTATCTCATTTCATCTTCAAAACAACCCTGGGTGTAGGTGCCATTATTATCATCCCCATTTTACAGAGGAATAAAATGAGTCCAGCGAAGACTCAGTAATTTGCCCAGAATCACAAAACCAGTAAGTGTTGGAGGCTAGATTTTATTTCAGCTTTTCCTTATTCCACGTTCCACTGCTCTAGCCACTGAACCACCTAGATGCCTTCATTAAGGTTAACCAAGAGGAGCCCCCACAACTCCCTTTCTCCTCTTCTCAAAACTTTCCAGCATCTTCCTCCTCGCTTCAGAGGAGGAGGCAGCCCTGTTCCTTACTAAAAGCTAATCAAAGAACTTATGCCCTTGACCCCACCTCTTCTAGAAGCCTGATTGTGTAACCGACCCCTCGAGTGCAAAGATTTTTAATATCTTTTTGTCCTCTAGCTCTGTCTCAGCTGCCCACGAATCTTTTCAGGGTTTCCAAAAGCCTTATTTTTATAGAAAAGATTTCCCTTGACCCCTCTACCACATCAAGAAGTCTGAAAGATTGTTCTCTGCCAAAGTTTCTACTTCCTTACTAACCCCTGTCTCCTGAGTTCCTTGCAGCCTCCATACCACTAGACTGAAGTAGTGTCTTAAATATTTTCAGCGACATCCCTTTGTCCTTTCTTCATTTACAGTCAACCATGACATCCTGGAATTGTTTAAGGCTGTTGACCACCTAACTCAACTCACTCTGGCTAGTCTCTCCTGCTTTGGGTTCCAAGTCATTACCTTCTGCGGGTTCTCCCCCTACCTCTTAACTGTTCCTTCTCTGTATAACCTTTCTCTTACTTTACCATCAAGGTCAATGTACCCCAAGGTTTTGTCCTCAGCCTTTTTCTTTTTCCTCTCTAAAGTTTTTCCCCTCTTTGAACAATGTTCAGAATGCACCTCCTGCCTCATTATCCTATTAAGTCCCTATCCATAATTTAAAACTGAGCTCCACAGCCATTTCCTCCTTGAAGATGTCCTTGTTCTCCCCTCTTCCCACATCTAGTCATTTTGTTTATATTTAATAAAATTTAATATTCTAGTTTTGACAGTGGTGAAATAGTGAAAAATAGGTGGCAGCTAGGTGGCTTAGTGGACAGAGCACTAGGCCTAGAGTCTTCCTGAGTTCAAACATGACCTTAGACACCTACTAACTGGATGACCCTGGGCAAGTCACTTAATGTTGTTTACCTCAGTTTCCTCATCTATAAAATGAGCTAGAGAATGAAATGGCAAACCATTCCAGCAACTTTGCCAAGAAAACCTCATGAAAAGTATGGTTCACAAGGTCACAAAGAGTCAGACATGACTAAACAACATTAAACAGTAAGGAGAAAAAAAACCAGACTGGTAATCCGGAGCCCTGAATTTGACTCTTTCTCTGCCTCTAACTTGCTCTGTGACTTTACCAAGTTATTTTAACCTCTCTGAGTCTCAGTTGGGTCATCTATAAAATGGTAGTAATAATACCTACCCTGACCACCCCACTGGTTATTGTGAGCATCAAGCAGGATTAAAGCACACTGTAAATAACAAAACATCATAAGAACATCGGCCCTCCCCACTAGCCTGTACGCTCCATGAGGACAGGGGCCATATCTTGGGCAAACTCCGTTATCGCCTCAAACCTAGCAGAGCCAACAGGTCTATAAAAGCAATTGACTGAATCAAATGGAATGGGAAAAATGATGGAGCTGCTAAGTTCTGAGATAAGGAAGTCCACACTAAACATATCACTTGGAAACTGGTATTCACTCTCTCCATTTTGTCAGTTCTATATAAAGAAGGAACGGATGATAAATTTGGGAAAGTAGGCCAAGGGCTACCTCAGCACTACCCCGTGAACTGCTAAATTCACCTGAATGCCTACCCGAAACTCTCAAAAAACCAGGTAACACGTTAGTCACTGCCCTGTCTTTCCTGGATGACCGCTTTTCACCACTAAGCCATTACTGATCCAGTGTTAAAAACCCATTGCGTGGGAGTCTCCAGCAAGAGACACACGGTTTCCTTTCGTCACCCAAAGACATGAACTACTAGCTTCTTTCTGTTTCCTTTTTTCCATTTCCAAGGCAGGGATAATTACCAAACTAGTAGCTGGTTAACCTGACAAAGCCATTCAGGGACCTAGGGTCTTGAGATCCAATGCCCGCCCTCAGGTCTCCCTTCCACCTTTATACACATTTACACTCTGTAGTAGACACCTTGACTCCAAATCTGCCATTCCCAGCATTCCAAAACCTAGCACCCCCAGAACAGCCAGATCATGGAGGGGTTAGTCCACCCAACTACTGAGGAGCCTTCGAGGATAGGATTAAGGAGAGCAGATAGTATGGGCACCAGTCTGTTGTTATCACTTTCACTAAAGAGCTAGTGGCCTTCAGGCTGTTTCGCCTCCACATTTACTTGATGTAAAATTTGGAGTTCAAAATGACAGTATCTCCAGCTCTGCCACCTACTTCCTGCGGGCCTTGGTTTCCTCATCTGTAGAATGATGGAGTTATTCTAGATGACTTTTAAGATTTCTCCCAGCTCTATACATTATCTCAAGGTTCCCATATTTTTTGGTCCCCATACCCTTTGGTTTTCAGCAAAACTTTCCATACTTACTTTTCAATACGAAAGGAAATAAATTCTGGAGTTTGCCATGTTTATGTATTTAAGAAATTGAAATAATATAGATTAATTTCTCATTAAAAATTATTTGTTACATAACTTTTTCCACTAACAATACTACTTTTGGAATATTTTAATAAGATTGTAGAGTCATTAACTAAATATTCCCTGTACCCCCTTAACAAGGTTCTTGTGTCCCCCCCCAAGAAGTACACGTGCTCTAGGGTGGGAATTTCTGCCTTATCTCATTTAATCATCAAAACAAACCCATGACATAGTTGCTAAGTTTATCCCCACTTTTTAGATAGGGAACCAGGATAAGAAATGTTAAAGAAACTGGCCAGGGTCACAGAACTACTAAGCATTTAAAGTGAGATTCCAATCCAGAACTTTCTGGCTCCCAGACTAATATATTCTCTGGACTCCAAAGAACAGAATTTTATTGGAAAATAGTTTTGTATAAATATGGCCTCAGTGTAAATGAAGCCTTCAAAGTCTTAGGGTAAAAGAGTCATTGCAGATGTGAACAATTCATGTAATGTCATGGTTGGGGGAGCCCTTTCTTACAATCTGTATGCTCTCATCCAGGCCAAGAAGTGAATTGTACAGTTTTGTCCATACCCTAAATCTTCACCGAGAATATCATCCTTTTAAACACTGGCTTCTTGGCTCTCATGCAAGCAACTTCATGGTATAAACATCTGAGAATCAAGATTTAAGATAGTCATATAACACAAACAGCTAAGGAATAATAATTTGTTTTTCTCTACATGTAACATGAGAGACCACACCATGTGTTTAAGAGAGAAAGCTAAATTTCAGTTTGGGTTTTATATCTGAGTATAACCTTTCTCATGAGCTTTCTCCTGTGTGATCTGCAAATGTGCTGACTCTATATACATAGATTACTAAATATGTAAAAATATTAGAGAAGTAGAGGTAAATATTTTTAGGAAAATTAACCAGTTTTAGACAGAAAAAATATATAGGAATATGGAATGGTAGAGAAGCCCTCCACAAGAACACGAGAACTTTTCAAACATCAGCCCCAGGAGTTTTCTTAGACGGGGTCTCCCCATCTCACCCAGGCTGGAAGTACAGGGGCTACTCACAAGCCTGATCCAAACACTGATCAATAAAGGAGCTTTAACCTGCTCTGTGTCCAACCTAGGCCACGTCACTTCTCCTTAAGCAACCTGGTGGCCCCTGTAACCCAAGAGCTTACTGTACTGGTACCAGACTTACTGCAGACATCCAATCAGCTTAGCCCACTGCATCTGAGAATTCCTGAACTCAAGACCTCCAACAGTTTCATCTTCTCTGTTACCTGGGATTAGAAGTGGGTGCCACCATGCCCAGCTTTTAAACCTTTCATATTATGGACCCCTTCAACCCTCTGGGGAAGCCTGTGTGGCCCTTCTCAAAATAATGCTTTTAAATGAATAAAATAAAATACTTAGGATTACAAAGGAAACCAATTATATTGGAATAAAGATGCAATTTTTCCCATCCAAATTCACAGACTGCCCCAAAATCTATCCACTGACCTCCATTAAAACCACATATCTCAAGTTAAGAACCCCTGCCTTAGAACATAATGCTTTCACACAGGAAAGGTTTGTTTGATAACAAAAATTGAGAATGCTCACAAAGATGATAATATAGCAGCTGGAAGCCCTAATGAAGATCCTGGTACTCAATGAGCTTTTTCCTGTGTTTAACTAGTAGCTGGTCTAACATAAGGACATACATACATCCATTCAGAGTCCATCCAAACTGTGTATCCTTTATTTGGTTAATTTATTACTCCCATGTTTCAGAGATTTGGTCCAGCCGGTGAGACAGAAAGTAGTAAATGGTTCATTTTTCTGAAATGTAATAGCTTTTGGAAGTAGGTCAACTTGGGCTTCTTCCTCAATAGTTCAGGATGTCCAGGCTACCTAACTGGCATGTCATTGCCTACTTCTTATCACCCAAAACTGCAAAAAGTACAGGGTACTTGCACCATGGGAGTTAAGCAAATAAATGTCTAATTTCCTGGAGGTCAATCCAATCCTAGTTTCAGCCATACTGTATACACACCTATCCTTGGAAATAATCTTCCCATAGCTGAAGTGGGTTCACATACATAAGCAGACTTTTCTGGCCAGATACCATGGAATTTTGAGCTAGGAGTCAACAGGTCATCTAGTTCAAACTTCTCTTTTTACTGTTGAGAAAACTAAGGTCTCCAGAGATTAATGCTGAGTCCAAAATCACAAAGCAGCAAGCGGCAGAGCACTCTTTTCACTACACCAGACTCTTCTTCCCTAGAATCATCCAGTCTTGGATTGTGCCTACATAACATTAAAGCAACCAATCAATTCAATAAAGGAAACACCCTGATGGCATCTTTTAAACAAGGCACACACGGAACCACACAGACCATGTTTTCCTCTCCTCATGTGATGGTTTTGTCACTGTCTCGATGTACAAATAACCAGATTTGGCCAATGCATTCTTACCCAGATGGCAGCTGGTAGAGTTTCGTCAGCCACACTGTGTTATCATATAAAGTCACCAAAATAATGAGATGATGTACTTTGCCAAGAGTTGAAAGAATCCTGCAATCCAAGTATTTCCCTTATCTCAAATATCACGGTGTCTAAATTCCTTTTTTCTTCCCCAAACTGAGAAGAGATACCCTGTTCCCATGGCCAAAAGCTTTGAATATCCTAGGCACTGAATCAAAGGAATTTCGGGAATCAAGGGATTCCCACAAGTAAATATTTTGAAGATTTGAGATAATAAAATGGGAATCACATCTGGTTGTGTTTTTTTTCTGTAAATTTTAATGGCAGATTTTAAAATTTGCCTATATGAAAAATCTAAAATAAATTAAAACATAGTTGATAGGATCAATAATTTCAGATGCTGAGAAGCACAGGGCAAGGATACAGTTCATAGGATTTAGACCCAGAACAAACCTGAGAGAATCTCATCCAAATCCTCTGTTTTATAAATTAGGAAACCAAGGCTCACATAAATAGAGCCACTGGACTTTGTAATTGGCAGAAACAGGATTCTCACCCAAGTCTCCTGACTAAATGCATCACTGTTTTCACTCCATCACGCTTCCATCTAAGACATCTAAAAAAACTTTAAATTTAGCTTAAGCTTTCGTTGTTGCAAATGTGTATGGGCGAGCAGGGAAGAGAATGCAATCACAACTCTGACCTTTTCCCAACCCTGGATGTTCTAAAACTTCTCCACCACAAAAATGCGATTAGAGAATGAATTAGCGAGAAATGATAGCCAGGACTCCCATGGAATGTTTGGGGACAATATTTCCTGAGTGTGCATTTTTAAACAGTTAGCGGTGTTCATAATGCAAAGCATATATTCCTTTTAATCCCTAAGTACTCCTGGAACTGTTATTTATCAACCAAACCTCCCTGTTAGATTCTACAAAACCCTTCATCTTTTGATTGAGTTAGAATGGTGTGCTTCTGCAAACCTCCAGAAAGGGCTCATTTACTCTTTATTTTTAATGCCCAAAAAATGGCCCTAAAAACCTTTCCCGACCCTTCCCGGAATTTGGGGTCTCTGTTGGTGCCTTCACACTCCCCCAAACCACGAACTAAAAACACAAAGAGGGAAACAAAAAGCCCAGATCACTCCAGGAAGATTTGAAGTATCTTTTGCTGGAGCACTTTTTAGCTAGGCTGGGAAATGTGCCAAAATGGAAGTTGCTTCCCTTCCTGAAAACTATACAAAGCAATTCTCAGGAACTGTTTGAGTGTCCCACAGGATGACAGTCTTTCCCAATTTTCTTCACTGTCTGTGTGTTTGATGGCTACGGGATAATTCCCTTCTCTCTCCCTTGCTGATTAAAAGACAAAAATAAATAAATAACAAAACAAAAAACTCCATCTCACCATGGAATCCAATAACAGTAACTCTGTGTGGCTGTTTCTTGAAGAACTTTGCAGAAATAAGGATCTTATTTCTTCCATAAAAGTGTCACTGCAGAATACGCTGGCATTTGAGGAGAGTGGGGGAAGTAATCAAATATTAGAGAGGCTAACACAATAGCATTAGAAACTCCAGTGACATCTAGCCTGACCTTCCTCTCCTGTCCCTAAATTGTTATTGGGACAACTGGACAAAGAGAGAGAAAATAAATAAGTGTTCATTGAAAAAATAACAGTTAAAAAGGAAGGAAACAAGAAGGTACTTGAAAATTTTTCAAGATTCGTGATTTTCCCTTGTATTTGGTCTTCTGTATTATACTCTCATTATTCAAGAAGTCTTTAAAGATTTTTCTTAATATGGAATCTCACTTTTCTAATACAATCTTCATTTTTCTCCCTAAAGTCAACAATGCTTTATAACTGTAAATAATAATAACAATATGCTTCTAGATCAGCAAATACCAGGTTAATCTCCCCCATCATTCCCTTCTGTCTCCATCTGCAACAGTTTTCGAGATGTAGCTCATCAACACCTCCCTGCATAGGCTCCTCATCTCAGGCTCCCTCACCCTCAATTCATGGGGAAGAGGCTTCCATGTAGACAGGAAGAAAATTGAAATTGTCATTGGTAGACTCAAAGCAAAGAACCCAGCATTGGGTCGCTTTTAAAATCTCAAAGGGAGAGATGGTTTCCTCTTAGCTGGAAACACTTTTCTGTTTGGTCTCTTTAATTCCTCCCCTTCTTCTTCATAGGGAAGGGAGAGACGTGAAAAAAAAAAAGAAAAGGGAAATTCTCTGGAGTAAAAAAGAAGGCCCAGAGGGAAGAGCCCAGCTAACTCTTCTATTACGTTTAATTTCCTCAAGGGAGAATAGGAAGGGTGGGTAATGGGAGGTGCAATGGGTATATTTAAAGTGCCCAAATGCATTGTTTGTATGCAAAATGCTTTGTGGCTGTTAAAAGCCAAGAAATCGCTGGTGTGATAGAAATAGATGTGACTCATCTGGTACTTAAGGAAGACCTGGCTTCAAATCCTACCTCTCATATTTACTAGCTGATAGTTACTAGCTATTGACTAGTCTATCAGTCAACAAGCATTTATTAAGCACCTACTAGGTACTGAGTTACTAGTCACTTACTGTTTCTGAGCCTCAGTCTCCTCCTATAAAATTGAGAAAATATGATTTGTAGGATCTACACATACTAGAGGCAGTGTGATGATCAGACAAGAGACTACAGAAAAGCCCTTCCTAAACCTAAGAGAGGGCAAATGAAGCATCCGCTATTACTAATATGAGGCCACGAGGTGGTGCCACAGCGCATGGAGCATGGGGTCTGAAGTGAGCAAGACTCTTCTTCCTGAGTTCAAATCTGCCCTCAGACACTAGCTGTGTGACCCTGGACAAGTCACTTCACCCTGTCTGCCTCAGTTTCCTCATCTGGAAAACGAGCCAGAGGAAGAAATGGCAAACCCCTCCAGGATCTCATGGGGCCATGAGGAGTCAGACATGAGTGAGAGATGACTGAACAACAAATGGAGCTTGTGAAAATCAGATGCCCAACTACCCTGAACTCTTTTATCATTCCTCTTCCATCTTTATCAAAACACCCTGTCATCTCTCTCCCTTACCACTCACAATGAAAGAAAGAAGAAAGCACCTACTATGTGCCAGGCATTGTGTCAAGCACTTCACAAATATTATCTCATTTGATCCTCACAACAATCCTGGGAGGCAGATGCTATTATTATCCCTGTTTTACACTTGAGGAAACTGAGGCAAAAGTTAACTGACTGGCCCACAGTCACACAGCTGGTAAATGTCAGAGGCAGGATTTGAATCCAGGTCCTCCTGACCGCAAGCCCCATGTGCTCTATGCTCTGTTTTACCTAGCTGCCTCTTAACATACACTGAAGTAGGTTTTAAAACATAGCTTGTATTGATTGACACCACCTCCCCTGCTCATACCTTCCAGATAGGTGACTTTCCCTCTACTCTTTGTATATGGTGCACGTCAGTTAATGTTCACATCCCCACCTCTGACCCCACCTGGGTGATCTCAAGGAAGTGATGTGACCTCTGGATATTCGGGGCAACCCTCTGGGACTCAAATTTGCAGAAAAGGTGCAATCTCCACCGGTGGAGGGATGTATCTCACCAGGGAATCCCCTTCAGCAGGCTGACTACACAGAGGACAAGGGAGAAGGGACTCAACCTTCTTAACAGCAGGGTGCAGCTATTCGCCCTGTGGGGTCTATAGGAGTATTTGAGGCCCTAACAGCCAAGGGAGAGTCGCTGCCCTGGCATACCTTTCCATGAACTCCCAAGTCCCTCCATTTCTTGAAGACAGCAGAGCCAACAGGGCTTGGGGTCCAGAAGACCCGGATCCTGCTCCCTCCATCCTCTTCCACCCACGGCTGCTTAGTCATTATGTGATACAAATTCACAAGGAAGCACTGACCACTCAGCATCTGGCGGTGCTCGGGTCATCGTTTATTGCTCATGGTCCTAGAGCAGCAGGATGTGGAGCGGGAAGTACAAGGTGACCTGATTCGCCCCCTCCTTCCTTTCACAGATGGGGAAAAGACACAAAGAAGAAGCAGGTTTGCCAAAAAGCCCATAGTTTTTTATAGTAATGCTCTTACTGAGAGGTGTGGCCACTGTTTTCTGTTTTGTTTTTGGTTTGTTTTTTTTTTAGTTTTGATTTTAGTGACCCTAGCTGACCTCTACTAAGGCCACTAAGACCAAAGGATCCACAAGTCCGCTTTTGAGCTGCTCCTCTGGGACCAGCCAGATGCTAAGGACCCAGGATCTGGAGCTGTGGCTCCTCTGTCCACCTGAAGACAGGGGCTAGCAAAGCATTAAAAAAGTCAGTAAACATTTGTTAAGTACCTACTATCTGCCAGGCACTAGGGATGTGAAAAAAGGCAGAAGACAGTCCCTGCCCTCAAGGAGCTTACAATCTAATGGGGGAGACAACAAGCAAACCAATATGTACAAAGTTAGTAATATGTAGGATAAATAGGAAATAATTAACAGAGGGAAAGCGCTGGAATTAGGGGGGAAGTGAGGATGAGGAAGACTTCCAGTAAAAAATGGGATTTTAGTTGGTACTTAAGGAAAACCAGGGAGGTCAGCAGTTGAGCAGGGAAGATGGCATGGTCATGGCAGGATCTGCAGAGTAAAAGGAAAGTATGGCATTTTGGGGTACTCGGGTGGTTAAATGTTTCCCAGTTTGGGGACTGTTCTTTGTATGGGGTGGCTATGGTTCTGTGGAGTCCCAGGAGCAACAAAGGCCTGAAGGAAAACGTGCCGGTGGAAGTAGGAAATAATCTGGGAGATAATCGCTCCTTCCCTCTCCCCATGGTACTAGCACTCCAGAAGAGAGAGTCTGGAGCAAAAAGCTGTGGGAGAAAAACCCCTGGCATGGGCGAGGGTTGGATGGTCAGAGCAAGGGCTTGAGCTGATAAGCCTGGCTCCCGAGGACTGTGCTAAAAGGGTGAATGTTTTGAGACTATATTGTATGAGGAGTTTTGGAACAGGAACAGAGAACTGCCTTCATCCAGACTTGAGAGAAAAATTAGAGAATGGCCTTCGTGCAGATTTGGCAGGAGTGTCTGGTGAGGAGAAAGAAGAAGCGGATGGTGGCTGCCAACATATTGACCTAGACAGAGCAGAAGACTGCCTGCATGACAATTTTGCAAAGGTGAGAATGGTGAGGTGAACGCAAAAGTAGAGAACCACCTACATAGGGATTCCACCAGAAGCCAGGCATGGCCAGCAGGAGCTAAATGACCAGAAACCCAGGAGCTTGGAGTTCAGCACTGGGGCAAGACGGAAACTTTGCAGCAAAGCCCTGAGTGTGCCTTTTTGGTCCCTTCTGTTGGGACTGCTTGGGACCCAGGAGGAAGGGGTGGATTTGTTTATGGTTAGGTGGGGGAGGTGCCTTGGACCCCCAGGGACCCCACCCTGTTAGCTTTATTGCCCAGCCGCCCCTCAGGACTTGGAAGTGGAGGAACAGCATGGAGAGGACAGACCCCCAATAGAATTTTGTTTGGACTTTTTCTTTGAGTTGGGACTTTGGGTGCCAAGAGGAAGCCTGCAATGACAGTGTGAGGAGAAGTACATATCCCCAAGAGAACTTTATTTGGACTTTTTGGTTTGTTTGTTTGCTTTGGGACTTTACTAACTAAAGCATGCCCTTGCCTGAGGGTGCTGGGAGGAAGCATGCAATGGCAGTGTGTGTAAAAGGATACATGCTCAAGAAGTACTTTACTTGAACACTCTGATTGATTGAAGAGATTATCTCGATTTGACCTAGGGGTGGATCATGTTTGTATTGTAAACAAGTATTTGGGAATGACACTGAATGATATGTTTTGTTTTGTTGTGAATGATCCGGTTTAGTTTCTTGCTTGATTGGATCACAATGTATAGTGCTTCTATTTGTTCCAGGATACATGGCCATTTAATTTAGATTTTTGTTAGGCCATGGAACCTGGAAGGGGTGGAGTGTATTGGGAATCAAGATGGGCTCTTAGCACTTATTCAACCAAGTGCCCTTGAAGAGTTTGGCCTTTGTTTCCTTGATTAAATTAGGAGTCCTTGATGACCTCCTTGCTTCAAGAGAAAGCCTGGTTTACATGGGTTTGAGTGACATGTTTGTGAAATCAGAGGCTTTTAGACCACGTGGGTTTAAGTCGAATTTTTGTGACAATTTTAGGTCACATGGGTGAGTCCCATGTGTGACTCACTTTTGACCCTGAACAAGATACATAAACCCAAAGGTTGGCTTTTTTTTTGGAGCTTTGAGCCACAGCAGGAGTGACACATGTGAGCTCCTGGCTGAACTCAGATGTTGATGGTTCCTTGGTAACTATGAATTGTATTTGGTCTGTTTATATATGTATGTTTGTAATTTGTATTTGCTCTGAATTTCAGGGTGCTGGCTTTTCCCCCTGAGCTGAGTGAATGATATTTGTGTGTTGGATTAAAGTAAGATTGTTAACCCCTTAACACTGCTTTCCTTAGTAAAGCAGATCAAAACAACCTGGGCTTGGAGCGTTCTTGTTGTTGGGCTTGTGTGGGTCTTATTGCAACAAATGGTATGAGAGACAGCCAGAGAAAATGCCCACAGTCAAGAGATGGAGGGTCTTGGTGGTAGAACAGCCAGGGGGGCCACATGTCACTGAACTGAAGAGTATGTGTCAGGGAGGAAGTTGTGAGAAGACTGGAGAGATAGGCGGGAGCTATGATATGAAGGGCTTTGAATGCCAAACAGAGCACTTTGTATTTGATCCTAGAGACGGCAGGGAGCCAACCATGATGAGACCTTCGTTTTAGGAAAATCATGTTAGCGGTTGAATGGAGAATAGACTGGAGTAGAGAGAGACTTGAGGCAGGCTGACCCCCCAGGGGCTGCTTCGTATCAAGGCATGAGAAGATGAGGGTCTGTAGCAAAGGAGTAGAAGTGTCAGAGGAGAGAAGAGGCATATTAGAGAGATGTTGTAAAGGTAAAATCGACAGGCCTTGGTAACAGCTTGGATGTGGACAGTGAGAGAGAGTGAGGAATCCAGAATGACTCCCTAGGCCATGTGCCTGAGAGTCTGGGAGGAGGGTGGTACCCTCTGCAGTAATAGGGAAGGACTGGGGCAAACTAGTGGCTGGGGAGAAGATAACGGGTTCTATTTGGACAGGTTGAGTTTAAGATGACTAAGGGAGGTCCAGTTTGAGATGTCAGAAAGATAGTTAGAAATGCAAGAATGGAGGTCAGCAGAGAGGTTGGGGCAAGATGAGTAGATTTGAGAATCATCAGCATAGAGAGTATAATTAAATCCATGGAGCTTTTGAGATGGCAAAGTAAAGTGGTAGAGAGAGAGGAGAAGAGGGCCCAGGACAAAATATTCCTCCCCCATTCCCTTCCCCTCTCCATCTCCATTAGCATCTGGACAAATGTTGAAGATGGGGTGTAACGGCAACCACGCTGGCACACCCAGAACGGCTGCTAGTGCAGGTTCTTTTATCTGCTTTACTAGAATAGCAACTGAAAAGGGGCCAATGATCTTCTTTAATTAAACAGAAAAAAATACAGAGAAGAGAAATAAAGACCGACTGACAGGGCTCTACTGCCTGAATCAAAGCTTTACACCCACCACTGAATCGAGAGAGCCTTCACCTCTAAGGAGTCGGGGAGCTCTGAATAGATGGCCACTCGGTCTCCACTAGGGAATCACAACATCTTTCTCATAAACAAGTCCCCAAAGCAAAAGCTCACCTCTCACAATATATACTTTTTCAGCTAATAGGCCCAGAGCCAGAAGGCATCACAACTTGACTCATTGCCTAATTAGCTTATTAACAAAAGGTGTGCAAGCCTTCCTACAAGCAAGCAAGCTTCCCTTAATGGGCTCCACATGAGGCCTATTGATGAGCAGGGAAGATCTTATTCCCCATTAACCTTACACAGGAAGGGTGTGGCCTGAGACAGACATCACTAGGTGCCAAAGGAGTGCCAGTCCAGAGTTCATGGACAGAAGATATTGATGGATAGGGAAAGGCATAGAATTTGAGGACTCTATAGATTTTGAGCTTGAAGAGATGTCTGAGATCAGCTAGTTCATTTTCCTACGCAAGGAAACTGAGACTTGGATGTACTAACTGACTTGTCTAAGTTCAAAGAGTTGTTTTGTGCCAGAACAAAAACAGAGGCCCAAGTGTCTCACCTCCCGGTTCAATCATCTTGCTTCTTCACCAAGTGACTTCCTTTATTTGACAGATGATTTGGATTGCTAATGTTCATTCAGGCACAGGTTCTGGTTCTTCTCCGTTACTAAATATAGTTTGATGGAAGGAGGGCATTAATTAGCCCCAGGTCTGTGACCAATTGATTCATCATGTGAAGCAACTAATTAACGTATTAGACAAGCCTGGCATAGCAGGTGAATCCCTCCCTTAGCAAAGCCTACTTTTACCTTTAAAACAGCCCACTACACCATCAACAGGGAACAGAATAGGATCAGCCACAGTATAGCTATTTCTCATCACTTCTAAATCTGAGGGCCTGTATATGGCACACAGTACTATTCAGTTTCTCACATATGTAGGCAGGGAAACAGAGCCAAAAGAAATTTCCTTGACACAAAGTGTAATTAAACATCTGATATGTTTAATATATTATAGATAGTATTTTAATACATATTTATATATGTTTGATATGTTTAATGACAGTGTCATTAGTCACACATATATACATACATATACATATTATGTATGCGTGTGTAGTGAATTTATATCGCTTAGCTCATCCTTTTTCAGTGATTACTCAGATTTATTCAACTTGGCAAAGACAGTCCCGCACTCTCCTCCCGCCACGAGGACAACCTGCCAAAACATCAGCACACCAGGAAGCAGATGTACATCACCCAGAACTGACTGCAATCCGAGGAAGCCTAAGGGCGAAAGGTTCTGCCAAGAGCTAGACAGACACTTGGTTAAGGAGAATAATTAAGTTGTCCTAGAGCGCTGTCCAAACATGAAGTTCTTCACCAAGCACAGCTTTCCATTCCAGTCACACATGTTAATAGTAAGTAGAACAGTACAGGAAGACTCAGTGGCCTCAGCCTTCCACAACACTGCCATCCTTCCCTCAGTAAAACTTCCTCTCTTCTGGCCCACCAGCCAATAGCCTTGACTCTAGCTCACCCTTGACACATGCCTTTTTCCATCCTCCTTCCACTCCACAAGATCCCCCCTGGAGACACTGAGACTGATTCTCAGAAGTCCAAGGTCACACCCTTCTCGTTCTATTTTGCACTGACTCTAGCCGAGAAGCAGTTCCATTCCTCTCTTCAGTTAGTGTTCAGTCTTCACCGCTTTACTTGGCTTTGTGCCTTTCTCTATTGAATCTCCAGTCCAATTTTAACCTGCTGTTCACTTTAAGACCCTCTCCAATTCCTAATTTCTCATACTCAGAACTATCATTGAAAATTTTGAGCATCTGGGGCAAATTTTGGAGGAAGGAGGTTAAGGGAAGCAGACTCGTGAGATAACAAGCCAGGGATGGTGTATGCTGCCATCACCACTGATCCCTGAAGTCCCCAAACCTAATGGTTCAAAGGTAGTTCTCTCTATTTTGATATTCCCAGGTTGGGGATGGGGTGGGGGAAGCAGATCTGGGGAGAGAGGAATGACAGCAGTGCGACACTAGGAGGGGAATAACATCCCGGTCCTCCGTCTGCCCGCGGGGAGACATGCGCCCCTATCTTTGTCCGCTACCGTGCTCCCCTTGGTAGAAGAAGCGGGTCACTATCGCCAGCAGGAGGTCACGCTAGCTTAGCGCTAACTTCTAAGATCTTAAGAGAAGGACTAATGGTGAAGATTTCAGACAAGTTCAAATTTATATCTGCCTCGGCAAGATTTATATCCCAAGTCACTTAAGCCTGTTGCCTCAGCTTCTTCATCTGTAAAATGAGCTGGAGAGAGAAATGGCAAACTGCTCCAGTATCTATCTCTGCCAAGAAAACCCCAAATGGGGTCATGAAGAGTTGGATATGACTGAAAAAACAACTAAACAACAAGCAACAATAAAGTAGAAAGGCTTTCTCAGAATACGCCACCACTACTACTAGTAATCATAATACTTAGCAGTTATATAATAACTTATGGTTTGCAAAGTACTTTACAACTACTATCTCGTTTGAGTCTCACAACAATACTGTGAGGTAGATGCTACTGTTTTCCCCATTTTACAAATGAGGAAACTGAGGCAAGTAGCGATTAAGCGACTTGCTCTTAAGCGTCTGAGTCTGGATTTGAAATCAGGTCTTACCGACTCCAGGTCCAGAGCTCTGACCACTGTGCCAACAGCTGCCTCTAGCTAAGGAGCGCCCTTCACTAGATATTTTCAGAACGACTAAAAGATGATCACTTGGTCCGGAATGTGGAAGAAATGCCTGAACAGGGTTAGGACGTGCCTGGCAGACGTCAGCTGTACCCGTCATTCAGAAAATCGGTATTTCGAAAGGGCGTTAGTTAGACATCGCTATAAAGCCTCGTGTGTGCGTTTTTAGCCCACATTTCCTGCTAGGAGCAATGGGCAGAAGGAGGCAAAAGGCAGGTTTTTGCAATGTCAGAAAAAATATCCTTCCAATTACAAAAATGGAATGCACCGCTTTGGACAGTAGTAGAATCCTCCTTTCTAGTCTCTAAGAGGCTGGATGCGCCTGCTGGGGATGCTTAAAAGGTATTTTTATTTGGGTAGGCGTTGGACTAAAATGGCTCTGACGTCCCCTCCAACTCTGGGCTTCTGTGAGTGCTGAAGCATCTCCCCTGTCAGCACAAAAAGGCCACCGTAGATAAAATCGTATCATGGGTTTTTTTTTTCTGAATTTATGCTGTATAGCTTCATGTGTGCTAGTGGTGATAAATGCAGGAAGAGGTTTTGATCCTTGAAAATCATTGTGTTTCTAAGCAACCGATCTGTCTGTCAATTTCCAACAGGAACAGAAATTGATAAGCAAATCTCTCTTATTTCCCACCAGAGCAACTACAATTTGCCAAGACTCATTACACACTTGATTTCTCCTGGAATTTCAGACATAGTTGGCTCTTGCCCAAAGTTACCTCATTTAAACCAAACCATTTAGGTGAACAGTAGGAGGGCAAGGAATGCGCCATGTTTTACTTTAGGTTTTTAGAAGGAGTTCTGAGGAGAGCAAGGTTGATGGTATTGGAAATCTGGTTTGCTCTTAATGGGAACGGTTTCCCTTTCAAGAGACCCAAAGTCAATGAACTTTGGCACAGCATCACATTTCCCTGGCTCAGCCTACCCTACTCATACTAGCTCCTTTAAAAAATTATTATAAACTTATCCGCTAACAAAAACAAATGATCAAATGTATATAAAAAGTAAAATCTTACATAAACCCCTTTAGCATTTAATTCTCACAGAATTTCTGAGTTGGAAGAGATCTTAGATGCCATCTAGTCCCACCAGTACCCGAGCCTCTTCAAAGCAGAACAAAGCACCTTAACCAGCGACAAGCCAACAACAATCAGTTTGCTGCGTGTCTCCTTCAAAGTCCAGAAGGAAGCTGGGTTCCCTTCGTTTTCTCTTTTGTGTGGTTCTGGTTTAATTAATCTTGATTAGCTTCCTTTCGTATAGGAGTAACCCATAGGAGGCACCCGCTGGACCCAGATAGACTCAGGTTTGATTAGCAGGAGTATTTAATGGTAATAGGCCTTACTTGTCCCTACCTAGTCCAAAATCAGAGAACTTCTGAAGTTATAAGTAGCTTAGGTTTCCAAAGAACAAAGGCAAAAAACTATAATGTCAACCATAACATGGCACTGTTGACCACGGTCCTGCTCAACATGTAGGATCCAGTCTTGGGCTAGCCCATATTAATGTTGGCAGGTATGTGCATGTGAGATAAAAGCCTCCAGAAGCTCTGCATGGTTCTCCCATTCTTTAGTACTTTGGGGAGTGTGGATAACTTCAAATATACCCAATATAATCAACGGGTAAGAAAGGGCAAGGTCTCCTTCTCTGTCTAACCCTACTTTTCTCTAAATTTGCTCTATTTCATGAAAATCTACACATGACTTTGGCATTATGAAGCTGATTCTCTGCATGAACAGACAAAACATGCTTAACTGAACTGAATATTTTACTCTTGGCATAGAACCAATAACATCAAATAAACAGCACATATGTAAACAGGAGTTTACCAGTGTTTATCTAGTGGAAACTTAAAAAGCCTGGAACTGAAAGCTCAGACCCTCCTGAAACTAGGAGACATCTCATAGGAAGGGTGGTAACATCAGAGAAATGTGCAAATTTAAAATGAACCAAAGAAACTTTTGTGATATATATTATTATAGCTCCCCCAAAACAGGGCAAAGATTAAGAGAATCTGTTTCAATTACCTTAGGCAAAGCCTGAACAGTGTTAATAGCAGTGTTAAGTAACTGGAAGAGGTTCGGAAAGTAGAAGGAGGAAGAAGGCCTTTGGAGACAGGGACCTTCAGAAAAATCTTCTTTCTGTTTTTTTCCTGTCCTCCCCCTATAAGCAGGCTAACGATCCCATTCTCCCCCTGCCTTGATGGAAAAAAGAGGGCTTGTCCAAGAGAAAAGGCACATCCGAGACATGCCTAAAGGGAGAAGCTGGGAAATAGCGGTTCCTCCCAAACGAGGGTAAGAGCCACAGAGGAAGAGCAGGTGGTTCCCCTCCTCAGTCAAACATTTCTCACCCTAAGACATGATCAATAATATCGTGTATAATGAAGCGTCTACCCCTAAACTGAGCTCCCGAAGCTTCGGCCAGACCCTGGCCACATCCAGGGAATAAATAAGTGGCGATACACCTGGAAGCTCTAAGGCAGACACAGTTTGGGTTCATTGAGCGCCCAACGGCCCTTGCTCTCGTGAGCGGGCCAGGGAGGGTAGACAGTACAGTAGTTTCCCTCCCACACCCAAATATGTGAAACTCCCATAATAAGGAGGGCCGCCCAATACGCTAAGGAACAGAGAAAGTCCGGATCCAAGACTGAGCATGGCACATGGAAGTCCTGGAGGCCAAGGGTTTACTTTACCTTAGATATCTTGTCACCGACAGGGAGATCCAAACGATTCTTTCTGAGACTAGTCCATAGCAGAGCAAGATGAGAGGATCGGTGGATTCATTGATAACAGGCCCAAGATGGAATGGAATTGTCATTCCGACATGGGGAAGGAGAATTATTCAGCACCAGGTATTCATTCTAAGTGACCCGCTAATCCCAAAGTGTCATATACAATTAGCTAGCAACAAACACCTGTAAGACTCCCCAGTGCGGGTACAAACCGTATTAAAATGCAATTAGGAAATATTTAGCAAAATAAATAAAAATACAGTAGGACACAGATAATGTTAATCTGTAGTTTCTAAGTCAACATGTAAGGTATTTCTATTTGAATGCGCCACCCCTGGGCTAAGATACAAACCAATGACTCACTTATGTCTAGAGGCAATAACTCAGATTCACAAAGTTTCTGTTCTCTGATCTTTTGGAGAGTTTATAGGATTATTAATAAAATACAAAAAGAAGAGTTCATTACTAAATAAGTTATAGGGAGAGTGTGTGTGTAGAAAGAAAAAGGACAAGGATGAAGCTCCTATGCAAGATACATGCCAGGCATTATAAGGTATACTAAGACAAAAACAAAAACCCTATTCCTGCCCTTGAGGAGCTTACATACTCTGCTGAGCAAGCAAAACCCTAGATATCCCATCTCAGAGCAAGAAGTCAACTCCAAAGCAAGACATTTCTGAAAAAGAAACATCTCCAGGGACATGAATAAAAAGACTTCCAAATAGTCAGTTCCAGGTACTCCTAGTTAGAACACTCCAAGAGGAGAGGAGAGATTAGAGACTGAACAAGAGTAATCATGCACGCCATGATGGAAAGAACACTGGAGGACTAGGTGCAAGTCCCATCTCTGCCTCCTGACTATGCTATTCCCTCTCAATGAGCCTCAGTTTCTACATCTGTAAAATGAGGAGAGTGGACTGGAAAGCCTCTGAGATGCCTTCCAGTGCAGATGCAGCTGGTCTGTGAAGCCTCCCAAGAGCATGACCTGAGCAGGCCTCTCTGTTCCAGAGCACTCCGTGCCCAAGTGTGAGCTAGATCACATCGGCCTCCTCCCTCCATAGCCAAGTTCATGGCAATCTCTTCCTCCCTTGGCATGCTTCCTCCCTGTCTCTGGACTGATTAATCTGCTGGCTTCCCAACAAGAACCTGACTCCTGGAGTTTGTCTTGCTTGCTCTTTGTTCAAACCCTGAAACCAGCTTGCTTCTCTTCATTTGAAGTTTTCTCCAGCTATAGAGTCAGGAAAATATTCCCTGTCTCTCTGCTGCTCCCAAAAGGCCCCTGGCCATCACAACCTCTCCTCCCCTCAATCCTCACAGCCTCAGTTCACTCTTCAGGCCTCAGGCTCTCTATCTCATCTCTGGTACTTACTAGCTGTTTAAGCCTGGAATAAGTCATCTCACCTATCAGATGGTGGGGAACATCCCCTGCCTACCTCAGCTGTAACCAAATCACTTTGGAAACCATAAAATACTGTATAAACATGAGTTAATGGAATTGCCATTTTCAATAATAATAATAATAATAAGATAGATAGGTAGATAGACAGACAGACAGAGAGACAGACAGATAGATAGATAGCAAAGCAAATTAGAGAAAGCTTTTCAGGTAAGTGGCAATCACCCACAAGAGAATCCTCCCCAAGGAAGAGAGTTTATGAGGATACTAAATTTGGGGAAAAAAGCTACTAGAAGGTAACCCTTGTTATACAACAAAGGATTCCTGGAGAAAAGAGACACCTGTAAGTATAATTAATACACATGAGAAGAACTACCAGAATTTGGACCTAGTTACACATCTAATGATCTGCATGAATGTAATGGAATGAATTTGGACAAACCTTGTCCTGGCTTTCACATTTTGATGAACGTGAGCATTTGTACAGGAGTGAGACTCCATCCACTTGAGCCTGTTGAAATCCTGATTCTTTAAGATCCAACTCTTCCATGGGACTTTCTCTACTCAGCCACAAGACCGATGCCCCTCCTGTGAATTCTCATCTTTTTGAGTACTTTCCTTGTGTATTGACTATATCCTAATTTGTATTATGCTTACTTATATGTAAGTCTTTTCTTCCCTACTATATTGTTAGCTCCTTGAGGCCAGGGGTGATGTATTATTTACTTTTATGTGTCATCGTTGGTGAGAGATCTTGGTTAATGTAAAAATCTCTGGAAAACCTTTTGCAGAGTAAATATTTAATCGATAATTGTTAAATGAATAAATGAGTGAATGAAATAATGTAGGCACTTACTCAATGATTACTGAATGAATGAACAGATTCTGTGACTAATGTTAAAGTTAACCAATTTGTCTATTAGCTATTACATATTTATATCCATCATGGGCCTATATAAGGCTGCTGAGGACAAGGCCTAAGAAAAAAGCCCTGCTGAAAAACATTACTGTAAGGGTCAGAAGAGCTGGATTTTCGCAGATGACCTAGTTCTGCCACTGATAAGTTCACAGTGCTTCCGTTCCTCTATTTGAACAAAGGGGCTAATGGAATCAGCTTCTTTTCCGACTGATTCCCTGCCCAGAACTCCAAGGCTGTGAGAGGTTTCAACTTGCCCAGGTCACACAGCTAGCAAGCTTTGGAGGCCAGGTCTCTTCCGAGCCTAAGTCCACATTCTTTTGTTATAGGACGTTATTCTCCCAGTGAGTGTTCCAAGGCTTACAGATGACAAATATGCTGTGGCCATTCACTGCGGCATTTGTTCTCAAAAGCCCTACTTTTTCAAAAGTGCTATCCCTAACGCCCTTTGGGAGTTTTCTTCTTAAGGGTGCCTCGAGTAGAACCAACAGATGAGGACAAATGCCAAAGAGCAAATACAAGTGTGGAGACCAAGCACTTCCAGGTGATCCCATCCATCATGCCTGTAACACATTTCCAAAGAAGATGTATTTGGCAGAGATATGACCCAAATGACTCACTTTTTGCAAACAGTGAGGAGGGAAGCCTGTCCTTGGACAGCCAAGGCAAAATGTTTTGTCAGTTCTTAGTCAAATAAAAAAAATTTGTTCCTCCCCAAAATGAGAGGAAATGGAGGAAATGATCATTCTCACTGGATATTTTGAACTTTGAACTCTCCAGAGTGCCCCTTTCTCAGGCAGCAAGCCTGACTTCCATAGCCAGGATCAGGTACCCACTCCTTGTAGACTGGCATTCTCCAGAGAATGCCCCAGCAATGTATTTAAAGCAGTCAGTAGACATGGATCTGTCTCATTGTCCCTGGGATTACCCCAAGCAATGGAATAATTTCATACACAAGTTGTTGGACCTGGAAGTGGAATCTATCTAATCCAACCCCATCATTTTCCACAAAAGGAAAATGAGGCAGAGTTAGCATTTGAACCCAGAGCTTTACCCTCCAAGTCCACTACACCACAATTGAAGTATCTCTTTTGACATCTGGGAAAATACCTATGCTCTTAGGCCAGGACATTTACATTTTAAAGAACCATGGGGGGCAGCTAGGTGGCGCAGTGAGTAGAGCACCAGCCCTGGAGTCAGGAGGACCTGAATTCAAATGTGGCCTCAGACACTTGACACATGTACTAGCTATGTGACCTTGGGCAAGTCACTTGACCCCCATTGCCCTGCCAAAAACAAACAAAAAAAAGAACCATGGACACTAAATTTAAATGCCCCAGCCCTAGAATCTAAGAACTGTTGAAAGCAACTTGAGATCATAATCCCTTTAAGAGTGTGGGCTGGTCATCCACTAACTTTGCTAAGCCTCCTAGCTCCTGCTCAATCAATGCTGCCATAGTCCCTCCAGAAGTCCAGCAGTATGGTCCAATGGCCTGAATTAGGAGTCAGGGGATCTGGTCAGCTGTAGTTGGGGGAGGGGGCACCTCTGTCAACTTCTCCCCAGCATCTTTATGCAGATGAGAGGCAATGTCTTTAGGTGTATAGACTGCTGGATCCAATCTAAATGCATTACCGTGTGGCCCTAGGTAAGTCACCTAACCTCTCTGAAACTCAGTTTCATCTTCTGTAAAGTGGGAATGATCATTGTTACAGTGTTTCCCTCACAGGATTAAAGGATCAAATACGTTCATGTCTACAGAGCACTTCGCAAACACTAAAGAGCTTTAAATGTCATTATTAAATGAAACTAGACCAAAAAGGCCCAGGAGCTCTGCAAAAGGTGGGGAGGAGGACATTTAACTCTTGTATCCCTGCCCCCCCCCTCCACTTATGAACTGAACCTCAGGACGAGAATGTTTCAGTATCAGTTTTCTAAGTGCCATTTCAGCTCCCTCCATCTTCACTCCTGTTCTGTCTGGACCTCCCAGCTGAAGACGCAGGATAATGGCCTGCCAGTCCCTAAAGATGAACCCAGTTCTGGCTCCCAGTCCTACCACTAACCAGCACTGTAATCTTGGCCAAGTCATCAGAGCTTGTAGTTTTCATTCCTCATCTGGCAACTGAGGGAGATAGGCAAGGAGGGCGGTAATACCTTGCCCTGCATTTAGCGTGGGGTATAGTGAAGATCCAATGAGAAGTGTGTGAAAGCATGCTGAAAAGTGCAAAATACTATACCAATAGGGAAAAAAGTATCGTCATTCTTCTAATCTTTTTCTATGGTGTTGAGCTAGAAATAATCCTGAGACGAGTGGCTATATTGCTATCATTCTTTTATATTTAATATTCTTCAGACTACTGTGCATGTGGATAAACTGATTGGTTTTTTTAGTAAAAGAATAAAGTACAGAGATGTGAGTTCATTTTCAGCAGATTCACCAGAAAGACCTTCTCTAACTCCAGCTGCAAAGAAGCCCAATGGGACAGTCCTGGCTCTTACCCATCTCCCTATGACATGGATTTCTTCACCCTTTGTTGTTGTTCAGTTGTGTCCAACTCTTTGTGACCCTGTGAACCATGGCAGCCTTTCTATGGGATTTTCTTGGCAAAGATAACGGAGTATTTCGCCACAACGGGCTAAATGACTTGCCCAGGGTCACATAGCTAGTGTCTCTGACCGGATTCTAACTCGGATCTTCCTGACACCAGGCCCAGCACTCTATCCATTGAGCCACCTAGCTGCCATTGTCTTCACCCTAGGTCTCCTGGGCATCTGTATTTCAAAAGCTTTTCATTCAATATAGTTTAGAAAAGTGTTTGAGGCAGTATTTGAATGTAAGTCTTCTTGACTCCAAATTCACAGTGCTAATGAGCTGCCTCTAAAAATTCTGTGCATAAACTTTTGTGGATCAGTGTTCTGTCCAAGCAATTGCTTTGTCTGGGATGGTATTCCAGTTCCATTATAATTTATTTATATTGTTATCAAGGATATTTTGGGGTCTGTGTGTATAATATGATGATTTATTATCAGTTCATTTGTAAAGGAAAATATATAATTCTGGCCACCTAATTATGTCTTTCTCAGGATCTGTTAAATGTTTGCAACCTGTAGCAATATATCCCATGAGTGCTCTTGTTTCCATGACCTGATCTGTATTAAACAGCAAGCCTGAGCCCTTTGAAGATCACCTATCTGTAATTCCTGGAGGTAAGATGAGATCCTACACCACCATCAAAAGGCTTACTGTCTCCACAAACAGATCTACAGGGTTAGCCATTTGTTCTATGACTCTGTCGATGTATTACTGGTTGAGTTCAGTTACAGGGGAGTAGGGATGAGTGGTAGAGAGAGGGGCCTTTTGATTCCCTTCTCGGACCTTAGACACATTAGAGGTCTATTTAGAGGTAAACTATTTCCTGTTAGATACTGGACAAATCTAGCGTCCTCTTGTCAGACCTAGGAATTTTTTTAACTAATATGTATATGTATGTTGCAGAAGTATTTCTGTTGGGGTTTTTTACTTGTTTTTATCATGTGTACTAAAGATATCCATCAGTCTTCTCCCTCCTTCCTGATGAAGAAGCGTTCATTTATAGCTTCCTTGTTGATACTGTATGAGGTTTTGTTATTCTATTATTAAAATGACAAACTCACTGAAAAGAACTACTTTGTTCTACTACCTCAAGTTCACGGAGTTGAGGAAAAGGTAATCACTTCAATCTCTGGCAAATGCAGGTCACAGGCTTAGAGTTGGAAGGAGGACCGAAGTCATCTAATCTAGGCCTTTTGTTTTACACCTGTGGAAACTAAGGGCCCAAGATGTGTGACTTCTGATAGAATGCAATCTCCTTGAAGGCAGGAACTGTTTCATTTTTGTCTTTGCAACCCCAGCATGTAGCCTAGTGTCTGGCACATAGTAGGTGCTTAATAATATCTTGTTGATCTATGGACTGATTGCTCAAGGTCACACAGGTAGTGAGTTGTAAAACCAAAATTCAAACCCAGGGTCCTCTTATTCCAGATCATACCCTTTCCATGACACCAAATTGCCTCTGTCAAGTTCAAGTTAAGTTCCTTACCAATAGGAATTGTTTCATTCTTTGTCTTGTATCCCCAGTGCTAGTATGGAGTCTAGCACACAGTAGGTACTTAATAAAAGCTTGTTGATTGATAAATTTCCTCTGGATAACTCAATTCAGCAGGCATTTATTAAATATCTATTATATCCCAGACACTGAGCTAGGTGTTCTGAATTCAAAGACAAGAATGAAACATTTCCTCCTGTTGGACCCTGATCTTTCATCCACTGTCTTTTTTTCCTTTTGTGACTCTAGGTTATTTTTCCTTTGAATCATATCAATGATTTTGAAGGATGATTTTTCTTTCTGAATCATCCACAAGTCCCTTCTATCCCTTAGGGAGACAAAGGCTTTGCAACTTCTATTTGGTAACCCCATTACCATGCTCCCTCTTTGGGTGCCAACCTCACTAGCCACTCCTGCGACAACCCCTGGCTTCCTCAAAATATTTGCAACTTTTGCTGACCCCCTTCATCTAGTTAAAGCAAACAACACACACGCATGCGCGCATGCACCCCTTCCACCCCAGAGAAGACAAAAGGGGTTATTGTTGTTCCATGTTCAGTCAAGTACAGCTGTGCACTGTTTTGATAACGAGCTAATTTTTTATGCCATTCACAGATTGGGGACGTTTCTGCCAGAGCTTGTTCTGCAGAAAAGCAGAGAAGTCTGATTTATAGCAGATGCACTGCTGGTTCCTTCTGCAAAACAGACCCCAAAAAGGACCCTGGTGGACCTGAACTCTTAGGTTTTCCTGATCCTGGAAATTAAGAGAAGGCTTGTATATGCCCCAAGGGGTGTTGATTCTGTACCTTTACAGATGTGAAAGGTTACTCTGTTGCTTATGTTAATAAATTATTCAATGTAGTCAAGAAAAACCTCAAGGAAATGTGGTCCCCCCGCTCCCGTTTTTCTGAGAATACAGCACCACCTTGTGTCCATATTCAGAACTACATGACAAGTATCACAAACCGACTTTTTTTTATTACATTTTAAATTTTTTTTAGATTTTCAAAAGATTTTCAAAATTTTTTAAAACATTTTTTAAAATGTTTTTAAAAGAAAAGTGTGTTTTAGATATGCCAGCTTTCCTTGAGCCTCTCCAACACATCGTTTTCTCTTTTTTGTCATTTTTGCCAATTTGATGGATATGAGCTGATCATTTTGCTTTTCTTTAATTAATAGTGATTTTTTTAATATGGTTGTCAATAGCTTGGGCTTCTTCAATTGAGAAAGGACAGGTAATATCCTTTGACCATTTATCTATTGGGGAATGATTCTCATTCCTATATAGGGGGTCCCAAAAGTTTTAGTGCAGCTGATAACTAAAGAAGAAAGTTGGGGTCTAATCCTCTATTGAATGCTCCACCTTGAAGCCCTTGACAGTCGGTCAGCAGGTATGGCCACCTGGCTGCCCAGCCCAGCCCAGCCCAAAACAAGCCCAGCCTCTATAACCAGCTGACATTTAACAGGCACCAGAGTCTCTCTGCCTCTGAGAAGGAATACTCTCAATAAACTGACATTCAGTCAATCAATAAGTATTTATGAAGCACTTACTACACGCCAGGCACTAGGTTAAGTGCTGAAAAGACACAGACCCTGCCCTCCAGGAGCTAATACTCCAGTGGAGAAACAACATACACTTAACCAGGAACCTACAAGCTGTGTACAGAGTAGAGGCAAGAGGGAACAGCCCTAGCAAACAGCAGGGGCTATCAGGAAAGGCCTGTGGAGGGTAGAATTTCAGCTGAGTCATATGAAGAAAGGCCCGGAACCTCAGAGTCTGAGGTGAGGAAAATAAAACTTTTCAGTGTTCTCTGGTTCTAGAAACTAAAGGTTTGGCTTTCCCCCCTCCTTTTCCATAAACTTCCAGAATTTGGAGGGACTTCAGCAGCTCCCTCACCCAGCTCCTCCCTGAAAGAGAATCCCTCTCCAGCATCCCCAACATGGCGCAGTCTAGCCTTTGAGGCCACTCACTGCCTGCAGAGGCAGCCCATTGCACTTGGGGATCACTCATCTTTCTTTTGGCAGTTTTTTCCCAAGTCAAGCAGAGATTTGCCATCGGGTCACTTCTAGCCAAGGCTCCTAGCTCTGCTCTCTGGAGCCAAAGAGAATAAGTCTGACACCTCTTCCTAAGCTTCAGCCCTTCAAATACTGCCAGGGAGCTATCATTTCCTCACTAGTATGAAGATACCCAAGGATCTGTTGATAGATGCTGCCAATCATACTTGTCAACATGGAGAGACATTTTAATAACCTGTTTATTACGTGCTCAGAGCATAGTCCCATGGTCCACAAAAATCAATGGGCCCCAAGCAGCAAAAATCTTATGTGAGACAATGCAGGCTAGATTGATGGAGGATGAGAAGAAAGGCAAAGATTTACACAACAAAGAACTGATTGCAAAAGGGATGTACCCACCTCCCGGATCTCCAAACACTAGAGGATTATCTGGAATATCTAAACCAGCCAGGAAGTGATCATCACAAGTAAATAGAGAAATCCTTATTATTGATCAATTAAACATTTGAGTTAAACTTTAGAAGTCTCAACTAACTTTTTAAAAAAATAAGCTCCAGCTGGTTATGTGGCTGGCCTTTAAAATTAAATGACTATACTAGAGCCAATAAAAAAATTAAAAATTTTCTTATGATCCAACCACGTCTTCGCTTGTCCAGATGATCCTTTCCTTAAACTGATCCTCATAAAGCATGGCTTTGCAGCCCTTCAATAATAATTCAATAAGCATTTATTAAGCACTTACTATGTGCCAGGCACTGTGCTAAGCCCTGTTGATACAAAAAGAAGCAAAATACGGTCCATGCCCTCAAGGAATTTACAGTCTAATGGAGGAGATAATATATGCAAAGCAAGCAACAGACAATAAAGAGGACACGATTGAAAGAAAGAAAGCACTGGAATTAAGAGGGGCTAGGGAAAGCTTCTTATTGAAGACCCTACTCTGGACACTCTCCAGGTATCAATGTTCTTCTTAAAGTATGAAGCCCAGAAATGGACACGATGCTCCAGGTGTGTTCCTACCAGGACAGGGGATTCATGTCTGCCTAAGAGAGTAGGCATCATGCCTACTAAAGAGTGGGCAGCCACCTACAAAAGTTGGCTGGAGAGTGGGAAACTCATCCCTAGCCCTCACTCCCCACAAGTATCAAATAAAATCTCCTCCACCAACCTGTCAATGATGCTTGACATTTATTCTTTCAAATTAAATAATGTTCTGTCTAAAAATGCAAACACCTTGGGAGGCCTAACACCTGAATATATCATTTTAGTGACAATTTTGATCTGACCCTTTCCTATGGCAAACATGATTTCATAGGAAAAAGGCAGTGCTTTGGAAACAGGTCTGGAGTATGGGACCCTGCCTTGAGCAGATACACTTGGATGAGGAGAGCCCTGGGTAGCCAGGGCTATAGGAGAAGGAGAAGGATGCTTTGAGTTGAGAAAATACTATGATAACAGACTTGGAGCTAGCCCAGAGAGGTGAA
This sequence comes from Phalanger gymnotis, assembly GCA_028646595.1. Classification (NCBI taxonomy): domain Eukaryota; kingdom Metazoa; phylum Chordata; class Mammalia; order Diprotodontia; family Phalangeridae; genus Phalanger; species Phalanger gymnotis. The sequence continues at coordinate 29,226,074 of CM053623.1, read as the reverse complement.
CCAAGCTGCCCATGGCCACACAGGTAGTGAGGGGCAAAGCTGGGCCTGGAATCAAAACATTCCAAATGCAAAGCAGTACCTGCCTCCCCAAGACAACCTGCTGAACTCACCAATTTGGTCCAGGGCCAGCCCTCACAGACCCCAACTTTTCATGAAGGCACTTCTGTCTTTTCACTAATGAAGCAGAATCGGTGGAGGTTGGAGTCACAAAGAACTACCCTTGTCAGAGGACTAACGACGGTGGAAAGGTGGTCACGGGCACAGACGTTTAGGGGAGAGGCTTTAGGCCCAACCGTCAGAGGCCTGTTCTGTGTTAGACTCCATCACAAAATGTAAAGGGGAGAGACAGCAAGAGGCACAGTTCTGGGAGCTTCAGAAACTCACTGGGCAAGAACCTCGTCCTGCCCTTGAAAGGTATCTCAGTGTAGACTGTGCAGATCATTTGATTCCTCACTTTCAGACAATGAGCCTCTTTCCTCCCACAAAAGGCCCCTTCTTCTCAGCAATTAGCTCTTCCCCACCTATGCATATATCAGGATTCAGTCAATCCCACAGGCCCTTAAGCAGCTTTTTATACCTTGGCAAAGTTTTCCTAAATTTCAAGCCCTAGCCCTTTTAAAAATAAAATAAAATGAAAACACCGACAGTTTTTGTGGCCTGAGACAGATTTTTTTGTGTGCTCTTCCTCTTTTAGGGGCCGCATAGACTATAATCATAGCCATTCTCAACGTCAGTAAGCCCTGGTGTTGCACCTAGCTTTGCCTAGTGCCGTTAGTATTTTTGTCCTGATTCACTGGAAAAAAGCACAGAGAATGAGGATGGACCTGGAGACAAGAAGCACTGGGTTCAGCTCTCACTTCTCTGATCCCTACCATCTTTGTCAGAGGTGTCAAACACCAGCCAGCACTCAGAACCAGATGAAAATGTAATTGAGAAAGATTTCACGAAATAGACAAAAATCCAACAGAACACAGGTAACATTGGTATGTGGCTTTCTAAGTCAATATGGCCCCTGAAAGGATCCTTATTTAAGGTTCAGTGACCCTAATTCTATTTGAGCCATTCAATCACATCAACAAGCACAAAGTGCAGACTCTTTTCTTAGTCATCCATCAGACATGTAGGACCTGCCTCCCAGTGTGCTCTCTCTACTCCAACCCTCTTCCCCAAAGCTTACGTGAGATAATCCACACAAAACGCTTTGCCAACCCTAAAGTGCTGCAGAAATATCATTTGTTGGGGCCTACTAGCACTTGCTATACTTACTCACTCTCTCACTCTGGCCTTCTCCTTAGATGGCTCCCTTTTCTGGGAGTCAAACTAGCCTCCTGCGGCTGCTGGAGCTCACTTCTTAAAACCTCCTCACAGAGTGATTTGTAAAGAGAACAAAGCCTCATCACATACCCTGGGGGGTAGTTCAAAGTTCCTTTGTAAAGGTCACACTAACGGCCTGGCCCTTGTTTTATGCTTGCCCAGCAAAGTGTAGAAAATTCTAATAACAGCAGATTAACAGAGTGTCAGAAACACCTTGGATTTAAAGAGAGTTATCTGTTATTTTTGCTCGGTACCTAGCGTGGTGTCTGTAGATAGCAGGTAATAAGTGCATTTTGAATGAATAAGTCCTTGCTAGCATAGTGTCTCCCTCCTAGAGCATTTATGGACACGGAATGAAGAGGAGAGATGGCTTGGAAGAAGCAGCTACATTTATGAGATTACAGATTCATTGAAGTTTTTAAAGAATGAATTTCTAGGTTAGCTGCTTGTCTGGAGAAGAAAGGTGGCGTTGGCCAAGGCCTGTGATTTCATTGACAGAGGGAACTCCTAGTCTTCTACCAATGCAGATCAACAACTATTTCTACAATTTACAGTGTTGCAGCATTGCCTGGGGCACTGGGATATCACGTGACTTGCCTATGGTCTCACTGCCAGTTTGTATCAGAGTAGGACTTGAACCCACATCTTCCAGTGCCATTCTCCAACAAACTGCCTTTCACTTCTACATGTCCTATCAAAAAGCCTCAGGATTCAGGTTTGGAGGGGATCCTCAAAGTCATCTTCTCCAACTTATTCAATTTATAGGTGAGTAAACTGAGGCCAGGAGAGGTTAAGTGATTGTCCAAGATCCCATATCTAATAAGGAACAGAGCTGGAATGACAGATATGTGTAATTATAGTCATATCTATCACTTTTCATTACAAACCCAGTGGTCCTTCTACCACCTCCAATGCCCCACCAAAATGGTGATTTCTGTCTGGAAGACATTTTTGACACCGGGAAGGTATGAAGTTTTCCAGAGTGAAGTTTTTGGAAAGGTCATAAAACAGAACATTTTCTACCTCCATCCCCTTTGGCAGGACATTCAAAGAGAGTCCAGTATTGGCAGGGCTGAAAGAGAAAGCAAAGGATGAGATAATGTGACTCAATGACCCTAATTAATTCCTGGTAGCCTTGCTTTTGTCTGATACAAAACAGCTGCATTTGTAGCATCATTCCTAAAGGATCTATGCAATGTTCTAGATGCCTTCCTCCTCTGCTTTTAATAGGTCAAGGTCCCTTAATCCCCCGCCTGACTGTTAGGTTCCAGGCATATCCTAAACTGGGGTGTCAGACTCCTGGCCCTACCTACAGCTGCAAAAGCCTCCAGTGCCAAACCAGATTAAAATGTAATTGGGAAATGTTTAACAAAATAAATAAAAATGCAATACAACATAAATCATGTTCATTTGTGTTTTCCTAAGTGGAATTTGTTTCTATTTGAGCTTGACACCACTGGCCTAGAGAATAAGAAAGGACTCAGAAGCACTCCCAAGATCACAGCCATCAAGTGCTTTGTGATGGCACCATTACCACCCAAGCCATTAGGGGTGTGTGTGAGAGTGTGTGAGTGTGTGAGTGAGTGTGTGTGTGTGTGGTGGTACCTGGAGACCACCACCAGCTTACAGGACAAACCACTGAACAAGACTCTCATAAAGGACACATACAACACAGGGCAGCATAGAAATACAAAGAAAGTCACTCATGTAACTATATTCCCCAGAGCTACATTTCTCTGCCATACTGAGATGTCCTCTGGCTCTCCTGACGGTACAGTTGGTTCCATATACAGTAGAATGACCATCTCAGAAACCCCAGCCCAGAATCATGAGCTATAAAAGATATCTTTGCTTGAACAGGCTTGCAACTGGCAGCTATTATGGGTAGCAGAGAATGGTACCTTCATTAGAGCTGTGGCAAAGAGCTGCTATCTTTCTATCCAATTTGCCAATTGCTATGCTTTCATTTCAACTCAGTTTAAAAAAAAAAAACCATTTATTAAGCACCTACTTCGTGCTAGGCTTTGTGCTGAGAATACAAATAAGAAAAAGAAAGACAATCCCTGCCCTCAAGGAGCTTATAATCTAACTGAGGAAGACAACATATAAAAGGAAGCTGAAAAGGGGGGGAGGGAGGAGCAGTGTGGTGCACTGGGGGTAGGATGTTCTGGGAAATCCAAACCAAGCACCGTTGCTAATGGAAAATAGAGAGTTACCTGGAGTTATCTTCATGACTGTGGCAGCACTGAGACCGTGCCACCTCATCTCTCCAGGTCATTTTTTATGCATAACCCATTCCCGTCACTCACATCCTCTGTGATACCTTGAACCAGTGATCACTGGTAACATTTAATTTGTGTGCACAAATATTAAACCTAATGCCACAACAGTTCAGAAGGAGCCAACATTTATTGAAACTCTATGTATGTTTTTGGTCAGTAAAGGCATTCACTTTTTATTTCTTACAACTACAATGGAAGAGCCAGATCATAGATGTCCAAATGAGGGCCATAGGCAATAGAAATATTTTAATAGTCTTTCAAAAGGCAAAGGATATATCATATTTCCCCATGTATAAGACGCATTCTTTTTTAAAAAAAAATCTGGGGTCTAAAAACTGGGTGTGTCTTATACGGTGGTTGTAGATTTTTTTACTTGCATTTCCTGCTTTTTCCGCGCTCATTGTTACCGGTATACTAGGTTATGTTTTGCCACGTTCTGCTCAGAAATGGCTCAGAAAAGATTTTCGCACAGTGCTGAATTCAAGTTAAAAGTGATCCAGTTTGCAAAAGTGAATGGAAATTGTGCTGCTGAATGTATGTTTGGTCCTCCTCCAACTGAGAAAGCAATCCAAGACTGGCTATGGGAAGAAGAAACCCTACCGACAACGCCACGGCAGAAGAAGGCCAGGAGAGGCAAGTGAGCAAAATGGCCTAATTTAGAGAACGTACTGAAGACATGGATTGAAGAGCAAAGGGCAATTGGAATTCCTGTGTCCACAAAGATGGCTCAGCATGAGGCAAAAAGAACTGCTGATGAAAAAGAAGTTACTGATTTCAAAGGGGGACACAATTGGTGCTTCAGGTTCATGAAACAGAATGGACTAAGCATGTGTACACGCACTAGACTTGCCCAAAAGATGCCTGAAGGCTATGAGTAGATGAATAAAATTTGAGTTCAATAACTTTATGCAATATATTTTTTTCAAATTTCAGGCCCCAAAATTCAGGTGCGTATTATACATGAGGAAATATGGTATGAGGTAGTAGAGAATTGGAAGACAAATGGCATATGAAAGGAAACAAGTATTTATTAAGCACCTACTATATGCCAGGCACTGTGCTAAGTATTTTACAAGTATTATCTCACTTGACACTCCAAACAACTCTTTGAGGTAGGTGGTATCATTATCCCCACTTTACTGTTAAAGAAACTGAGGCAAACAAAGGTTAAGTGATTTGTCCAAGGTCGTTCAGCTAGTAAGTGTTGAATTAGCAGAGCATAGTCACTGAGTTATGATTGGAAAATTTTGGGAACAAGTAACATAGTAACAAGATATAGCTACAACATAGTAAGTAGGATATTTCTACCGTTTCATCTAGAGAAAGAAGTTTCCCAGGGAAAAGACCATTTGCCAAAATCCTTCCATGTAGCAATGTCCAGGCTACCCAAAGTCCTTTGCAGTAATGTCAAGTTTCTACAAGTACAGCAAAATAAGACAAGCCTAGGATTCTGATTTCACAGACTTACCTGAGATTGTTAATGCTAAAGGTAATTATCATTAAAAAAGATGGCTAAAATGGGATCATGTCTATTATGTAGGATTTCCAGTTCAAAAAAAATTTATATCTACATAAACAAAGCAGCATAGGCTGTCTGCTGGGACGTAGATACAGCTTTGTTATAAAGACTTGAATATAATGATGTTATTTGTTAATGGGAATCTACCTATATATTTATGTAGCTAGTATAATAATAGTGTTCTATGGCACCGAAGTTAAATACTCAACCAAAGTTTCTTGATCTGCTAATGTTTATTTGTGATTCAAGGATTTGGAGTTATTAATGAAAAATTCCAAATTACTAATTACATGTCTCCTCCAGCGTCTGGCATTGTGCCTAAACATAGCAGACACTTAAATATTTGTAGAATAGAATTTGTAATTGAAATCATGGTAAAAAGTGATACGTAGTAGGAAAAAAAAGAAATAAAAGATGAGCATTGAAGCATTTTTTAAATGTACATAAAAGAACAGAAGGAAGGTCAGAAAGAATTAGAGACAAGCGGGAAAGCTTTGGAAGTTATGTATTGAATTAACTGTATATTTTAAAAGAAAAGCAAGCTCTACATAATAGAGATTTGTAATTTAGTGTACATTTTTCCTGTTCTACTATGAAAATGGAAATATTCATTTTATTTGGTGTTTGTTAAGTTGAGAATAAAAAATAAAATTCTCTTTTTAGTTTAATTTTTTTCTAATTAGCAAAAAAACTAGTTTCTCTTCCTTCTACCTTCTCCTCCTTTGGAAAAAGATATAAGAAAAAGAAAATCCTTATAACAAATACACATATTCGCACAAAATAAATTCTCACATTGGCTATGTCCAAAAATTATGTGTCTCATTCTACATCTTGAATCTCTTTCCTCTCTATGGGTAGACAGGTAAGTATCCTTCCTCACAAGGTCCCCTGGAATTGTGGTTGACCAAAAGAGAAAAAAAATCTATTCAAATGATAGGCAATGAATTTTAGCTTCTTTGAAAAACCAATCTGGAAACCTGTTATTCAAGTTTCCTAGGAAACCCAATAAAATCTTTTAAATTAGGGCTTTCAAATAACATGTGGCCAGGTGGCTGAAGTTTATACGAGAAAATTTTCCAACTTGGAAAGCATGGACTGAAAGGGAAAAATAAAGATAGGAAGGAGAAATTAAACAGTGCTCTTAGTACTTTAGCCAGAGTTAGGAGATCAAAGGAAAACTATTCTCTGGATAGCTGTTTGCAATTAGATACCCTAAACTTTGAAATGTTATCAATTAGCCTGTTCAAATAAACTGACCCATTATCCACAAGATTAAGTCCTAATTTCTTAGCCTAACATTTTTTCTCTGTCTGTGCTCATCCACATGCTTTACATATGAGCATTCAAAAGTGCAATTTAAGGCCCTCCCTAATCTGCCCTAAGCCTCCCTTCCTGACTTTATCTAGAGATAATCACCATAGGAATATGCTGGAAACAGTTCCAAAAGAGCCAGAAGTGATCATTAAATTTTCAGTGTAACCATTTACACCCCAGAAATCAGCAAATGCTACAAATGAGGGCTTGATTTATTGTTTCATTGATTGATTAAGAAACTGATGGAGAAAAATATTAATAACTTAGATTAATGAGCACATTGCTTTGTTGCTGTTTTTTTCTGAGAGCTATCAGCACACCACAATAACCAACACATCACTAAACATACATTAACTATAACAGTGTAAATTAAAAGATATCAGAAAGGAAGGTAAGCTCTGGACCCAGAGTGCGAATGTTGGAAAGCAGAATGTGGAAAGCAGAACTTGAGTATAAAAGGCCCATGGAGAGAATCCTGTCTATCCCAGTCCTCCTTTTGCAGATGAGAGAGACCTAGAGAGGTGCACTAGCTTTTCCAAAGCCAAACAAAAAGGAATGTCAGGCCTAAAGTGGAACCCAGGTCACCTAGCTCTCACCTAGATATCTTTTACTGTGTTTCCAAAACAGAAAAATGCTCTCAGTCATCTTTTGGTCATCGTTCAAAAGGAATAAATCCCTAGGACCAGTGGATGAGCCATCAACATTTTAGTTAAACTGGTTAAGCTGCAACTAACTACTAATTGCATCACAGAGGCTTTGTTACTTAAGGTCTCTGAGGAGTAAAAGTCTCAAATAATATTTTGGGGGATTGTTTTCAACATTGTAAAGGATATTTGGTAACTCATGGTATATATAGATATAGATGGCAGAGTGTGAAAGAAAGAACTAGTGCATAAGTGAACCAGGTTCCAGAGCTGATTCTGCCCCCAACTGTCTCTGGGTGTTACAGGACAAAAAGCCCTGATCTTAAGAGTCACAGGACCCCAACTCTGCCACTTACTAGCTTGGAAATGCATCTGAAATGCTCTGTCTGGGCCTCAGTTCACGCATCTGGGAAAAGAAAGAGTTAGATCTAAGGATATCCAAAATATCCTTCCAAGTGTAAATCTAAGACTGTGGGGCCCTGAAACTTGGTATAATGAGACATCATTGAGGAATCGAGGACATTATATAAAGGACCCTTCCAGTTCTAGCATCCTATGTGGAAATGTTTTCCAACATTATTTGTGAAGCACTTACTAGCATAGTGCCTGCCACGTGGTAGGTGCTTAATACATGCTTGCTTCCTTCCTTCCTTCCTTCCTTCTTTCCCTCCTTCCAAGAATAACATTCTTTTCTCTTCCCATTTCATGTGTTTTTGTGAAAACATTTTTGGAAATAAGTGAGGTCTTAACAATTGTAATGATGATGATGACATTATTTTTTACTGATATGCATTAAAAAATAAAGTACTTAAATCACTGAGGGGGAATCTGTACTTGGTACCCATTGCACATTCAGTCTCAGAGTTCAAATCATTGGCAGGTTGTAAGAAGTGGGAGGAGGAGTTTTGTTTCCACAGAATTGAAGGTGTACTCCCCCCGCAACCCCAGCTTTAGCAGAAACCAGGCCTCAAGTCGGTCAGGTAAAAGGTATGAGGCTTGTACTAATGCTTGAATGAGCCATTTGAGGAGGGTATGATGTACACAGTCAGGGGGTTGTATCAGGCCAATGAAGAGCCTGGTGGGAGAGTCAAGGTGAGGATTTATTAAAAGACTGGCTTCCATCTGAGTCCTTTGTACTTTCTCCTGTACTCTGTTCAGGGGAGGTACCCATTTATTCAGGGGGAATAAATGTAAATTATAATTAAAACGTTCCTGACTTCCCAATGAGTCTTGCTTATAGCATCAGAAGAAAGAGGTATTTCATGCAGAGAATGGGTGGTGCCCCCACTCTTTTGCAGTGGACCCTAGTATCTGCAGGTGAAAATTTCCTTCTTCAGACTGCTAATTTCCCAGGAGCATTTTTCTGGAATCCTTGGGAACCCAGGAACATGAGTAAAGGGAGGAAAGGGAAGGAAAATGGCCATAGACAGCGCAAGTCAGGTGCCTGAGCAAGGTGGAGCAGTCCTGCTTTGTCATGTCTGGATTCACTCCAAGTTGAGAAATTAGATTTGCTTGGAACAGGGAAAAGAGCTCTTAAAATATTTGACCCAGGTGGGGCAAATGGATTTCTCCTAGTGCTTTGAAAAAAAGCACTGGTGGTTTGACCCAGGGAAAGTGATTTGGCTGTGAGCTATTGTGGTCATGTAAGTCCATGCATGAACCCAAGGGAAGCTTGGGTGACATTGTGAGGGTGGGGTTGGTTGAGTCTGGCCAGATATTGGGGAGACCAGGAAGCTTGAGTTTTGGGGGGACCCTTACAGGAGGCTCTTGAAAAAGATTTCTCAGACTCAAGTCTTGGCACCCTGATTTCTGGACCAAGACAGCAGCACAGTTTGGCTAGATATTAATTCTGCTACACCCGGGAGCAAGCTCTCAAGAAATCCAGAACAAGAAACAGGGAGTCCTTGTGAGGATTGGCTCTGCTGAGTTTTCGAGGTTGAGGGAGGACAAGAAAACATAAAGGAAGAGAGTTCTTAGAACTTATGACTGAATTCAAAAGAGAAGAAAGCTGGGATCTCTTAATTAAGGTTTGATTGGGCCCTAAAGGTCAAAAATCTGTATATTTTCACTAAACTCAATGTATCTAACACCATGAAAAGTGTTTTAAAGCTGTATGAAAATCGGATGATCACTTTAGGAGGTTCAGTGTCCGCTTAGAATGGGATTAAAAATTGATGGTCGTTTTAACCTTTAAGTTTTAAGGTAAAAAGAAAACGGCTGGGAAAAGGAAAAGCTGGATGAGTATATAGATTTTATTATTCACTTGAAATGTTTGAGGTAGTTTGGGTCAAGATTAGGAAAGAAAGATTGAAATTGGAGATACAGAGCGCAAAATGTTTCAGTAAAGATTGGGAAAGATAAGGAGATAGAAACTGGAAATAAGGGATTTGGGTGGGCTGAGTCCACGTGGCTCTGGGTCCATGTGCTCTTGGCCACCCCTCCCCCCCACTCCACCTTAGGTTGTGTCAATCAGGAGCTGAAGCTAAAAGAAACTTATAACCTGATTGGAAAATAGGGCTGATTAGTTAGTGATGAAAGGTTTTATTGAATCTGGGCATTGACTATGAGAAAGATTTTGATTTGTATAATCATTAAGCTTTGCCCATGTAAGGTATGACTGAATTTTGTTTCAACAGAGATTATATAAAAATATGAAGTCTTACTGTTGTCTAGTGGTAGGAAACTAAACTGCATTCCAAAGCAGTTGAGGAAGCTGACCACCTGAAAACCAGCATATCTAAAAGGCAGGCTCCTTTGTTCTCAAACTGCCAGGCCCAAAGTAATTCACCTAGGGTGAGATCTTTATTATGGATAATCTTGTGCTCTTCTTTCACTCACCTTTGTCAATCCTTACAAGTGAAAGGGATCTCCCCTCTCACGCTGAGGCAGACAAAGGGAGGGGAAACAAAATATTTTAGCTTGGTCATTTTGCTTGAAAGGGAAGTAGCTCACCTCTTTCAAATTCCTTAGGCCTTTTGTTAATTCAAACCCTTTTGTAAAAACTCTGAAGAATTGGAGTCAGGGATTGGAATGCATAAGATGAAGCTTAGAGAAAGCGGGGTCCCAAATTCAAATCTGGATGGTTCATAAAAGCAAATAATGATATGAAATAAAATAATACCAGAAGTAATAGGATCAATAATTTCAATATGTGATAATCTGAAAATATAATTGGAGTCATCTTATTTCTAAATTGTATTTTTAGAGTTCTCTTAGGTTGTAAAATTTGAGAGACCCTTGTGAGGTCTGAATTTTGTTACATGTGAATTGATCTTTTAAAAAAGGGTGTGATAAAAATACGATAGTTTGAAACTGTTATATTTGGTTATGCAAGTTTTAAATACATAAAAATGTTTAAGGCATTAAATTTGCATGGTTTAAACATACATTTGTATGGTTTAAATGTTGTTAAAATTGTACTATCAGAGAAAAATGATGAATGGGTTAAAAAGCTGTTATTGTTCAGTTAAAATTGTTTTGCTATTACTTAACAGCATTTGCAAGATTGTTAATTAATACTTTGTGAGACTCTCCTGTTGCAATTGTTATGTACAAGAGGTTTTGTGAATAGAAAATTTGCAAACTTTGTGATATCTAGAAATTCTGTAATAACAAAGAATTGAGTGGTTATAATACTTTGAAAAACATAGGGGTGTGATTTTCAAGCCTGTGTCATCTAAAAATATATTTATGTATGTTAATCTGGAGGTTTATGGATTAATTTGTGATGGCACTTTGGGAGTTTGTGAATGAATTCCAATGTTTAAAGGTTATTTTGCTTTAAGGAGAGAGACACATCTCATTTTAGAGCTATCCAAATAATTTTTCTTCATGAGAGTTTAGTGACAATCCCTGTTTATATCAGGATGTTTTGTAAAATCTTTTATATAATTTTCAGAAGGCCTGCTGAATTTCCATTCGTAAGCTAATTGGTTGCAGTCCAAACCTACTGTGAATTTTCCGAGTTTCTGGGTGAGAACCTTATACTTGAGGAATTAATGCTTATCTATAAAGGCCTTGGGGGAGGGTGGTTAAAGCATGTGTTTTAAGTACCCCAAGAAAGGCCCATTCAATGTCTTATTCTAGATTTTTGAGTAAGGAGTTTTGAAACCACAGTCTGTGCATTCCTTACTCCATCCCCACCCCCTTAGTTTAGATAAGAAGAAAGAGTTTTATCTTTGCCCACTTGTCAGAAGGGAAGGAAAGGGGAGAAGCAGCAGTTACTGGGATTTGAGTTTTTACTGAAAGAAAGAGAACAGCAGGGGTCAGAGGCCTCCAAACCTGGCTTCTTAAAGTCAGCAGAACTGATAAGATTAGATTTGAGACAGAGTTTGGTTTGGTAGTTTTCATTAGTAAAGCTTGCCATCTGATGGAAAAGAACCCACCCTCAGGGGGAGATAATATGGCAGGTCTCTGTAATCAGAAATAAGCAGGTAGTAACAAAAGGGAAGTTATCTGCCAGAATCTGTTACCATTGTGAAAGAAGTTGGGTTTATGGGGAAAAATGGAAAATTGGATAAATGCAAATATGTGAAATCTTGTTGTTTTAATCAAATGACTGATTACATTGGTACTCTTGTATAGTCAAATGAAAGATAGTGTTGTTTCTGGATATTGGTGGGAGTAGTTTGGACAGGGGGAAGAGAGGTTTGTGAAGTGAAGGTGCAAATGTAAGGTTGAATCATTATCCCATAGACTAGGGTTGGGATTTAAAGTTACATTGCATCTATGTGGGATAGAATCCTTAGATGTGTTAAAGTGATATAAGAGCAACTAGGTATTAATACAAATAGTGTAATTAATTACTAGAACTAAATCAGAAACATTTCCAGTTTAGGGAAAAGAATTTCAATGTAAGTCTCTTTAAGAGAGATAAACTGCAGAATATTTTTGTATTGATGGGAAAAGTTAAATGTGGATTTGAATTCATTCCATTGTCTAAAATATAAAGATAAAGTTATATGGTTCAATTCTTTCAGATCAGGCATAATTAGAGAAGAATGGAAAAATAGAGGAGAAACTGATGCAAATGTGTTAGAGCAATAACTTATGATCTTAATGGGAAGATTTTATGAACGAGGGTGGAAATGCATGCAAGCTATTTAGAGCTAGCTTTAAGGATGTTCCTTAAGCAGTGTAAGATCACAGTCATATCCTAAACCAATTATTGAAATTTGCTATTCAAAGACTTAATGGGACTGTTAACTGACTGTTTTTCTGAGTCTAACTCCAGGTGTGAATATCAAGGAAGGCTGACTCAAGATGCTAGCAGCCCTTTTGGGGAGTGGGGGAGGCAGGCATGAACTGCAGGTATGATTTCATAGTAAAGTTGAGAGGGCAACTATTCAGCACGTACTGAGGTGGGACCCTCTTGATTTGATCCCCTTAACTGAAACCTGGTGGACTAGGCCTGGCTCAATGCAGCTTGCAGTTTGACACAACCTCTACCTGGAGTTGACAGGAAGCTGGGGAAAATATGGTCCCCTTACTCTAAGTCCCTACTTTCTTGGTGGCAAATTTTTATAAGCAGAAGGTTTTGTAAGTACAGTAACAAATCTATTAAAATAATTGATTATGGGACATCTTAGGTTACTATAGGACTGGAACTAGCATTCCTGTATATGTTAGGGTAGTTTATAAGGGCCTTGTATAGGTCCTTGTATAAGTTAGGTTTTTCTTGGTAATGGTATGGAGACAATTAGGTTAAGGGCTTGTGAGAATGTTATTTTGTTATTTGGTTAATATCATGCTTGTCTAAAGCTTTGGTACAATTAGTAATGTTAAAAGAAGAATGGCTTGTGGTTTATTTTGTAAATGCCATCAAAGAAACGTGGCATGACTAAAAGTTTATCATGTTATGTGTACTCTGTTAAAAATTGATTATTTAATGTATTTATGTATGTACTGGAACATGTTATTAATTCCTTAGTGAAATATCATCCTCCTGGTGAGGAAATTAATAATGGATTAATGTAAAGTATGAGAAACTGGGTTCTGATGGGAATTTCTTAAACATGACAACTGGCTATGGTCCCAATTTTGAATCTATAAAAATGATTAGGGTATAAGGATTAGAAATGGTAACTTAAAATTGTGCTAAGGTAACTTTTGTAGGAGAATGGAAAGAAAGCTGGTTCCTATAAGAAGGCAAGAAGAAGATGCTGGAGATGGCTGGAACAAATACCAAGGATAAGAGGGCTTCATTGATGGATGTTCCCTGCCAGACAGCCTTATGGGACAATATGGGACTCTTAAAGGGACAACTGCATTATCATTTTCTTTAGGGTCTCTGTATCTGTATTTACAAAGGGGACTGCCCCTTTTGATTTGTCAATGTGTGGATCAGTTCTTCCCATATTTACTTAAAGGGGTGATGGTTAAGGGGAAAAATTCAGATCAGAGAGTAAGAGGGTATTAAAACTGTGGAAACAAAAATTTGAATAAAAGAAGAGTGGAGAAATTGTAAGAAATGGGAGGAGGAGTTTTGTTTCCACACAATTGAAGGTGTACTTCCCCCACCCCCTTCCCCACCCCAGCTTTAGCAGAAAGCAGGCCTCAAGTCGGTCAGGTGAAAGGTAAGAGGCTTGTACGCATGCTTAAATGAGACATTTGAGAAGGGCGTGAGGTAGGCAGTCAGGGGGTTGGATCTGGCCAATGAAGAGCTTGGCAGGAGATTCAAGGTGAGGATTTATTAAAAGACTGGCTTCCATCTGAGTCCTTTGTACTTTCTCCTGTACTCTGTTCAGGGGAGGTACCCATTTATTCAGGGGGAATAAATGTAAATTACAATTAAAGCGTTCCTGACTTCCCAATGAGTCTTGCTTATTCCTAGACAATGTGAGTATGTTTCTAACACAGGTCATCCTCCATCCAGCTCCTGGAATCAATCCATGCCTCAAGGCCTGAGACAAACCTCCAAGTTTCCCTGGGATCCATACCCAAACACACAGCCATACTCACACTCACTGATTAATATTTATTTCCTCAGCTTACACACAAATCCCAAACTCTTAACAGATCACTTTGAGTCTGACAGTATACTCCCTCAACAAACTCGAAAGCTCCTTGGAAGATATCTTCAAACAAGAACCCCACCACTATTATCAATGCCAAGAGGATGTCTTAAACTCTTTTATAATTTGAATGGTAATTCACTCCAGTAGGCAGCTGTGACCCGCCCCCTTCTCCTAACCACACAGCTGTCCTCTCCTCAAAGGGCATTATTCATTAAAATGTGAGTTGGCATTTCACAAACCTAATCACAAAAGAGGTACCTGATATCACAGGTATTAAACTACCTGCAAAAATTCAGGCACTGTCACCTTTCTTAGGTGTAAATTAGTCCCTTGAGTGAAAAATGAAGGAAGCCATTGGATAGGATGAAGAATGATAGGTCACACCTCTGTGAGACCTTCAAAAAGTCTAAATCTCAGAAGTTTTGAGAGAAGAAGTAGTAGCTGCCCCCTGAGGGCCCAGGAATCTAGGACAGCGATTCAGAGAGGAACCACACTCTTCCTGGGATGAGAAGACCATGGAGTTGGAAGAAAAGAGGCATAGGCAGATGTAACCACCTCAAAGAAAGGGGACAGACCTCTGTGAGGGAGGTCACTCGTGCAAACCTGGCATAAGGTATGTTGGGACCGAAGCTACTGTTGCTGAAATCCCCCCACACACACATCTCCTTCTTTACAAGTGGAGATCTTTTCCCTCTAGGCACAAGAAATTCTGTATACTTTTCTTCCTTTTAAGTGTTTGCTAGGTCTTTAAAAATGTAAAGCAAACATCTAGAAAGAAACAATTCAGTCGGGATAACAAAAAATTTAGTGGCTTCTACTTTAACAGATTAAGTTAAAACCATTTACATGCCTATTTGGGAAGAAAATACATGTAACTCAAGAACTTTATCATTATTCAGGCTGTTAGAAAGAATCTACATAGATAGAGGGCATGCATATGAGTTGATTATGTTGGGATGATCTCCAAAAAAAAGGGGGGGGGTAAGAAAGGAATGCATTGGGAAATGGAGGAAGTGAGAAGTAGCATAGGGAAATTTTTCTCACATAAAGAAGCATACAAGGCAGAACTTTAATAGTGGAAGGGAAAATTGGAGAGGGAATAGGAAGCAATATCTGAACTTCACTCTCATCAGAATTGGTTCAAAGAGGAAAGAATATGTATAGACACTCAGCTGGGTATAGAAATCTATCTTACTCAATAAGGAAATAGGATGGGAAGGGAATAAGAGACATGGGGGGGGGCGGTGTCCTAAAAAGCAGAGTGGATTAAGGGAGGCAGTGGTCCGAAGAAAAATTACTGAGGAGGGACACGATGAGAAGAAAGATGAAAAGAAGAAAATAAGATGGAAGAAAATACAGTTAATAATCATAACTGTGAATGCAAATGGGATGAGTTCACTCATAAAACAGAAACAGACAGCAATAAATTAATTAGAAACCAGAATCCAACAATACGTCGTCTACACGAGACATACTTAAAACAGAAAGATACATACAGAGTTAAAATAAAGCTTCTGGAGCAGAAGCTAAAATGCTTCAGCTGAAATTTAAAAAAAAAAAAACAGGGCTAGCAATCATGATCTCAAAGCAAAAGCAAAAATGACCTAATTAAAAAGGGATAAGCTGGAAAACTACATTTTGCTTAAAAAAAAATACCATAGACATTAAGGTAATACCAAAAGTTTTACAGCAAGTTTCTCTGATAAAAGCTCATTTCTCAAATATATAGGGAACTGAATCAAATTTATACAAATAAAAGCCATTACCCAATAGATAAATGGTCAAAGAATATGAACAAGCAGTTTTCAGAAAAAGAAATCAAAGCTATCCATAATCATATGGGGGAAAAATGCTCTAAATTACCATTGATTAGAAAAATGCAAATTAAAACAACTCGGAGGCACCACTTTACACCTATCAGAAGTGACAAATGCTGGAGGGAATAAGGGAAAATAGGTACACTAATAAATTGTCGGTGGAGTTATGAATTGGCCCAACCATTCTGCAGAACAATCTCAGACTATGCCCAAAGGATATAAAACCATGAATATCCATTGACCTAGCAATACCACTATAGGTCAGTACACCAAAGAGATCAAAGAAAAAGGAAAAGGACCTTTATGTATAAAAATATTGAAATAAGCTCTTTTTGTGGGGGCAAAGGATAGGAAATGGAGTGAATGCCCACTAATTGGGAACTGGCTGAACAAGTTGTGGCATATGATTGTGATGGAGTATTACTGTGCTACAAAAAATGACGAGGTGGGGGCGGGGGTGTTGTTTCAGAAAAAAAAAAACATGGGAAGATATGTATGAACTAATGCAGAGTGAGGTGGGACGAGCCAGGAGATCATTGTGCACAGATGAAGCAATATTATGATGATGATAATCTGTGAAACTTGATTACTCTGGTCAGTGCAGCGACACTGGACAATTCCAAAGGGTTCATGATGAGAGAGTGTTGTCCACAGCCTATGGACAGACTGGTCTGCAGAGTTCCAAAGGACTCATGATAAGAGGGTGCTGAAGAGAGAGAACTGGTGAACTCTGAGTGCAAATTGAATTGTGGTTTTCTTACTTTATTATTATTGTTATTATGTTAGATTCGTTTGCTTGGGAATGGAAAGAGTCCAGGGACAACAGGATTAGCCAATCAC
>CM053623.1:29043398-29208828 GCA_028646595.1 Phalanger gymnotis | reverse complement strand
ACCTTAGAGTCATCCTTGATTATTCCTTTTCCCTCACTGCCCATATCCATCTCTCACATCTGCCACCTTCTCTCTAGGTCACCCTACTTCTTACCACCCTACTTTAGGTCTTTACAATAAGAGCTTGGTCTTCTAGCTCCCAGTTTCTCCCCTCTCCACTCCAGCCTGTACATACATGGTTGTCAAAATATTTTTCCTAAAACACAAGTCTGATCATGGACATGCACTAAAATCTGGACCTCTGGAATAAAATACAAACCACCCAGCCTGGCACCTACAGCCTGATTCTATCCTGTCCAGGTTTACTTCACATCTCTCCCCTTCTGTACACTACACATTTTAGTCACTTTGACCTATTTGCTATTCTCCAAACCCTCAGCCTCATCTCCTATCTCTGTACCTTTACTGACAAGCCTGAAAAACACTCTTGATCCATCTCCATCTCTTAGAAACCCCGGCTTTCTTCAAGGTTCAGTTCAAGTGTCTCCTTCTAAGTGAAGCCTTTCTTGACTGACAGCTGTTGGTGTCCTCCCTCCTGAAGTTGCCTTGCAGTTAATTTGTATACACTTTGTTATGCTTATTCATACCATGTATATAACACTAATTCCAATAATAAGATATGGACGTTTATTTCCTATAAATCAATTGCTAGCACAAGGAGACCAAAAGGACTGAGGCCCCAGCTCGCTAACTCAGCCAACAAGAGACTGATCTTGACAAGTAGACAAATACGGCAGCCAAGGGCAGTGCGGGTTTAGAATTTAAAGTTGCTGTAAGATCTTATAGAGAAGGATAATGAAGGGTTATGAGTAGTATCACTTTATTTAAAAAGAGAGAAACAGTAGAGGGAAAAGGAAGTCTAAAGAAAGCTCAGGAAGAGATCTAATTAAGCAAAACCATCCCAAGTGCATCTAAGGATATAATGGGAAGGAAAACAAATAGGCAGGAAATAGGAAAGATGGTTAAAAATGTCTACCAAACTCATTTCACCCTTGAAGAGAGCGGGACCATTTTGTTTGGACTATAACTTTCAATCCCAGATGAAGAGGAAGGAGAAATAGCATTGAAAAGAGTGAAGATGGGGGAAATAGTTGTGTTAAGCATGTATATACATACATCGGTGCTGGAGGTGAGACAATTTTGAGGGTATCAATAGATTTTTAAGGCACATAGAAGAGAGACAGCAAGACTAGAGAGAGAAATCTCAGACATTCTTATTATTATCAAAAAAGGTGCATAAGAAAATGTCCCCAACTCTCAACTCATGTTCCTATTTTCTCATCTATGCACAGTTCTCAGAAGAATAATTTATACATGCATCCAGGGCATCCTTGATACATGGATTATAAGGGAACAAGCCAAAGTTCACTTGGAATATTCCACATGTCATTTCTGCCATCAAACAACTGGCTGAAAGGTGTAGAGATTATGAATACTCACTATGCTGATTATTGGAGGGGAAAAAGCATTCCATTTGGTAGACCAAAGTACTCTCCTCTAACAAGGTGTTTCTTATACCAAAATCATACAAAAGGCTTTGATAGATGTAACATCAAATATAATTTTGTTTAATGACCCTCTGACTACATCGAGCAGGGTATAAAATAGGGAGGTGTTCTCATTAAAGCCGTTCACCACTGTCATGGAGATTGTTTAGAACTGAGTCCAAGTTGAAGAGAGATGCCCTAATGTGGTGAGGTCCTCTGAACTCTTCTATTTGCAGGTAACATTGTACTGATGGCACTGAGGCCCAGAAAATTCCAATCCTCTTAAGATCTATAATCTCTCAAAAGAGTTTTGTGCAACTAATCACACAAGTAAACAATGCCTTAGTATCCCAATTGTGATGTGAAGATGGTAGTGCCCTCCTTCCTTAAATCACTTTAAAGTTACTTTATGTATGCTTTGTTACATGTTATAATAAAACTAATTACAATAAGAACAGGACAGGACATTTATCTTTCGTAAATCAGTTGCTAGAGCAAGGAGACTGAAAGACTCAACTCAGCCAACAAACACTTGGAGGACACAACCTCCAGAGGTCACCCATCATTATACAAACACTACAAATGGACAGAATCCTAGGCAGAATCCTAGAAAAGTGGCTGGATTGTTTTGGAAAGCTGTCCTTTTAATGACCACAAACTTCTCCCTGAAACAAAGGCCCCATCTTTTTAACACCAATATGGTTCTGGTTGGACACCTAGGTGACACAATAGAGTGCTGGGCCTGGAGTCAGGAAGACTTTTCCATGAGTTCGCATCTGGCCTCAGACACTTACTAGCTGTGGAACCCTGGGCAAGTCACTTCATCCTGTTCGCCTCAGTTTCCTCATCTGTAAAATGAACTGGAGAAGGAAATGGCAAATCACTCCAGTATCTTTGCCAAGAAAACTTCAAATGGGGTCATGAAGAGTTGAACAAACTGAAAAACATCTGTTTTTGTTGATGTTGTATAATGACACATAATGAAGACCAAAAGCCTCAGAAGAAATGAAGGCTTTTAGGAAGTTCTATTTTCTGGTGATTTTAGGCCAAAATTATCTATAAAAGCTTCATATGCCCTGAAGCTCAAAGGAGATGCAATTCTGAAGAGCAGAGCAGTGAGGCTCCAGTCTTGACTCCGACATCATGGAATAAATCACTTAACCTCTCAGTTTCCTTATCTATAAAATGGGGATCATCTCATCTTCAGTACTCCCCTCTCAGGGGATGCTATGAGGATCCAGTGAGACAATATAAAGCGTTTTCCAGACCTTAAAGGTCTTATATGATGGTAATAGCTGGCATTTAGATAGTGCTTTAAGGTTTGCAAAGTCCTTTATATGTCATATCGCTGTATCCTCATTGCAACCCTGGGAGGCAGGCACTATTATTATCCCCATTTTGCAAAGGAGAAAATTGAGGGAAACAGAGGTTAAAGTGACTTGCCCAAAGTCACATGGCTAGCAAGCGTCTGAAGCCACATTTGAACTCAGGTCTTCTTGATTTGGAGTCTAGCATTCTATCTACTGTACCTCCTAGCAGCACACATATAAATATCAGCTATTGTTATTAACATATTCAAACGAGCACTTCAATGTTTTTAATGCTATTTTAATCTTATCTTGTGAAAAATATTTCCATTTAGAAGACAGACTAGGGGTGAGAGAGAGAGAGAGAAAGAGAAAGGGGGAGAGGGAGAGAGAGAGCAAGAGAGAGAGATGAAGGAGAAAGAGGAGAGATGGGGGAAAGGGGAGAGAAACAGAGAGAGAGAGAGAGAGAGAGAGAGAGAGAGAGAGAGAGAGAGAGAGAGAGAGAGAGAGAATATACAAATAAAAAAATTGGTGTTTTACATTAAGCCAGAGAAACAAGATAAATGTCTAGGTTCTTCATTGAATGGGAAGAAGGTTGGAGCTGCATCAGAGAATATGGATGTGAAGTCACGTTCTCCTCATAACCCCAGCGCAACCTTGGACTGGTTGCTTTTCTTCTCTACGGCTATTTGCTTGTCTCTAAAAAGGAAGGGTTCAGAGGAGATAGTCTAACAGCCCCTCCAAATCTAATGCCAGAATCCTAGGAAATGTGAATCTACGTTTCCATTCTTTTTCCAAGTGCCATTAAAATAGAGATGCACAGCTCTCACAAATACAGTCAGTTCTGCTATCAGGACACATGGGTTCTCTAACATCTCCTCACTATGCAAAATTGTTCAATAAAACCCACAGGGTATACAGGAAAAAAAATGGGATGAGGGGCATGATACTCAAAAATATCATCAGTGACACATTTTTTTAAAAAAAAGATAGGCACCTAATCAATAAAGGTTAAGATATACACAAACACTGTAACAAACAGAGGCTACTTTTGTCCACAGCTTCAGGTTGCTGCTCAGTCTGGGGCTGGGGCTTAAGGACCAGTCTCTCTTTTCTGTCCCCCTCCCCCAGTTCCATTGCACCAGAAAACATCGATAAATACGGCTCTTACCTTGAAAAAGTCCTGAAATCTGCTCGTGGAAGTGGGCATTGTAAGGGCTGTAGCTTATAAGTTATCATGAAGCCGGCTGTTGTCTACATTCTTGCTGTTTCTCTCAGATGAAATCGTGCATAAGCAAACTCAACATCGAGTTATGTTCAAGTTGTTCCTTAACGTATGTAATTGCATCGGAACACACTCGAGTTCTCCCGGCAAATTTGTAGCCAAATTGTACAAACTGGGAGTGGGGGAGGGGGCGGGGAGAGGGTGTAAGTTACCGCACACTGTGACCAATGATAGGCAGGCACCTCGGTGGCTCCTGGCTCCATCCACGACCCCCTTAATTAAAATTCAGCCTCCCTTACAAACTGTGCAACCCCAGGGCAAGCCACATAAACCCACCTGCCTCAGTTTCCTCAACTGTAAAATGGGAATGAGTATGGCACCAGGCTTGTCCTGAGAATAAAATGAAGTCTCTGCTGAGTGCTTTGCAAAAAATGCCTATGTAAATAATGCATTAATATATGAAAGGGATTTTTTTTTTTGCTGTCTTCCTTTTAAGGCTTTAGGAATCACCTCAGACACAGGTGTCAGTGGCTCTAATTTTACTTTCACACCTTCTCAGCTGTTCTAATTAACAATAATTGAGAGAACAGAGTTCCTAGACGGCCTCGTCCTTTCTCTCCTCAATTCCTGGGCGCTGTTTCTCATTTTTGAATTCCAGTTTCCGAGGCAAGGGCCTAAGAGATAAAGTGGGGGGCCGGGAGACAGGGAGAACCCGGGTTCTTCAACGTCAAGCCCTCTAGCCTCGGTCACTAAGGGGGAGGGGAAGTCAATCATTAAACATTTATTAGTCGCCTGCGGTGTGGCACGTGGCCTTCTGCGACGCTCACAGGCCTTGCAGGCTCTTAGGGAGGAAGGGTCACCCAGTCTGGGGCACGTGGAGGACTTCTACCCTAAGAGCTCGGGGCCCGGGTGTGCGCCTGCGCGGCACAACAGGTGGCTATTCCTAAGGGCGGGGCCCGCGAGCGCGCGCACACACACACACACACACCCACACACCCACACACACCCTCCGCTGACGCTGCGCCTGCGCGTGCGCTTACGCGAGCTGCGTGACAGGTGAGCGCGAGGCGCGGCTGGCATCGTCATGAGGACGTTGTGAGGCGGCGCGCGGCCTGGGCCGGGCTGGCCGAGGCGGGGCCCGAGGGTGGCGCCGACGCTGCCTCGTCATCGTCTGGAGATGACCGGGAAGCGACGTCCGGAAGGAGGAGGAGGCGGAGCCGCGCCGGCGGAGGGGAGCCGGCTCTCAGGCAGGAGCCGAAAGTGAAGTCGGCCGCCTCCGAGGGCTCGGCGGGGGGTGTCTGCGAGCGCGAGGCGCGGCGGGGGCCGAGCCGGAAGTCCCGTCTCATCCTGCCCTCCCTCCCCGGGGGGCCGCGCGGCCATGGACGCCGTGGCGCTGGAGCGGGACGCGGTGCATTTCGCCCAGATGGCGGTGCAGAGGGACCAGGGAGGCCGCTACCAGGAGGCGGTGTTCTACTACAAGGTGCGGGCGGGGCGGGCAGGCCCCTCACCTGATGAGACCCCATCCTCAGCGTCCCCTCCCCCCTGCTGTGTGCTGGGGACCCCCCGGCCTTTGCTTTCCCCTGGAAGTTTCCCCACTGATCCTGGGAGCCCCCAGGCGGGGAGGGGACCCCTGCCACCCCCCGCGTCCTCTCCCCCTTCCGACCCCGCGAGAGCAGCCCTGGAACTTCCAAGTTTGTCCGAAGCGGTCGGGACCGTATTAGCTTAAGGAGGCGGAGGTGGCTGAGCGACACTTTGGGGTGACTGAGATCGGAGCTTAGGGCTAACCCTAAATGCGCTGACGTCAGTCTGGAAGCGGCCGGTGGCCAGATCCCTGCCCTGCTTGCGGACCCCTCCCAAGGCTGCCACAGACTCCGGGCAAAGACGCTCGGCCCTCGAGGGGGCCTCGGCTGCTTCCTCCGGGGAAACCGGCCTCTGAGTGCGTGCCCCCATCTTCGCAGAGTCTGGAAAGCATCTCAGTCCTTGGGAAGTTTTCTTACCTAAGAGCTCTCGTACACCGGCTCCCCTCGGAGGGACCGAGTGAAATAAGAGCCTGGGCTAGAAACGGAACGGGATCATTGGAGGCAGGGCTCGCTACCAACCTCTGAACTACTAACCAGTAACTACTGACGCTCGGACAACTCTGTAAAATTGCCCGACTACGCTATCGTGGGAACACTGGCGATATTCACTCATCAATGATGTAGCAGTTTGACAAGAGATGTTTAATTATATTGTGCTTTTTAATGGAGTAGACTGAGATCACACATCTTTTTTTTTTTTGAAGTGTAGCTGCACCTTAATCTTAAAGCAGACCAGACTTTAAAATGTATCTCCAAGTAATATTTTTAGAAGAGAAGTAATTTCTTCTCACGACTTGTGGTCTGGGCTGTATTTAACCCTTACGGTTCAGGTAATTGATTCTCCCTACTTATTTTGTGTGTTCCGTGATGCAGTGTCAATGCCTTTAGTGTTATAGCGTAATGTCATTTTCACAATATTGAAAACGTTAGAATTATTAGATCCAAAAAATGTTATGTTTAACCCAAAGAGGATCTTTGGGTTCAGGTGCGCATCTTTTTTTTTTTTTTTGCAATAAGTTTATGTTGTTGTTCTCTACTGCAATGACTGTTATTGCACTGGATAGGCTCCTTTGTCATACACGTCGCAGGAGACTGTCAGCTCCCCTCTTTTTCCATGCTTAGCAGCAGAACCAGTGGCAATATCGAGTTGCAGTGAGTACCTATGCCCCTAGTAGTCACAGTATAATTAACCACTTCATTCATTTAATTCACACTACAAAAAAATAAATTATATAAAGTGTTTTATTTAAAATAAGTTTATTTAATATAAGAAAAGTTCTCTAACATGAGCTAGCCTTCATTTGCTTGGAAAAATTATGGAAATTATGGAATATAATTTCTTGTTATCAAAACAGTCTATTTAGGCTGTTTTTAATAATATTTTGGTTTTTTGGTTTGTAATAATTATGACTAATTTCCCCATATTTTGAAAAAATGTATGATATCAGATTAGGAGTATTGATTAAAACAAATATTAAACATACACATTTCTATTACTTTAAGAAAACTTATCCCACACACTTGACGGATGTGCTTTGATGATAGAGAAAAATTGAAGTTATTAGAAAGTGAACAAAAAACATTAGTTGACTAGATTATTATTTACTTTCTAATGGAGAAGTACTGATTTGAAAAGTTTATTCAAATCCAATTTTGATATTTACATGAGAATGATGAATATGGAAACCTTTAAAGGTAATTCAAATTGTAAGCAGTGGTCTTTTTTGTTCTTTCAAAAATGTCTCATTTTTAGGAAGCTGCACAAGCCTTGATTTATGCTGGGATGGCAGGATCAAGCCTAGAAAATATTCAAGATAAAATAAATGAATATTTGGAAAGAGTTCAAGCTCTTTATTCAGCAGGTAAGTGAAGGACTTTGTAATTATCAATAAAATTGCAGATCCACTGTTAGAGGAAACTTTTTTTAAGCTCATTAGCTAATAATAAAGATCACATTTTTATAGCCCTTTCCTTTCTACAAATATTTCTATGGGGAGGCAGGTGATGTGGATATTTTATAAATGAAGCCTCTGAGACCTCAGAGAAGTGGCATCCCATATCTAGTAAGGAGTCGCTAAAATATAGTAGAGGTTTTTTTTATTTTTTTCTCCTACTCCTTGCTACTTTTTTCAAAAGTGCCTGTTTGTGGTCTGGAAGACTTGTGCTTTTACATATAAGTTACTTTTACTCTTTTTTAGTCATTGCTGTTTTCATATAAATGCCAGTTGGTTATTAAGAGAATTGTGACTAGTCAAAATTAGGAGGTATGATTTTTTACAAACCTTAAATGTTAACAGCCTTTTCAAACAATGTTCATTTTCAGATTAAACCTTCAGGAAATATTTCTGTTTTATAAATTCCACCCACAGCAGGAGTGGAGGGCGTTTTTTCAATCAAGTCATAGAAAAAAATTAGGAGTTACACATAAGTTACACTGCAGAAGCAGTGATGCAGTCTACAATACCAAATGTTATTTTGTAGTTTTCTTGGTTTTCATGGGTTGTCATGACCAAAGGATTCATCTCCACATTGCCAGTCTATGATGCAAAGCTCTACAAAAATAAGACTCAGTCTCTTGCCTGGACCATAAATAAAGCCTTTGACAATAAAGTAGAACCTGCCAGAACTTGTGCTCCCCTGGTTACTTGGAGGCTGTCCCATGGTAAAGGATCCATGGAAGACAGGGAACAAAGATGGGAAAAGCCCCTGGACTAAACTACTTGTGTGCAGAGGAGGTTTTGGCTGGAATGGTGAGAATTAAGGAATTGATTCTCAGAGTATCCAAAGGACTTGCCTAAGGTGTGGAAAAGATCTCAGACCTTATTACTACTCAAAACAGGATGACCAAAAGATTAATGACTCCAACACATATACCTAAATTTCCATCTTTATAAAATTTTTGTGAGACTAATTTATGTGCACATTGACAATATCATTGATGAGGATTTTACAGGGGAGACAGCAAGATTTTGCAAGTGATTTTCCACAGTAGCCCACATCTTAAACATCATACAATTCTCTAAAAGATGTAGAGGATATAAGACCCCACTGTGCTTATGGTTGACTATAAAAAACATTTTATTTGGTTGAGCAAAATGCCACTTTAAAGTCCCTCCTCCAACCAGGTGATATGTGTATATCATACACACACACACACACAAAATCATTTTATTTGGAAGGAATTTTGCTACGTTTACTTTCATATATATATATGTATATATAGAGAAACCTTTTTCTCTACCAAGTAATATGTTTATATAATTTAATTTTTGTAGTAATATGCTATTTTTATAATACATTTTATATATTATTGCATATATATTATTTATGTATTTTTATGCATACTGCAAAATTCCTTGAAAGATACTGTAATGACAAGAATAACTAACTCTTGGATCTCTAATGCTATATGAGACATAAAAGGGAGACACACCATATGTTTGCCAAAGGTGTTAGGGGATCCGACACTGAGTCCAAGTTGGATTCCCTATAGATCAGGGGTTCTTAACCTTTTGTCTTGAAACCCATTAGAAGTCTGATGAAGCCTATGGATGCTGTCTCAGAATAATAGTTTGTGGTCTACATTCATAATTGGAAGAAATGCTAAATTTCAGCTAGAGGTTAGGGAAAATAATGTCATTTTTTCCCATCCCAATTTCATGAACCCCCTGAAATATATCCATCAGTTAAGAACCCTTACTTGTAAATGGTGAGTTGCTTCTATTAACAGTCACATTACAGTGACTGCATCAGGCCCTAGAACATTGAAGAGGTCCATAACCACTCGAAGTTTGGCCTAACACTGGAAAAACCAAATGGATAAAGAATGCACAGCGCATAGGTTGAAATAGTAAACAACCTTTAGAATTCATCCATATTCACATATCTTGGGAAAGAGACTGCATAGATTGGAGAGGTTTTGGCCTGAAATTTAAAAAGAGATGAGTGAACTGGGTTGCTTGTGGTCAAGTTCTCTTTATGGCCCCAAACTTTTCTTTGGAACAAACATTAATCTTTATTAATACCACTATTATACCAGTGTTGTCATGTGGTTCTATCTAATGGGATACCACAGTCTCTAAAGATTTACCAGAGGGCAATAGAAGAGCAACTGGTAATATAAGTAGGCTAAATATGTTATTAACAAAGCACTCTACAGACCTACAGAAAAGGATACCATCAAAGATAAGTGTGAGCAAAAACATTAGCTATCCACATGACAAGAGCAAGATAAAACCATTGGAAAATCCCTGAGCTTTATTGTTTTCCTCAGGTTATCAAAAGAAAAATATTCCCAGCATATTATTGGGTGAACTCTTTGTAGCAAATGTGGGTAGAAACAAACAAGAATTACATGAAATAGGCAGTAGGTTACAGTCTGTCAGTGGACATAAACCTGCATCAGTAAAACCACAGATGCTTTTGAGGATTGGCCTCTTCATACATATGTAAACACATGCATGCATCCCTTTAAAAAGGAGCTAATTAAGTCATGATAGGCCCTGATCTTTTGAGTTCCATCTGGGTTTGCTTCTGATAAACAGTGTAGAAAAAACTTTCCAAGTGGACACTATGACCTGAAGGAGGCTACTTTATTTTCTATGTTGGCCCAACTTTTGGGGTAGTGTGAGATTACTTTTAACCACAAATGTATTTATCAGTTATACTTTGTTGGTATTCATAATCAAGAGTTCATTATGTGTATGCATCTGTGTAACTATACAAATAATGTATAATCTAAAGGAACTGCTATTTCCCACAAATACAAAATGACAGGTAATCAAGAACTTTATTTCATAGTTTGTTTTCATTTTTACAGTCCCTCTCCTTCTGGAATTAGCAAGGCTTTGTTGTAACATAAGTAAAATTTTGTTTGCACAGTGGAAAATGGGGTAGGGTATTTACTCCCTCACAATTTCTCTTTTTTTCCAAGGGTGTTAATTAAATAGCAAAAATATCTTGAAGAAAGGTTAAGTGAGAGTAGAGATAATGCAGTGATATTGTTCCAGTAGCAGTGAGCATGGTCTGCCCAGGGCACAATTATGCCCCTCCCCCAACCCCTGTGAGTCCTCTTAGCCACCCTCAGTAGCACTGTGCACCAATTTTTAGTAATTCTCACATTTTCTGTGTCAAAGACACTTTTGATAGTCTGTGGACCCCTTCTCAGAATGTTTCTAAATAATTGAAGAAAATGCTAGATTTCAGTTAGAGATTAGGGAAAATTAGGTATATTTTTTTTTCCCAGCCACATTCATAAATTCTCTATAATCTTTACATGGACCAGTCTTTGGACCTCAGATTAAGAAGCCCTGTTTTCAAAAGTTTCAGTAAGAGTGGTTGAATAGGTACGAAAAGGGAAAATATAATACTCCCAAAGAGTACTTTTTTCCCAACTAGACAAGAAAATTGGATTCGATTTGGGAGCAGAGAGGAGCCAGGGTAGCTCAATGTTGTTATCAACAGATACATTTAAGACCAGGCAGTCTTACATATTTTTTTCCCGCAGAGGAATTTAAGGGCGTATTGTCATGTGACAGACACCTTTAAGAGGCTTGCTAGTTTTCTGGCCTGTCTTTTCCAACTAATTCAGAGCCTCAAACTTAATGCAGTGACTTGATTGCCCTGTGACTGTGCTTTGGAACTACATAGAGGCAGAAGGGTGGGCATGGTCTCAGAAGGAAAAAGCAGTGTAGTTACACTCTGCCTTGCCTAGAGGAGGCAGCCTCACCATGATCAACCACCAAAAAAAATAAAAGGAATACTAAATCAAAAGGGATAAATGTGCCCTCATTGCCCAAAAGTAAAATCTGAAACTTGAATTATTCTTTATGAACATTAGATGAATAAAAAAAAAAGAACCTGCACTGTTCCACTGACCTAATCTAGTTAAGCAGTCAGTAAACATTTATTAAGCACTTACTGTGTGTCAGGCACTGTACTAAGTGCGGGGATACAAAGAAAGACAAAAGGCAGTCCTTCCCTCAAGGACCTCACAGTCTAGTGGGTGAGGCAACATACAATAAGATACATGTAGACAAGCTAAAAACCAGATAATTTGGAGGTCACCTCAGAGGGAAGGCACTAGAATTAAGGGAAATAGAAAAGGCTTCCTGTACAAGGGGGACTTTTAGCTGGAACATGAAGCAAGCCAGGAGAGAGAGAATGCCCGGCATGAGGAATAGCCAGTGAAAATGCCTGTAGTAGGCAGTTAATATGATTTGTGTCACTGGATCTCCAAGTAAGGGGTGGGGGGTGGGGGGCGGATAGGAGGCCAGATTGTGAAGAGCTTCAAACACCAAACAGAAACAGAATTTCAGAGCTACTGTTTACTTATTACTGATAAAAGCACCCCTTCAGAGGGAGAAATTCTGTGGAAAGAAAAAAAATACTGTTTGCAAAATTTAGGATGGGAACTGAGGACTGCTAAGAGGCAGAGAACTTGAAGAGAAAATTATTAAAAAAAATTATGGGAGTAAGTGTGCTTCTTAGTACATGTATCATAAAACTGAAATTTGCTAAATAGAATTAGAAAAGGAGTTTTTTGAGTTTTCCTCTCAAGCCTTAAACTTAAAATTGAAGTAAGAAAAATTCACACTCTCTTATTAAAATATGCCTTTTCTCAGTCTGCCTAGCTTTTTTTTTTGAAAAGGGTGATTGGGGAATTTATGGCAAAGGATGTCTTAACTAACTTATCACAGAGGTGTAGTGCTTTTAGTAGCCATGTTGCCAGTATCCCCTTAATAATGCCTATTTTATTTGGTCCTAGTTCAGTCACAAAACTCTGACCCTCTGAAGCCAAAACAGCAACTGGATTTGGAACGTGCCCGCTTCCTAGTGACACAGGCTTTTGATGAAGATGATAAAGGCAATGCCGAAGAAGCTATAGAACTATACACAGAAGCAGTGGATCTCTGTCTGAAAACAGTATGTTAAGCTAGCAGTTAATTTGGTGGAATTATGTTAGGGTAAGAAATTCTTCCACTTACAAGTGAATCACACTTAGAAGCTGGCTGGAAAAAAATGTAGTACCTGTACCATCAGTTGCAGAATACATCATTTCTTAGCTTTCCACTCTATGTCTTGTTAATAGTTTTTTAGCCTGTATCAACTATTACATAATTATTGGCAGTGATACTTAATAGATGTTCATTTAGCTTCAGTTTCCTTATCTGTAAAATGGGGCTGATTTTTACTCTTTCCTGAAAGCCTTAGTCTTGGACTTAATGACAGCTTGGAAGTGGTTGTAGGGTCTTGGAAGCTATGCCAAAGGAGCGTGTCTTACGAAGCTGGATAGTCGTCCACATGAACCAAGCAATGGGCAAGATACCTATTGTCAGGACCAGCTTAGCTCAGTAGAGGTCCATTAAAGATGGTTGTTCATTTAAATTAGTGTAGAAACCTAATAATGATTCTTAATATGTTGTTAAGTGTTTGGAAGCATTAAGGAATCATTAGGCAACTGTTTTTAGAGTGCTTTTAAAATGAATGAATGAACTACAGGTACTGCTTTTTAAAAAATTCTTCTAAATCCTGGTAGCTAAAATTGACTCAGTAGGGGAAGAGCTAACCATCATGATCTAACTCCCCCAAGTGTGATTATATTTCTTTCATTTGTCACGCACTGAAATAAAAGGCATAGCTTGGGAATGCTTTAATAGTTTATGAAGTTTCTATTGTGAGTTACTTAATGTTTACAGAGTGTCACTTAGTAATCAATTCAACTGTTAGGTATTTATTTCTCAGTGGATAAGGGCTCCTAAAATGAGGTAATCTGATCAGAGTGGGTTAGGCAGTGGAGACTGGGGAACTGGGGGAACTTCTGGATTAACTCTGTCCAGTAGGAGGCATTTCTTGTGCCTGCAGTAATGCTATTCATATTGGAAAGAAGCTCTCATAGGAGCCTCCGGCCTAGGTAGGTACTTGAAGCATTATTACACCAAGAGTAACAGTGATGGTAACTTTTACAATGCCTACCATACAGACTTTGCTATCCAGAATTTTTGTAGCCCTCTAGCCACATTAGCATAGTTCCAGGTTAAGTAGACAAACTTTTAAAGTATCCGAAAATAATGACTTTAATTTTCCTTCCTTGTTTTATTCCTACTTATAATTAAAATATTAAATAAGAATCAAATATGTTGTAAATTGTACATACAAGTCAGGTCATTGTTAGTGTGCCATGCTAAATGTATTAACTTAGAGGTATCCTAAACCAAGCAGTTTCTGTGGAAAAGTTTTTTCGTATAACCTTAATTGTCAGCTTATCCATTTTTCCCCCTCAAGTCTAATGAAACTTCTGATCAGTCCTTGCAAAGTAAACTGAAACTGTTGGCTCGACAAGCACTGGATAGGTAAGTTGTTAAATGGCCTTTTAAGTTCTTATTGATTATTTTATAGTGGATGGAATGTTTTGTCCAGTTTCACTTTTCTAATGCAGGTTGCTCTTTTATTATAGTCCTGAAATTGTAGTGTCCACAAAGTTGGAATTTGAAACAACAACTTAATTTTTGTATGTTGTAACTCAGCTGCTAAAATGGACTGCCATTAACGTCCTATGAGCATCTCCTCTTCACTCCTATCCCATCCCTTTAACGTGTTCTTTGTTAGTGCTTCTGGGATGCTTGGTTTCTGTTTCTGTTGCCTTCTGTGTTTGATGGAGAATAGCTTACCAACCAATATTTATGGAGTGTAACAGAAGCATCTGTGATAATTAGGCTGCTAGTCCTGCCCTCTTTTTTTTATTCCTCTTTGTCTTGTTAAATTTAAGAGATTTTTTTTAAAAAGGAGTCCAGAGCTATCACCCAAAATTGAGAAATCGAGTGTGGGGCTACTTGGAATTAGTTCTGATCAAGTAACAGACATGGATGTTAGATGAACATGTGATGCATGTTGAAGGGGGTCATAAAAGGAAAAATGAAGAGAAATGCCCCAAACCTCCATGAATAGCTTATAATGGGAGAATCTGGGTAATGATAGAAAATTTTACATGATTATAATGTTTTTAAGAGGTTTAGGACCTAAAGTTAATTTGCTTTCTAGGAAGGCATAACCTAGAGGAATTATAACAAAAGTTTCTGATTTTAACTCCTATTTTAGAGCAGAAGCATTGAAAGAATCTATGTCAAAGCCATCTCAAAAGGACAAACCAACTGTAGTTAAATCAAATCAACCAGTCAGAACATTTTTTCCACTGGGACCTGATTTTTCCTTGAGTGATAAACCTCAGACAGTTAGAACTGTGCAGTCAAGTGAACCACAGGGACAGAGATACACATCAGAAGAAATAGAAGTGCTCAGGTGCGTCAAGAAATGTTTTATCACTGAAAGAAACAAAAAATTATTGGTTTTGTACTTAAATGGAATGTGTATATATTTGATTACTAGATATTTTGTGCTCAAAATGTAAGGTTCTAGAACTTCATGAAAAAAGTTGTATGGCATTGTCAGCTCTGGCATTCTCAGCTCTGCCACCCTCAGCCAGTTTTGATCTATTTCACTTTAGGAGAGTACTTAGATCAGTGTAATCACAAATCTCTCAGAACATAAAGTAGCTTGCAATAATCATCAAATATGTTTCTAAAAATGAGGTAAAAGCATTTATATAAAAGTGAAAAGAACATACTTATTTTATGGCTTTAAATTTTTCCATGATAATAAGATAATTTTTCATTATTTGAGAAACAGTGAAAGTTATGTTACTTAATGTCACCAGTTGATTTGATCTTTACCACCTTCAGTTCATTATACAAGTAACACCTTCCTTTCTAGACTGTGCTGACATAGCTAGGATATATAAGAGGCTATTTGATTTGGAACCTTCGGCATAATTCATAATTCTGGTGGTGATTCTACTAAATAAACCTAAAAGTTATAAGTTGTTAAAAATATTGGATTATTTTCATTTTCACTTTGGTGAGTAGGATATGTATTGTAATAGTTTTTAAAAATAGTTCTAAGTAGCCCCTACGCTTGATTAATTGAATTCATTAGTTAGTATTTATACAACATTTTATAAAGCTATAAAAGATTCCTTAAGTATTTACTAAACACTTACTGTATGCTGGTAGTGCTGTGGGATACAAAGACAAAAATGGAATGTTTATAACCAGAAATCAAGCTGATTAATTATCCTTGTACTCGCACAAACTATCGTTCTGTGAAATTTCAATCCAGCTACAGGACCAAACAGCATGGGTCTCATAGTTTTTAAGAAACTAAGAAATATATTTTATTGTTACATAACCTTATATTACTCCCAAGGTTTAATGTGCTTATTACTATTATATAATAAAATGGATCTTACCATTTTAGACTTTAGTCCAACAGAACTTTTGTTTTCCTATAGAAAGACATCTAAGATAAATGGTATTGAGTACGTTCCTTTCATGAATGTTGACTTGAGAGAGCGCTTTGCCTTTCCTGTGCCATTTTCGTAAGTACTATTTACTGATTTTTTACTCCAAGGTTACTTTATTAGTAACCTTGTATTAGTATTTTTCCTAGTGCTCTGAACTGCCAGTTTTGTTTAATTCATAAAGTTAAAACTTATAATTCAAAAGAATAATTTGGCAGGAAGGGGAGAATGATTAAAAAGATTGGGGCAAGAGAGAATTGAAGACATACAGGAGGTTGCCAAAGGTTCACTTTTAACTCTTTCAGGGTCTTGTTCTTCTCTTTATTTAGTCTCCCCAAAAAAGCCAGGAGAGTGAGCTGGTTACGTGATTGTAACACAATTGTAACAGCTCAGAGGATTTCTTGTCCACCTCATCCTTGAACAAGCATCTCCTCTACAGCATTCCCTACAAGTGGTCATCCAGCCTTCACTTGAAGACCTCCAGTGAGGAGGAAACCACTATCACCCAAGGTGGCCCTTTCCGCCTTGGGACAGCTCTCATTGTTAGAAAGTTTTTCCTAATGTGAATCCTAATTTTCTTTGCAGTGTTCAAAATTGCTCCTGGTTTTGTTCTCTGGGGCTAGGCAGGACAAATCTATTCCTTTTTCTATATAAAAGTCTTTCAGATACTCAAAATAGCTGTCATGACCCTCTCATGTCCCTAGGCTAAACATTCTCAGTGCCTTCTTCTGATACACATATGGTATGATCTCAATTTCTTCTACTCTCCTCATCATCCTCTCCTGGATGCTCTCCAACTTGCCAGTGTCCTTTCTAAAATACAGTACATGCTGCTGAGTGTGATGCTCCACGTGAGTCTGACCAGGGTGGCGTATATAGCAATACTATAAACTCCCTTGTCCTGGGCATAGTGCCCCTCAATGCTGACTAAAAACATGTCCTTTCTTTGGCTGCCATATTACATGTGTTACTCATTGAGAATTTAAAGATTAGAGCTCAGAAATATTTTTCAGAAGTCTACCAGGCCTCTTCAACTTCTTATGAAATTGATTTTTGTTTTGACCCCGATATAGGACTTCATCTTTAGTCTTAAGAAATTTTATCACACAGGAGCATCAGTTTCTCAGTCAGCTAATAACATTTTACTAAAAACATACTTTTATGTGCACAGCACTATACTGGAATCTGTAGAATAGAAGTGTCAAACACAAGGGCCATAACACTTCCAAGTGTGCCCTGAACCAGATTAAAATGTAGTTCTTGTCTGATTGCACATGTGGCTTAGAAGTCAATATGCGACCCACAGGCATCCTCATGTGGGTTAGTGGTCCCAGTTTCTCTTTGAGCTTGACCCCTCTCCTATGTAGGATATAAGAATAATAGATAATTAACTAGAATCTACTCTGCCAGAAGGAAACAGCTCCATGGAGAAAAGGTCCTCGAAAAATAAGTAAAACTTGTAAGTTGAGAGAGGAAAGACAAGAAATAGCATGAAAACAAGGGAGAGGGGTGTGTGTTGAGAACCGTGAAGTGATGTGTGCCTCATGAAGGGCTTATGTTGGCTGGAAATAAAGTTGGATAGGTTTCAGTGAGTTCAAATCATCGCATCCTTTGAAAGTCAGACAGAACCCTTTAGATAAGATAAGGTAGTGAATAGGGAGCCATTGAAGTGACAGAATAAAGGGGTTCTCTTAGAAAGACTCATTCATTACATAGCATGAATTGTAGAAAGAAGAGGAGCAAGCTAAGAGACGGGCCCAAGTATGAAGGTGAGTGTCTAGAATAAAGTGGGAGCAATGGGAAGCGAGAAAGAATGGATAGAACTTAGTGATAGATTTGTTGTGGCAAAGCAAAAGAAGGGGAAGAGTCAGAAACTGAATTGACTTTACAGCCTGGAAATCTTTGCTGTCTCTGAGGTATTTTTGTTTCATCATAATATGCATGGAGCTGGCACTGCAGGAAGTAATGTAACCATTGCCCCTGTTTTTGAGAAGGCAGATGAAAACGCTGTCTGTGGGAATTGCATTCATTGCCTTCTGAATCAGGCTTTCACGTTGTAAATTCATTCCAACAACAGATACACTGCATCAAAAACAAAAGCATATGTACTTATCCAAATATAGACTCTTTGCTTGTCCATACCTTTACTACTATGACTCCATCATTGTGCATCATCAGGTTGATAGGACCTAGATTTTGGATCTCAGAGTTACAATTGACCAAGTCAGTTTGTTGGGGCTGTCAGCTTGGTTAGGAGTTGGTGGAGGCATGATGGCGAGGGGGGTAGTGTTTGTTTTGATTAGTTTGGGTATATTTTGGTCTTTGATCCTGCAGTTTTACTGATGTAGTCCTTCAGCCCATGGTCTAGACCTTAAGGAAGACCTGAGGACACTGGGACTTGCCCAGGATCCCATGGCCAGGATATTTGGAAGGCAGGACTTGAACCCAGCAGGCTCTTTACCCACAGTGCCACTCTTCTCAGGGCTCATTTCAGTAGTTAGGATTGCCCAATTAAAAAATAGACTTTGGGTTAAGAAAGTGAATTTCAAAATTATTATGAGTCCCATAATACTAACTTCATTTATTTTTCTATACCTCAGTGATAAATGTGGTAAGCTACCATTATCACCAAAACAAAAAGCAATATTTTCTAGATGGGTACGGCCAGATGATCTGACCAACAATCCTACAATGATCTATACTGTATCCAGCTTCAGCATAAAGCAGGTAAGCTTTTATTTTTTGCACAAAGTTAGAAACTTAAAATAATAATTTCTGTTTTATTTAAAGTTTTCTTAGTTTTTCATTGCATGTTTAGATTTGGGGGGCATGGGGACAACTGCAATTTCATCAGTGTGGGGAACTTTGTGGAGGCTTTGTCCTTCAGTTCATATCAGCAGCTCATGTAAAATTGATATTCTTAAAGAGTTGCCTGGAGGCACTGAGAATTTAATGACTTGCCCAGGGTCACACAGCAGGTATTCCTTAGAAGCAGCTGTCCTAAATCATCTGGCTTCAACTCACCTTTCCATGACTTGAACCCACACTGTCTTGGAAAGTTCTGTGTCACAAGTTCTGAGATACTGAAAACATATTTTCTTTGAAAATTTTGTCTTCATTACAACATACTGGTTTTATAGCAGATTTCAGGTCATGAACTTTCCAGTTTAACTTTTTCTTTGTTTTCTGATTCACATACCATATTAAAATTGAGTTATCTGAGATTTTGACTTCCAGCTTTGACAAAGAGTTAGGAAAGATGAAAAAGAGAAACAGGTTTGCTTAAATTAGTATTTCAGTAGCACGATTGTATTACTTTAATGGAATTGAGCATTTAGTATGCTTGCGTAGATGTAGTTTCTACTGCAGTATTCAAAGTTTGGTGTTGTGTTATGCCATCTATTTGTAATTATTCCGAAATAACTCCCATAAAGCATTTGAGGATTGGTTTAATTTTTCTGGTATTAGTCTGCTTTTGATCATGCTATGTTGTTTTCCTCTTACAACTTTCATTAATGCCCTTAATGGGAAAAAAGATTTATGGGTATTACAAGTAGGCTTGTTATAGAATTATTTTTGAGTTGGACAAATATATACATATGTTTTAATATTTTCCTTTTATCATTAGACAATAGTATCAGATTGTTCCTTCGTGGCATCGCTGGCTATCAGTGCAGCTTATGAGAGACGGTATAATAAGAAATTAATTACAAGGTAATTAATGTTCTTTCTACTTTGAGAATTATTATTTGTAAGTCTTGCTTCAAAATAGTTAACTTAGGGAGTGTCCACACTGAGAAAGTGAGAAAGTGGCTTTGTTCAATGATGATGTTATGACATTTTCTAGAGGTCTGGTGGATTCTTTTTAAATTGGAAAATAAGGTAAATTATCTTGAGAACATGATAAATGTGTAAATAAATGTATACATACCTAAAAATTTATGCTACACATCTAGCATTACACATGTAATGTCTTTTTTTTCTTACAATGGCATTGTGAATTTGGCCAAAGAAAGCATGGTTGTTATACAGTATTAAATTTTACCATGGTATTATTGAATTCTTTATTTGATAAATTACAAAACATTCTGATTAAGAAGTTATAAAATTCGTTTCAGAGAGACATTTTTCAAATGTCTGCTGTGTGCAGCATGGGGCAGAGACAAAAATAGCCTCTGTTTTTAAGAACCTTACATTCTACCATGGGAATATTACATATATACCAAGTGATTTCAGAAGGGAGAGAACTTTAACAACTGGAGCAATCAGGAAAGGCTTTACATAGCAGATGGCCCTTGAGCTGACCTTTGAAGGGACAATAAGAAGGCAGAAATGAAGAAAGGCATTCCAGGCATGAGGGACAGCCTCTTCAAAGGCACAAAAGCAGGAGATGGCCTATGCAGGGCGCAGGACAACTTGTAGTCTAGGTTGGTTGGATGTCTATAAGAAGGAGCAGTATGAACTAAGCCTGGAAAAGTGGGTTGGAGCCAGATGGGTAGGGCTTTCAGGGCTGGGCCTCAGCCTGCATTTTATCCTAGAGGCAATAGGAAGCAGCAGAGCTTCTTGAGCAGTGGGTATCATCAGACTTGTGTTTTAAGAATGTCGGTTTGGCAGCTTTATACAGGGTAAGTCATAGATAGGATACCAGAAGCAGAAGGGCCAGTTGGAGGGCTCTTGCAATAGCTCATATGAGAGGTAATAAAGACCTAAACTAGTATAACACACTGATCATAGAGAACAGAATGGACGCTTTGATGTTGTGGAAGTAGAATTGACAAGACTGCAACTGATCGGGTATGGACAGTGCACCATTTAATAGTTGGTATTGGTAGCTGTGGAAAGAATAGTTTTAAGTGGTGTCATTGGAAACAAGATTACAAGAGGTTGAGAACTGAATCAGGTGGGGAAATGGAGGCAATCAACGTAGATGATTTTTTTCCCCCCAAGGAGTTTGTTGTAAAAGGAAAACAAGATATGGGTCGATAACTTAGGGATGACCGGCTCAAGTGAGTGTTCTTAAAGAGGCAAAGGAGACGCAAGTCTGTTTTTAGGCAGCAAGGAAGGATCCAGTGGAAAAGGACATATTGAAAGTAAATGTGAGACAGAAGACAGAGAGACAGAAGAGAGGAAAAAAATTGAGGAGCCAGCGGAAGAATGACGTCCAAGGGTCCAAGGAGAAGGGTTGGCATTGATGAGAGAAGAAGGGCCAATTCTTTTTTCTAGAATGGAGCAAATAAGGATGGAAAAGGGGGATGATATAGAGAGGGGTTTTAAGCTATCGAATAGAGGAGAAGAGGAAGCTCTTAATGAGGA
This sequence comes from Phalanger gymnotis, assembly GCA_028646595.1. Lineage (NCBI taxonomy): Eukaryota > Metazoa > Chordata > Mammalia > Diprotodontia > Phalangeridae > Phalanger > Phalanger gymnotis. Next base: position 29,187,562 of record CM053623.1, on the reverse strand, counting down.
AGAAGTGAGGTCTCAACTGATGGAGTAGAGAGTAGACAGAAGGAAAGGTTAGGTATTGCCACTTTGGAGAATTGTGGTAGTGTCAGTCAGGGAAGTGTAGAGTGGGTAGGTCTCAGCTAAGGTAAGGTCTTGTAAATTTGTAGAAGAACCATTAGGCATAGCTCCATGACTTGTACAACATCATTCAGCAGTGCACAAGTAGAATGGGAGAAGGTAGACTCTGGGGAAGCCCAAGGTTGGAGTTTGTTGATAGATTGGGAGAACAAGAAGAGGTGGAGGGACTAGAGGGCATAATGAGGATGAAGAGTAAGTTTGGGAAGACCTTATGTTTAGTGAGAAGAATTTCATAATTACGGCTCATCGCGATAGGAGTGAGGTAAAAGGTGCTGAGGTAGAGAAGAGATGTAGGTCATGGAAGTTGAGATCAGGGCATTTGTATATTGAAGTCACTATGAGGGCAAGGATTGTAATGAAGAAGATGGTTGTGAGGCAAGTATTGGACTCCTCAAAAGAGAAGAGAGAATAATCTGGCGGATTGCAACAGCAAAAATTGAGACTAGGTGTTCTAGAAGGACAGAGTAAATTTCCAACGATGGGACACTGCTGAGTAATAGTGTTAAAGGGACAGTCTAGATTGGCAGTGAGGAGGAAGGAATGTACTGGCTCCTCCTGGCCTTGGTTCTCACCCAGGGCTGGAGAGATGACCAGATTTCCATTACTGCATTGAAGATGCACGTAAGATAATGAAGATGAAAAAGTTAGAGGTGAAAAGATCAAGGACAAAGGGGAACAGGGAGGTTTTAATAATAAAATGAAGACAGTTCAGGGTGGCACAAAGGAATGGGAAGGATTATAGCAGGGTAAACTTGTGATAGATAAGAATGAGAGGAAAGGCTTTAGCATACATCAACTCCAAATCACAAAAGAAGGGGAGCAGGAGTTAGGCATTTGCCCAGCATTGAGAGAAGGGGGAACCAGTTGATGGGGCCCCATCCTGCAGGGTTCTGTGATGAACGAACACAGACTCAAGGCAAGAGTGGTAGTGAGCGACAGTTTCCTTATCTAGTCACTCCAAATGCAGGGGAATTAAGGGTGGAAGCAGGAGCAGATCTATCTGGATAAGGGGGTCAGGAAATAGCTGGTGTTTTAGTCTCCCTTTGAGATTAAACTGCTGTCCTGAAGCCTCCTCTGAAAAAGGTAGGCAGTGAAGTACTCTCAGAAGACAGCCACACTTCCTACCCTCTGAGTCCCAGGACCCATAAACCACCTTGTCTGTGGCAAATGTCAATCCCCTTCAGAACAGGTGTAAGTCCAAACACTTAGGACCTGTGGTGAATTTAAAATAAAATACAAAACCACTTATGAAAATAAACAATTAGATTTTTTTTTAAATTTTAAGCCTGACAATCAATTTTGCCTAAAATTGATTAAAAAAAAACACTTTATGATAGCTATGCATGTTTTCATCAGAGAAGACAAAAAATAATGGAAGGCTAATAGTTACAAGCCTAACTATAAATTTAATTTCCTGAAATATGAATTTCAAGTCACATGGAAAATGTGAAATAATTTAAATATCCTTTTCTAGATTATTTTGCTTTATCGGTGTTATTTAAAGCTGGGAATCATGGTGAAGATAATAGAATTAGTCTAAATTTAGTTTCAATAGAATGCCAACAGCATTCAATTCCCCAAGCATTTATTAAGCACCTACTACATGCAAAACGCTATACTAGGTTCTGGGGATACAAAGATAGAAATAGCCCCTCCTCTAAAGAAAGTTAGGAGGGAGGGGCAGAGTTGGGAGAGCAGAGATTACAGTATTGACACAGATCAGTGAATAAAAGGTATTTGGGGGAGGAAAAGAATACCAGCCCAGAGGAGGTGGCACCTGAATTGAGCCATAAAGGAAGCCAGAGATTCAAGGTGAGGAGGGAGTATATTCCAGGTGTTTTAGACAGCCCATGCCAAGGTAGAGAAGCAAGAGGTGGTGGGTCCAATTCATTGAATATGCAGTGGTCCAGTTTAGTTGGAATACGGAGTGTGGAAAGGGGGGAAATGAGAAGGAAACCTGGAAAGGTTGGCTAGATAAATCTGGATGGTGGGGGGGGGCTTTAAATGCAAACTGAGGGGTTTGCAGTGAGGACCGACTAAAGAGCATCTGAAAGTAAGCACTGCCCTGTGACCTTACAGAAATCAATCTTTCACAGCTGGAACCTTTTCTGGTCCAGGACTCAGTTGTGATTGTTCTCCCATTCCTTCGTGATTGGAGTAGGAAGAAGCTTCCCTTTAAGGCGGGGAAATTTTATTATTTTTCATACTTTCTTGGACAGTGTCTGAAACAAACTGCTGGGCAGTTTTCAGAATACTGTGAAACGTACTTAGCAGTTGTGGTATGCTTATTTCTAGTATGGATTTATATTCTAATTAACACATGCTAATCAAAGACACTACCGTCTTCTGGGTTTCACACCTCATCCAGGTCTGAAACCTCATTGTTATCCCCATCTCCTCATTCTCGCCCTACGTATCCAAATCTTATCATTTCTACCTCCACAACACTTCTATCTGTCCCCTTCTCTCCACTACCACTTCCAGTGCCATAATTCAGGCCACTTGTCACCTTTTACCTGGATTATGCCAATAGCCTCCTAACAGATCTCCCTACCTCAACTCCCCATTCCAAGCCAAATAGCTGTTAAATTGGTTATGACTGTGCCGTGCCGTCTTCCACCAGACTCCAGTGGCTCACTGTTAACTTCAGAGCAAATAGAAAGTTCTTTGGCATACATAGTCTTCTTACACTTCACTCTTGTACAAGCCAGTAATACCAGCCTCCTTGTTGTTGCTCACACACAACCCATCCTTTACACCATGCCTGGAATGCTCTCTCTCACAATCTCTGCTTCTTAGAGCCTCCGACTTTCTTCAAGACTCAACCCAAATATAGCCTTCTGCAGAAAGCTGTTCTCAGTCCCTCTAGATCAGGAGTGGGGAACCTGCAGCCTTGATGCTGCAGGTTCCCCACCTCTGCTCTAGATGCTAGAGCCTTCCCTTGTAAGGCTTATGTACATAATTATTTACATGTCTCCCGAACTGGAATGGAAGCCCCTTATGAATAGAGACTGTTTTCCCTTTCTACACAATTCTTGGCACCTCATAAGCACTTAATAAAGTTTTGTTGACTGATGGATAAATCTGAAATTAGCTTTTTGTGTGCTTAGTTATATGAAACTATTTACAATATGTTTTAAATTTATAAAAATGCCAAAGGTAATTGACTTCGAGGTCTGTAAAATATTGTATAATATACTAGAGCATGTTATATTGTTTGTGTCAAATTTCAATATATAATCTTTTTGTCTTTGCAAAAGCATAATTTATCCTCAAAATAAGAAAGGTGAACCAGAGTATAATCCATGTGGAAAATACATGGTAAAACTTCACATTAACGGTGTTCCAAGAAAAGTAAGTATACTTTTGGGTTGACTAGAATAATACTGGAGTAGATAAAATTGAATGCATTTTCACTTTTTCTTTGCTTCCTTCCTTTTAAAATTCCTAAGGTGATTAAAAAAAAGTTTCGAAGGAGGCTTTTAAAATGTTTATATAGATTATAGTAACTTAAGTTATGGATAGTATATAAGTTCTTGACACTAGCTTTGATCAGTATTGGTAGCTAAAAATAAAGTTAGGATGGTTAAAATCCATTTTTAAAGATATTTATAGGAAAAAAAAGTTCCAGTTAATTACCAAAAAAAAAAAAAATTTATAAGTAGTATTTGAAAGAACATTTGAGTTCTAATGTAATGTCCTGATATAGTAATGCTTAAATGAACTTTCAAACAACATACCTTAGTTATTTTAAAAATATCCATTGATCTAAAAAGAAGTGAAACACTGAATAATTGTGACAACCCCATTGTGTTTGTGGAGAAAAGATCATGAAACAAACCTTCTCCTTCCCCTTTTAACCAAGAGGCAAGGAATTCCCAGGGCAGAGTGTTGGATACTATGGCAGACAACAATCACTGTGGCCTTTGTTTTGGCTTACTGTTTGGGGGTTTTTTTGGTTGCTAGAGAGAGTTCACTTGTATGGGAAAAGGAAATTACTGTGAAACATGAACAGAAGGCATTATTAAGAATACATTTTTTTCTGTCTACATTTGTGGCTGGCTGGATCATTCTGGTTGACCAGCACCATGAATCTATTTGGCAGTTTGGAAAGATCAGTTTGTTTACAAACAGACAGTATTTTTTTAGAAATCTCTAAAGTTCTGTTTTCTTTTTTTTTTAAATAGACCCTAAGTGCTAAATTACCACTGCTAGGCCTATAACCAAAGGAAACCAAAGAAAGCAAAAAGATGTTATATGTAAATATACTAAAAAATATTTATAGCAGCTGTTTTTGTGGTGGCAAAAAAATGGAATTTAAGGGGATATCCATCAGTTGAGGAATAGTAGAACAAACCAGATATTTAAATGTGATAGGATATTCTTGTGCTATAAGAAATGAGGAAATAGATATTTTCAGAATGGCGTGGAAAGACTTGGTATGAGCTTGTATAGAGAGAAATGAGCAGAACCTGGAGAACAATGTATACTCTAATGTCAGCATGCTAAAGTGCTGAAGGAGGTGATAACGATTTGTACAATCACAACACTGTAAAAACAACCTGGGAAGCTGTAAGAACTGTGTTCAGTGCATGAGCATCCTTGATGCCAGAGGTCCCAGGGTGAAGCAGTCTACCTACCTACTGACAGAGAGGTGGTGTATTCAGGGTGCAGAATGTGGCACTTGTTTTTGAACATGGAATTTGTTTTGCTTGCCTTGCATATTTGTTACAGGGAATTCGTTTTTCTTCCTAAATCCCCTTCCATCATGAGGAAGGTATAGGGAATAAGAGGGAAAGAATAGATGTCTATAATTTTCTAAGTTTTTTTTTTTATTTCTTTCAGAGACTTTTAGGTATGTATTATACAGGATCGTTGCTTTCTTAAGGTGCTACATGTAGCTAGTTACTTTAAAAAAACATTAAGAACAGTTTCTCTTCAGATTAGTGGATAAATTGTCAATGACAGCATCTTACTGCATAATATTATTATTAAAGTGATGTTCGCATTAATGCTTTCTAGATTATTTTACAAACTAAACTACAAGTGATGTTATGTAGAGATTCTCACCTACTAGTATCTTCTAGAAGGATGTTACTAGTTTTTAAACCTTGAGTAACACGTTTCTTTCATTTAATTTTTGTAGAAAATAAAGGATTATTTTGTAACATTGATAAACAGAGAGTAGTTATCGATTATTCAAATAGTAAGGTCCTTTTCTGTATTTCACATAAAATGCTATTTCCAGGAGTCCGTTAATTGTGATGGATAATAGCTCTGGACATTTAACTGATTGAATTGACTAAATATCTCTTGGTTAGCTTAGCTTGTGGGATCAAGTGAGACATTACCTAAGATTGTTTAGGCTTTAAGAAAATGAAATCACCAATGTCTCATTTCATCGCTGGGCAATTATATCCTTTTTCTTTTTAATAAACAGCCTTTCTTGGCACATAAATAATTTTTATTGATGAGATAGATTTTAAAAAATTTTGTCCAACTGCAACTATAAAATTAATTTTAATTTTTTTCTTTTCCAAGGTAATAATAGATGACCAGTTACCAGTTGATCGAAATGGAGAACTACTCTGCTCTTATTCTAACAACAAAAGTGAATTGTGGGTCTCTCTCATAGAAAAGGCATACATGAAAGTCATGGGAGGATATGATTTTCCAGGATCCAATTCAGTAAGCGTCAAATGGTTTGGAAGCATAATTCTAAAGGCACAATATCTGAGTATAATTTTCTTCCAATTTGGAAAGCTTTAAATTTAAAGGAAATATTTCATTTAAGGAAAAACTGGAAGAAAACACTATTTAACCACAGAAAAGTAGTATAAAGTATTTTAAGAATTCAGATTTCCTTGTATTACAGTGGCTTATGGATGTAGATCCAGAATTGAAAAGAAGAACTTAAAAATTTTGTTTTCTTTGCTCTTTAGGCAAGTCAGTGGGCTTCAAGTAAATTAGAGGACCAGATTAGTTCATGTTTCTGGTCCGCCTCAACTCTAAATCTTTGATCTAAGAATGATGATCAGTTCTCTCTCAACAAGAGAGAAAAAGACAACCCCATAACTCTATCTTTGTGCTAAGAGCACAAAACCTGCCAAATTGGAAGAGGGTAATTTTCTGTCAAATTTTCTGTTTTTCAGTCATGTCTGACTCTTCGTGATCCCATTTGGGGTTTTCTTGGCAAAGATACTGGAGTGGTTTGCCATTTCCTTCTCCAGTTCATTTTGCAGATGAGGAACTGAGGCAGACAAGGTTGCCTGTGTGTCCCAGGGTCACACAGCTAGTAAGTGTTTGAGGCCAGATTTGAGCTCAGCAAGATGATTCTTCTTGACTCCAGGCTAGGCACTCTGTCCACTGTGTCACCTAGCTGCCTGAATGGTGCAGTGGATAGAGCAGCAAGCTTGGAGTTAGGAAGACCTGAATTCAAATGTGGTCTCAGACACACTCGCTTGTGACCCTGGGGAAGTCACTTAATCCTGTTTGCCTCAGCTTCCGCATCTGTAAAATGAGCTGAAGGATATGGCAAACCATTCCAGTATCTTTGCCAGGGAAACTCCAGATGGGGTCACACAGGGTTGAACATAACTGAAAAAAAGATTTTCTAGTTATTAATTAAAAAAAAAAGTTGGCCTTTGCCATTGAGAATCTCTGGCTGTACTCCTGAATTAGTTGATGCTCAGAATTCAGCTGCGGTGACACTTCTCTCAGCAGATGAATCTCCAGTTCTCACAGGTTGCTTCAATGAAAGATCTTGTTGCCCTTCTGTATCATTTTAAAGTATAAGATTTTAACATGGCCATTTAAAGCAGTTCAGTCACAGGGTCTGTTATCTCTGCACTGTAGATTTGGCAGAAAAGAAGCTAAAAGTTCAGTAGCACTTAGTGGAAGTATTCAAATATAAATTAAACTGAAAGATTCCTGGCTAATGTGTAAGAAGTATTCATTTAAGTCTTATTCATGGTGCCTTCTGGTGTTGTGGATGAGACCATGGATTCTGGAAAGTTTTGGGAGCAGAAAACCGGCTCTCACTGGTGGCCGGCCAAGCTCAGAAGACTTCAGGCATGGCCTGGGGGCAGACTATCTGTCTCTCATCCATTAACTGGCCTGAATAAGTTCAGAGAGGTTGGTCATCACCAGTGCCCACAGGATAAGGAATCAAGTGAGACAAAGCCATTTGTATCCTAAATGAGAATAACATCTAGCTTGTCCTTGCCTGTTTGCCTTCTTTTTAATATGCAATCACTTGAAAATATTTACTAGTTTTCTACCATGTGCTTAGTACTTTGATCAGCAGTGTGGAGTGTTGCCACAAGGAGAACCAATAGTGAAATTTCGGAGATGAGATGTATGTATATGAAACAAATATTGAACGAAATTCTATATGTGTGTCAACAATCTATAGAAACCTTTAAAAGTTCTAAATTGTGCAGTACAGACAGTTGAAGAAGAAAGTATTACTGTTCTAATTACACATTTCAGATATTAATTGCAAAAGGAGCTGGAAAAAAACACAGTTGTGCTCTGGAATCATTAGGTGATCCTTAGTAGAGACAGAATGTAACATGGGCTTTGAAGGATAGGTGGGCATGGATAGAAGGAAAGGCGTGAGGGGAAATGCAGGACTAAATGCGTGGGAATGTTAATGACTGTAGTATATATGGTTGGGTGGGACAGCAAGGAACCTAACTTGGATAAAGTATTGGTGTACTTTGTGATCCATTGAGCCTGGCCTCCTTTCAGCTCTTCCAAAAAGGCCCTTCATCTCCTGGCTCCAGGCATCTTCACTGTCCTTCACATCTGGAACTCGTATCCCTCCTCATCTCCACCTTTTGGTTTCTCTGGCCTCCAAGTCCCAGCTAACATCCTACCTTCCACCAGAAGCATTTCTTTCATGATTCCTCCTTAATGCTCATGGTTTCTCTCTATGATTATCTTCAGTTTATCCTGTATTTAGCTAATTTGTACATACTTGTTTTCAGGTTCTCTCTTCCATTAGACTGTGGGCTCATTGAGGCCAAGTATTCCCTTTTGCCTTTCTTTGTATCCTCAGATAAGTCCTGGTACCTTACCCCAAGTAAGCATAATGCAAGGCACATAATAGACACCTAACAAATGCTTCCTGAGTTGTAGGAAATTAAGATTTCATAGATGAGCATATCTTATCAAATAATTCTTAATGCCCTGCTCTTAGTATGTCCCCTTTACTTCATAATCAACAAATCCAGGGAAGAGGATATAGCCTTAAGGACATTTCTGAAAAACACGTACTTGCGAGGGGAGAGTATTGTTGCTAAAAGAAAGAAATCATTCTTGGCCTTTACTGCTTAGCAGCGTGGTCATTTCCCCCCTCATATATCCATAATTATTTACATACATGAGTTCTCTCATTTGATACCAATCTTCCTTTCATAGCTGCTTTCCGTTCTTAAGAGTTCTGTGGCACAGTAGATGAGAGGCTTACATTCTGCCCCATTCAAGCTTTCCTAGTTCCACAGGTCCTTCTGTGCCAGCATGACTCAGCTGGTAAGTTCACATAGCATGTCAGCAAACTGAGACTATTTCATAGAATCGTGGACCCAGAACTGGAAGGGACCTTCTGAGCCCATCAAGTCCAACCCCCATTTTACCAGTGAGAAAATAGATGCCCAGAAAGGCACCTGTTTCTCTACCAAAAAGAAGGTTCAGCTAAGTTCTTGCAAGTGCATTAATAAAATTTACTAATCCAGTTTGTCTGAAACAGCTTATTGGAGTATAGTGTGGGAAATTTTGTTAACTATTGTGTGTTTATTTTTTTAAACGTTTACCGTTACAGTCATTCCCATTTTCATTCAGAGTTGGGAGGGGTAATGTGGGAAGTGAGACAAGAAATTGGGACTAAATGTAATTAATTTCAGGTTTGAATTGGGTTCAAGGGTTTTTGAAGTAAGTTAAAGAATTAACTACTATGGTAGTTAATAACATTTACAATTCTCTTTATTGTTTAAAAAACAGGTTAATAAGCTACATTTCAAATTTACTAAGGACTTTCTTACATCTTTAACAATTTCCGAAATATGTTTTTTTTACAGAACATTGATCTCCATGCACTTACTGGGTGGATACCAGAAAGGATTGCTATGCATTCAGATAGTCAAAATTTCAATAAAGAAAACTCTTTCAGAATGCTTTACCAAAGGTTAGTTATTTTTTCCTTTTTTTTTTCTTGATAATAGAAGCTTCTTAAAGTGTCACTGGAACAAGCTAAAAGTAGTAACACAAAAGGCAAGAGGCAAATGTGGTTTTTTTTTTTCATATCATTTACAAGTCATATTTTTTAATTCTATGTGCAGGTTCTGTGGTTAAATAGTAACTACCTTCCCATGTAGAAGGACAGAGTAGCACAAATCCAGACGTTATCTTTTTTAGTAGGATATACTTTATTCTTTTTTTCTGAATGTTTTCCCTCAAAATTGTTTTTCCAAGTATACCAATATTTAAAATAATAGTAAAATCAGCATAAGCACATATTGTTTTATTGGGAGGTGGTTTTTCTTTTTGAGGGGAAGAGTCAGTTGAGAAGATGAGGTCTAGAGCACATTAATACCAGAAGAAGTACACAATGTGATTTTAAAATTGCCCTGAACTGTTCCCCAAATTCATAATCTCCATGTGGATAACCGAGAACTGACTATAGTGATGTGCGTTCAAAATAGAAATCTAAGAAAGTAAGACATGAGTGTGAAATAGCGGAAAGAACGGATCTTTTTTGAAGTATATTTAGTAATTGACACCTTCATCCTTAAATGTAAGACTTTGGAATATTTGGCATTCAAGTTTAGCTTTCCTTATTAAAGATCACAGTTCTTTGTAATTCTTAACAAGCAGTTAAAAATCATAAAACAGACATTATAATACAAGGGAAAAGCTTTAGTATTAGAAAATGTGTTAGGCCGTGGGGCAAATCACTTCACCCTCTCGTAACCTTGGGTTGTCATCTGTGAAAAAAGATTAGATGATTCTAAGACCCCCTTGTGCTCTCAATGACAGTAATAATTCCTATGTTCATCTTGCTTTAAGATTTATGAAAGACTTTCATCACACTGAGCCAATATGGGGGTACAAATATGAGTTCCATTTTAGAGACAAGGAAACGCTGACTCGGGGACATTATGTGTTGTTTCCCAAATAAGTGTTAGAGCTGAGATTCAAACTCTAGCTTTTTGATAGCAAGAACAGCATTTTTTCTACCTCATCACAATGCTTCTCAGAAGTGAGGCCTTTATTTAAAGTTTGTTGAATTGAACTGAGAATTTCATTCTGTCCATCATGTTCTATAAAGAGGTGTTAACTTCTAGAAATGCCTTTACTTTTTTTTTGTGCATTTTTAGAAAACGTTTTGTGGCAATTCTAAATTTGTGAGAATTCCTCGTCCTTAGACAAATAGGATAGTCTTTGATTTTTGTGTGATTTCCCTTTCCTCTTTTGATTCTCCTCCAGATTTCACAAAGGGGATGTTCTTATCACTACAGCTACTGGAGTGATGTCTGAAGAGGAAGGAGAGAAGTGGGGTTTGGTGCCTACACATGCATATGCTGTTTTGGATATTAGAGAATACAAGGTTTTGAAGTTAAAATATTTGTCTCTTTCCTTTCAGAAAGGTGTTATTGAATGTAAAAGGACAATAAAGTGGTATATTGAAAAATTTTAGACCATGATATTGACAGTAGAGGCAGATGAGATGGCAGGATACTGGATTTGGAGTTGGGGAACCTAGGTTTAAGTATTGACTTCCACCTGTGTGATCTAGGGCAAGTCACCCCTCTGAGCCTCAGTTTTCTTAATATATAAAATTGGAATACAGAAAATCTCTAAAATCTCTTCCAGCTCTCAGTTATCAGCATGGACAGAGTTGAAGAACTTGCCTACCTTTCATGTCATAACTACTGACCTCCTCACACTGAATATTGTTAAGGGAAAGAAATAATAGGAAATAAAATGTCATGACAGACAGTTGAGAGCCTGGCCCTTGAATTCAGACCAATTCATTAAATGTTTAAGTACCTGCTGGGTGCTAGAGATAGAAAAACACAAAATAATTGTTGCTATTAAGAAGCTTATGTTCTATTGGAACATACAACTTACGTGGAGAAATCCTGTAAACACAAAATGATTGGAGGAGGATTGCTCAGGGACATAGGGAAAATCTCCATGAAAGCCAGGACAACATTTTTACAGAGAAAGTAAAACAATCATAGCCAGGCTTTCATTAAGTATCTGTTCTGTTCCAGAGAAACAATATCCTGGCTTCATTGGATCTCTTTGCCCTTCCTGTTTTTCTTGCTCTTTTTTTTTGAAGTTACGTAGTTTATGGTGATCCACCATTCCCCTCCATAAGTTCTTGCATGGGAGGGTAGATTCTAAATCAGTATTACCTTGGCTGTCGTGATTCTCTCTTTTTTGGTTTTTCAGCCTCCTTATTGATTTCCTTACATCAGTTAAACTTTTTGGCCGTTTTTGTTCTACATCCCAGTTTTTAGCCTCAACAGCTTGCTTAAATAGATCAGATTAGAGTTATTTTAGTTGCATACTTTACTCATTTTTATTTTGCTTCTAATTCAGTATTGATTTTGATCTTTGTCTAATTAGTTGATTGTCTTTATACAGACAACTGATTCAGAAATGATTTCCATTTCAATAATCACTCATTTCTTATCAATTTAATGTTGTCTGCTGTTTGGGGCACTCACTATGTCCAGTGCCTCCCAACTTTTTTATTGAAGACAGTATTTATGATAAAAGCACGAAGTTTCTGTGTATAAATCTTTGGGCTCTTTCACTTCATTGCTTAATCCTTAGCCATATTTCCCAACATTTTTCATCCTCTTTCCTTTTGCACACCTTTGCATTGAAGCTTGTCAGTATTAAAATATATGTTGATATAACGTGGCAGGTATTACTGACTTCTTTGTAGAATTTCTCTACTCTTGTCCTCCACATCCGGTGTCAGCACATAAACTTTGATAATTGTCATGGAGGTCATTTTTGCAAATATTTTTAGCACTGCAAGGCAAAGATTAACATGTTCCATAAAATGTTTCTTATTGTCTTTCGTGCCATGATAACATCCACTCTAGCTAGTGTTTAAAAAGACAACCTGTGAGCCATATTTCTGTTTTGCTGAAGCCTCCTTTCCATCTTCTGGCTCCATTTGTGTCCGTGATATCAAGATTGACACGATTACTTCTTCCAATAATAAGTCATTGTGATGATTGAATAAACATCTCACATTTAGAGTACTGACAGTTAAGTTAGATAGAATATAGATATTCTAAAATTTAGCTCCCTTTTCTAAAGGGTAAGACTGAGGAGACCTTTGTGCTCTGCTTTTTTCTATGGGTTGTCTTGGCCAAAGACTTCATAAATAGCCGCAAGCCTGCTGCTCTCTCCTTCCATAGCCTTGTTCTTGGAAAACAGTCACAAGCTTTTCTTGGGATAGCACTGGAAACATTTCAACATTTCCAGCATAACTTGCTAGAACTCAGTGTCACTTATACTCTGGGATTATGTAAGAGAAGTTAACTATTCAATTAACATCCTTCCCCTGTGGAGGATGTAAAATAAATGACCTTGGTCTCTGCCTTAGCATTCAGAGCATTCTGTTTACATTGGAGAGAGGAGACAGATAATATGAAAAAACAGCTAATTGCATAAGAATATCTAATAAAGTGTTAAATCCTATACTACAAATTATAAATACTATACAGTCATAGCAGGGAGAGATCAGTGAAAGCCAGAGTGGTCAGAAAAGAGTTAATGGAGGAAGTAAGATTAGAACCAATTGGTTGATAATGAACTAGAGTAAGCTGTTTGATTACGTTGATTATTTTTAGAAAGAGTAGATGGAGAAGAGGATGTGTTGAACAGAGCAACTTGTGGAGAGGCACAAAGGTAGAAATAAGATTGGCTTGGCCTGTAGAAAGTTGAGTGTTAAGAAATGGTGAAAAATAAAACTGAGGCCAGATAATGAAACACCTTGGATGCCAGGCCGAGTAGACTTGAATGCAGTACGAAGTCGTTGGAGGTTTTAGGGGCTGGATTTTGACATGACAAAGCCTCTAAAAGATTAGTTTGACAGACATAATCAGAGGATGGCTTGGAGGAAAGAAGCTTTAAAACTGAGCCCTTGAAAAATTGGCTTTGAATAAGCAGCTGGTAGGCAGTTTTTAAAATGAATTTGAATAAATGTGGCTGAGCTTACTGTTACTTTGAAAATGAATCCTTGTATTCCTTTCTGTAGGGTCTGCAATTTATCCAGTTGAAAAACCCCTGGAGTCATTTACGTTGGAAAGGAAGATACAGCGAAAATGATTTGAGAAACTGGACTCCTGAGCTACAAAAATACTTAAATTTTGATCCAAGAACAGCCCAGAAAATAGACAATGGTAGTAAAAATAAAAGTAATGAATTACCATTTTGAAATGTAGTTATTCATGCTTTAGAGAACTTAAAATGTATTTAACCAGTGTGTGAAAACATAACCAGTATTTTTTCACTATATTAATTCTAAGCAACATTTAATTTTCAGGTATTTTCTGGATCTCTTGGGAGGATCTGTGCCAATATTTTGATGTGATTTATTTGAGTTGGAACCCAAGTCTTTTTAGGGAATCAACATGTATTCACAGGTTTGTTCATTTTAATTAGTATTTTATTTTTTCCCAATAACATGTAAAAACTATTTTTAGTATTCCTTTTTTAAAATTTTGAGTTCCAAATTCTCTCCCTCCCTCCTCTTCCCCTTCAGTGAGAAGGCAAGTGATTTGATATAGGTTATATATATGCAGTCATCCAAAATATATTTCTATATTAGTCATGTTGTGAAAGAAAACACTGACTAAAAAAACCCAAGAAAAATAAGAGACTCCCATCAGTTCTTTCTTTCTCTGGAGGTGGATAACGTTCTTCATCATGAGTCCTTCAGAATTGTCTTAGATCATTGTATTGCTGGGGTTAAATCATTCACGATTGATTGATCATATTGCTGTTGCTGTGTATGAGTTCTCCTGGTCCTGCTCACTTCACTTTGCATCAGTTCATCTAAGTCTTTCCAGGTTTTTCTGAAAGCATTCTGCTTATTTCTTATAGCACAATAGTATTCTGTCACAATCATATACCGCAGCTTGTTCAGCCATTCCCCAGTTGATGGGCATTCCCTCAATTTCTGTTTTTTTTGCCACCACAAAAAGAGCTGTTATAAATATTTTTGTACATGTGGGTCCTTTTCCTTTTTTAAAAATTTCTTTGGAATATAGACCTAGTAGTAGTACTTCTGGATCAAAGAGCATGCAGTTTTATTTTCCTTTCGGTATCTAAATTGCTTTCCAGCATGGTTGGATCAGTTTACAGCTCCACCAATAGTGCATTAGTGCCCCAATTTTCCCACATCCCCACTAATATTTGTCATTTTCCTTTTCTCTCATATTAGCCAGTCTGATAGGTGTGAGGTGGTACCTCAGAGTTGTTTTAATTTGTATTTCTTTAATCAGTTGTGATTTAGAGCGCTTTTTCATATGACTATAGCTTGGATTTCTTCATGAGAAAACTACCTGTTTGCATCTTTTGACCATTTATCAATTGGGGGATGACTTGAATTCTTATAAATTTTACTCAGTTCTCCATATAGTTGAGAAATGAAGCCTTCATGAGAAACTTGCTATAAAATTTTTTGTCTTTTCTGTTTTCCTTTCTAATCTTGGATACATTGGTTTTCTTTGTAAAAATTTTAACTTAATGTGATCAATATCCATTTTATATCCAGTTATGCTCTCTCTTGTTCAGTCTCATCCAGAGATCTGTCAGGTAAACTATTCCATGGTCTCTTAAGTTGCTTGTGGTATCGCCCTTTATGTCTAAATCATGTACCCATTTTGACCTTATCTCGGTATATGGTGTGAGATGTTGGTCTACCTAGTTGTATGCTAAATTGCTTTCCAGTTTTCCAGCAATTTTTGTTGTTTAGTGCATTTTTGACCCAAAAGCTTGGATCTGTGTGTTTATCAAACACTAGATTAGTAACTAACTATGGTTATTTACTATCGTGTATGGTATGCCTAATCTAGTCCACTGATCCACAATTCTATTTCTTAGCCAGTACCAGATTGTTTTGATGGCTTTATAGTACAGTTTGAGATTTGCTATAGCTAGGACACCTTCCTTTACATTTTTAAAAATTAATTCCCTTGGACATTTTTTACCTTTTGTTCTTCCAAATGAATTATTTTTTTTTCTAGCTCTATAAAATAATTTTTTGGTAGTTTGATTGTCATAGCACTGAATAAGTAAATTAGTTTAGATAGAATTGCCATTTTTATTATATTTACTTGGCCTGCCTATGAGAAATTAACATTTTTCCAGTTGTCTAGATCCAACTTTATTTGTGTGAAAAATGTTTTGTAATTATGCTCATATAGTTCCTGAGTTTGTCCTGTCCTGGCAGGTAAACTCCCAAGTATTTTATACTACAATTGTTTTAAATAGAATTTCTCTGTCTTTTGCTGCTGGATTTTGTTGATAACACATAGAAATGCTGATGATTTATGTGGATTCATTTTATAACCCTCAACTCTGCTAAAGTTGTCTATTATTTCAACTTGCTTTTTAGTTGATTCTCTAGCATTCTCCAAGTATACCATCCACAGGTTTGTCATTATAAAACTTCAGCATTTTTCTAAAGTCCTGATGTTGATATTGTCTCCATATTTTTTTAAAAGATTTTTATAACTGATATTTTAAGGAGAACAATTTTCCTTCTCTATGGCCAACAGTTATATTCTTTGCCTCATGCCTACCACTTGGAGGTTTTCATTTCCTTTGCCTTCTGCCTTATTTATTTACATTGCTTTATAGTTGAAATTTAATGTTGTCTTCTCAGTTCCATAATAAATTATATTACCATCTCATTCTTTTTCAAAATTGATTTTTCAGTACTTGGGATGCTAAGCACGGGCCTGTGAAAGATGTGTACAGCCTGGCAAACAATCCCCAATATAAACTGGAAGTTCACTGTCCACAAGGTGGCGCTGCAGTCTGGGTTCTGCTTAGTAGACACATAACTGACAAGGTACCCATAACCTTGCTCACTCATCCAAGAAGCATTTTATTGAAGAGTAAAATTGTATTGTGTTGATAAAGATGCACTTTATTCTAATTCTCTTTTTAGATTTTGCTTTAAGTTTCGATAAATGGAACCATTTATCTTGATCACAACTGATTTAATTTCTGTTTGTACTCTAAAAGGATTTTATTCTTTGAACAAATTAATATTTTTCTCTAAAGAATGGCATTTGCAATTTACTGAGATATTAACTCTTAAATTTTGTATAAAATAATCTCTAGAGAGTAAAGTGTAAGATTGTTTTATTCTTCTCTGGTGGCTTTTTATATTGCTTTATTAGACCTAAAGTAGGTAAATAGTGAAGTATTTTAAAGTAGGCTTAGAAACAGTGGATTATTCTGTCTGATTCCATGGATAATAAGTTCGCTGAAGTAAGCTTATTCTTTTGTTTTTAGGATACTATGATGCTATTAAATATATTGCCTCTGCCAGTGTAGTGATTTTTGTGAAATAATCAGCATTTTACCTCTAAAAGTACCTCATTTATTTACTGAAGGGCCAGGCATTATGTTCAATATATAAATTTTAATCATTCTTAAGATTCTGTGATATAAAATTTAGGTTTTCTTATAAATATCTTGTCCATTTTTTTTTGCCACATCATAGTAAAAACTACTATTTGTTTTTTAGGATGATTTTGCAAACAATCGAGAATTTATCACAATGGTAGTATATAAGAGTGATGGGAAAAGAATTTACTACCCAGGTATGTTTGTTGAGATAATTTATCAGTAAAATACATGCTAAATTTATATCTAAGTGGTATTGCATCAGAGAAAAATAATATCATTTTGTTCTGTGGAGGGAAAAGCAAAAATTGACAGTATTAATTTGGCTAAGAAATTAAGAGATATCCCTGTTTTGTTTTGTTTTTTTAACCTCTTGTGACTAGTCCCTAGCCCTGAGAAATCATGGAATACCATTTTGTGTTTTGACCCTCACTTGTAATGGCAATTATCTTCTGCCTCCTTTTATAATTAGCCAGTATTTCCATTTTCCATACACTGCTCATTGTAATACTGTGTATATAGGATAGTTTAAAAAGGAGAATAGAGAATAGGAATAGAGAAAGGCAAAGTCCTACTCTTCCAAAAAAAAAGTAGTAGCAGTGGGGGGGAGAATAGAATCTTTAAACTATAGGCTATTATACTCTGATTACCAGCAGAATCCGTGACTGTATTACTAAAAGAATGGTTCATAATCATCTAAAAATGAAGTCATTACCCAGAGCTAGCCTGATGTCCTCAAGAGCATGTCATAACTGAGCTGATTTCCTTTCTGGACTTACTAAACTGATAAATCTGGAAATGCTGGACATATGGATTCCCTAGATTTTAGAAATCATTTGGCAAAATCTCTTATGCTGTGAAGTATAATTAGGTGGATTTGAACTAATGAATAACTGGGCACAAATAATGATAAGGTGTCACCACAGTGCCCCAGGGATCTTCGCTTGACTTTGTGTTATTTAGCATTTTTATTAATGACTTGGATAAATCCGGTCAGCAAGCATTTATTAAGGGGCCTACGACGTGCGAGACGCTGTGCTTTGTGCTGGATCTGTATTTATAGAAATGAATCCCTGCCCTCAAGCTTCTTTTCTACTGGGGGAATAAGCATGCACCACATGTAATCCAAAGTAATTTCAAGAAAGAAAGAATATAAAAAATAAATTATATCAATATAAATAAAAAGAATATCAGCAGGAATCAAAAAAGGTCTCATCAAGAAGGCAGCACCTGAGCTGTGCTTCCTCTAAGGGGAGCTAGGGGTTGTATCTTCCCCAGTGTCCATTGCAGGCTCATCACCCATGTTCCATTCCGTAACTGAATGGACTCTGAGGCTTTGTCATGGGACCTCTTCTCTTTTCTCTCTCTTTGCTCTTGGTGGCCTCATCAATTCCCACGAGTTAAATTATCACCGATGACTCCTAGGTCTATATATACAACCCCAGGCTTTCTCCTGAGCTCTATTACAGGCATTTCTAAATGCATGTCCTGTAGGCATCTCAAACTTATCATGTCCAAAACAATTCATTCTTCTTCCGCCATCATTGTTATCCAGATTCATAACTTTAGAGTTGTCCTTGACTTCTCAATCTCCCTCACCCTCTCTCCAGTCCTAACCCCAGATCAAGTCATGTACCAAGGCTTGTCTATTCTACTTCTGCAATATCTCTTCTATCTGACTCCTCTCTACTCATAGGGCTACCTTAGTTCAGATACTCATCACCTCTCGCCTAGACTATTTCAGTAACCTCCTACTTGGTCTCCTTGCTTTCCATCTCTTCTCTCTCTAGTCCGTTCTCCATACAGCTGCCAAGGTGATATTTTTCAGGTGCAGGTATGACTGTGTCATTCCTCTAGTCAGAAAGTTCCAGGGACTCCCTGTCACCTCTTAAGATAAAAAACAGATGTCTCTGATATTTAAATTCTTCATATTCCGGTTCTAGTCCACTTTTCCAGACTTTATAAATTTCGCTCATTATACATTCTGCATTCTTCTCAAACTGAGCCTCTTAATGTTCCTCACCAACAACATTTCATTTTTCTTTGAACAAGATTCAGGCCTCGGCCCTGAGTAGATTTCCTTCTTACCTCAGGATTTTAGAATCCTGGTCTTGATCACTTTCACTCCCCGCCCCCCAAATTACCTTGAGAAAAAGAATGGGAGGCTGGGTGCTCCTTGAGGGCAGGGACTGTTTAATTTTTGTCTTTATAGCCCAGCACCTGCCTAGTCTTTGGCATTTAGTAGGCACTTAATTAATGCTCATGGATTCTTGGGAGAAAAGGTTGAAAAAACATCCCAGACATGTCCCAAAGTCCAGCTCTCACAGTTAGTAGCTGTGGGACAGGGAGCAAGGTACTTAATTTCTCCAACCCTCAATTTTCTTATCTGAAATGGGGATAAAATCTCAAGACAGATCACAGTATTGTTGTGATGTTCAAGTAAGAAAATGTTTATAAAAGAGTTTTACAAATCTTTAAAGTGCTGCATAAAATGTTGTTTGTTTTGTTTAGTGACATAAGCCAGGACTGTATCCCAAGCTTCCTGGTACCCAGTTCCAGGCTCTTTTAATAGATCATACTATCTTTAATCTGAACTCTGAGAGGGGAGGAGAACTGGTGGAACTAGTAAAATGACTTACATTGAATGAACCTGGAATAGCATGTGTGGAGTAAAATATCCATGTTTTAAAGATGTTTACCTTACAAAGCAACATTGATAAATTAATGCTGTCAGAATTCACTGTAGTATAAATCACAACTATTGTTTGTCTTTGAATATATTTCACAATAATTACTTTGTACTGCCATGTCTTGAACTAGTCGATTTCAGTACAGCTATTATATAAAACCACAAAATTTTTTAATTGACTTGATCCTGTTGTAAGGGGACATCTGACTGAGCATTGAACTGGCTATAAAAATAAACCTGAAGTTAAATGTCTGTTCTAAGCACGTCTTTTTTTTTCCCCCAGCTGACCCACCTCCATATATTGATGGAATTCGCATCAATAGCCCCCACTATCTAACCAAGATAAAGCTGACAACGCCAGGGACTCACACCTTTACGCTAGTGGTGTCTCAGTACGAGAAACAGAACACTATCCACTACACGGTCAGGGTATGTTTGGTCTGTGTTGGCACAACGGGATGGACTAAAGGAATGTTAGCCAGGTGGCATGTTGTTTTTGTTGGGAAAAATGCTCCGCTCTTTGTAAGCAGATGATTGGGAGAAATGCCAGCACTTGAAGGGTCTGCGATTTCACAGAGGTGTGTTTGTGTGTTTCTCCCACTGAAGCAGATAGCAGTCTATCTTAGTGATGGTGTTCTTAGTTGGATTGGCCAGCAAGTTCACCACCACCACGCCCCCAGTGGCTCACCTGGTGCTGGGCTGCTTAGCACAGTGCCTAACACATAGTAGGTACTATATCAATCCTAGCTGTAATTGTTAGACAAAACCCATATGGATTGAGGGAACAAAGGATGTTTTCATTTCTAAAAATTAAGCAGTAGTGCAATTCAATAATTCTTTTAGAAAAAAAAATCACAATTTAATATTGTGCTTTATTTTGATGGATTTTGTAATTCTCAGAACAAATAGCCTTCATAAGTTTTTAAATAGCTGTAGTGATTATATATAACACTCACTTCATAGTCACAAGGTGCTTTTATATCATTGTCATCTCATTTGATCCTCGTAATAGCTATTTGAAGTTTCAATGCAGATATTGTCATGGATGAAGAAACTGGTGTTCAGAGAGGCTAATGTCTTGCTCAAGGCTAGTTAAGCAACAAGTTCCAGATCTGAACCCAGGTCACACTGTGATAGTCCAGTTGCCATTCGGCCCAGGTCAACCTGTGTCTAGTATACAGTACGTTTGAGTAGACTTGGCGAGCTAGAGTCCATCCAGAGGAAGGGTCTCAGAAGAGTGAAGAGCCTAGAGATCATGCCACATAAAGATCGATTGAAGGAACTCAGGCTATTTAACTTAGAAAAGACTTGGAGGAGATTGAGGGAGGGGATACACAATAGCTTTCCTCAAGAATTTGAGGGGCTGACTTGTGAAGATGGATTAGACTTACTTTGCTTGCCTCCAGAATGTAGGACTATAGGGGCAATGGGTAGAAGGTACAGAGACCCAGATTTGGGCTTAACGTGAGGGGAAAACTTGGTGAAAATTAGGGCTTACCCCAGTGTGGAAGGAACTACCCCCAGAAATGAGTTTCCTCTCATTGGAATTTTTTAAGCAAAGGCTGGATAGTCACGTAGTAGTGTGTTTTAGAGGGATTCCTGTTCTGGTCCCAAACTTTGAGGTCCCTGCCCACTTGGAAGCTGAGTGAATCCAGATCTTTTTAGCTTCCAGATATTGAGAAGATCAGTAAGGGGTGCTAAGTATCTTCTGGAAGTCTGCATGTCACCCTGGCCTTACGGATGCAGCCAGTACTCTGTGAGCCTTTTGCAGCCCCAATATTAACCTAAAATGAGCCACCAGTGACCAATTAATAGAAACTGTTTCTTCCATACAGGGAATTCACTTTAAATTTTTAAAGAATTTTACAAGTAAAAAGCTTATTTGTGCAGTAGAGTTTTTTATAACTTTTCTTTTTTTAACCTAGGTGTATTCAGCATGTAAATTTACTTTTTCAAAGATTCCTACCCCATATATTGTATCAAAAAGGGTAAGTAAAATGCTTCCTTGAGTCAATGTGATTGATATCTTACACACGATTATACCTGGACTGGGGTGGTAACTGTGACAATGAAAAGGAAAGAATAACTACAAAAGACATTTCAAGAGAGTTCATCTGTTCCAGCTGTGTTGAATTCTATTTATTTGAGCATCTACTCCGCACAAATTACTAGAGGAAATAGAAGGATGTATAAGACTTACCCTCAAAACATAATCCAGTCAGGAAGATAAAACATGTGCCCAGATAAATAGGATTCAAGGTAAAATGTGATGAGATACAATATGTGTAATGCTTCAGAGAAGGAGGGATCCCTTTTGGCTGCGGAAGGCAGGGAAATCTCTGGAGGGCTTGGATGGCTGCAGTTTCGACAAAGGGGAGAACTTGGGCTAGCTTCCCCTCTCATTTCTCCAAACGTAAGACAGGAATCACTTTCAAAGACAAATTTGGAAATGAAGAAAAGCCTCATACGCATTCATCAGACTTTGTCGATAAAATTTATACTTAAGTGTTTTATGGTTGGTTTTGGTTTGTTTGGTTTTTTTTAGATTAATGGACAGTGGAAAGGTCAGAGTGCTGGAGGATGTGGGAACTTCAGGGATTCCCACAGAAATAACCCCATCTACCAGTTCCAGCTAGAAAAAGCTGGGCCATTGCTGATGGAGCTAAGAGGACCAAGGTTTGTTTAGAGGACTTTGCAATGCATTAATAAAATGGGAGTATTAACATAAGTACAGTTTAGGGTATGCCTGACTTAAGAAATAATTCAAAAGTAGTTGCTGATATTCTATTGTTTTATATTATTTTTTAAAACCAGTAAGGCATTGTTTACATGTAACTCAGAATGTAAAATCCTTGGGCTTTTATCTTATTCTTGTCTTTGTATCCCCCATGCCCAGCCTAGTACCCATTTGGTAGAAAGCACTTGATGAAGTGAATTGAATTAAATTGATTGTTGTGGATTAAGCTCAGATCTTCAGGGACTTGTAGATTTCATTCACTACACTAGGCATTTTGAACACAAAAAAGTAGACTGTGTCCCTAACTCTTCAGAAGTTCATAATACAGTCACTTTTAAGTTTTATGTTGTGTCTGGTCTTGTTACATTTTTAGTTAAGGTTTTTAACAAGATAATCCAAATAGACTAGCATGCATTATTGATTTTACTTTTGAAATAGTTCCCAGCCATCTTCTCCTTTTAATAACTTAATCAGCACTCACATACTAAGGGGCAAAAAAGCATTCTCTCACAAAGTGAATTGAATAATGTTAATCCTGACAGTCTCTATTAAGTGGTATAAATGACATTTGTATAATTAAATGCGAAAATCGTATGCAGGTGTTTCTGACTTCTAGCTCTTCATAGCTTTTGATTGCCTAACAGTTCTGTACTGTCAACGTAGCCGTATTGCTAGCTTTTGTTTATTGGAGGATATATGATAACGGAAATAATTTCATTCTTTTTAAAATAATAGGCAATACAGTGTTGGATTTGAACTTATCACAGTGTCAGTGGTAGGAGATCCTGGCTCTTCAGGCTTTCAGAAGAAGAGCAGTGGTGATTATAGGTAACGTTCACATTTTCAATCTAGTTTTTCTTTGACTATACTTTCTCTTCCGTCTGGTGACCCTTACCTTTGTCGTTTCTTGATTACAGATGTGGATTCTGTTACCTTGAAGTGGAAAATGTCCCTGCTGGAATCTACAATCTCATCCCTAGCACCTTTTTGCCTAAACAAGAAGGCCCCTTTTTCTTGGACTTCAATAGTGTTATCCCTATCAAGGTAACACAACTTCAGTGACCAAGAAATCACTGCAGTGTATACTGGACTTGACTCAGTGGCATCCACCAAATATGAACTGTTCTGTTTCTACAAGAATGTAAGTTTACAGATGAACTTGTCATGTCAGACTGTGTGTCTTAGGATACTGTTTACTAAAATGAATCATGTCTTACCTTTAGACTTGTAATTATTTACTTTATTTATGACTGAGGGTTTTGTCGCTTAGGTGTTATCAAGGAATAAACTGTTTTGAAAGCTTTAAGAGATGTTGGTAAACTTAGCATGAAAATACCTGACTGTGCAAATTCTTTAAGTTAGGGACATATCTCATATGAAATCACATAGATAGAAGGATGGGAATTCCAGCTTCGTGGTTCATCTTGTATCAGATTTGAAAATGTCAAGGTCCTCTGAGACGATGATATTACAACTTAATTTTTTACACTCTTTTCTACTCACTTTGATGCTTTGTAGTTCTGTCTCTTATGGAAAACGGCACTTTGAAGAAAATGCAATTGAGAGCTTAAATAAAAGTTGATGTGATTATTTTGATGCAAGAAGAATGAATTTTCCAGTCACTGCTGTCATTTTTAAAATTCCCAAGTGTTTGTCCTGTCATCACTTTTGGAAGATTTGTGGATTTTAAAGATTTTGAAATTTTGATATTCAATCAGATTTTCTCTGCCTTGTTATAGTAAGAACATTTTAATTTAACATGGCATTAACATGGCTTATTTCAGTAAAAGATGTTTATTATAGCCCTCAGTGTAATTGCACAGTTTAACTTAAACTTAGAGAAACTGAGTATAAGATAAAATGGTTCTTGTATATACTCTCTTGTTAAATCTAAAAGAGAGTCAGTCCCATGGGTTACATTTGAATGAACTTTGATCATGCTTTTAGTTAAAAAAGTTACCTTAAAACTCTTGTTCTAGATTTTAGGAGTACAGATTTATTCAGTTCATGAATTTGTACCTGGGGACTCAGGGGTGTTCGTTTCAGTAGATTAATGAAACGAGTTTGGAATGACTTTGTTCTGTGTATGGAGGTCAGGAAGGCACTGAGTACGTGTCTTGTCTTGTGACTCTAGTGCTGCTGTCTGAAAGCCCAGCTGCCTCACACATCTCAGAAACCAACCCCCTCCTTACCCTATCCCCCAACCTTCTCCTTGTCCCGTGTGCACATACATATATGTAAATGTGTATCTGTGTATACACACACAAGGTGCCATGGAGACACATCCCTTTTTCATTTGTTTCAAGTCTGAGCTGCCTATTTTATGCACTTTTCTAATGCGTTTTTTTTTTCTATTCTTATCGTGTGTTTGTCTCATTGGCACTTCTTTTTACTTCTCTGCCATTCTCAAAATGAAATGACTGCCAACCTGTCTCTCCTTGCCATGTGTCTCCTTTCTTTGTGTCTGTCTTTTCACCATTTTGTAGGCTTTCTTTGGTCTTTGTATTTAAGTGGCAAATTCTCCCTACCTCAGCTATACCATTCTGCATGTGACAGCTTTGGCACTGACTTCCTGCACCATTAAGCAGAGGGAACCAAAGTTAGGTTAGGAATCCAGACAGGGCCAAGACTTCAGAGAGAAAGGCAAGGTGCCTTAGGAAGAACAGATGATGACAGGACATTTGTTGGGTGCCCAACTGCTGAGAAGTGGCATCCCTTGGGCACTGAGCCAGTCTGATGGACAGACTGTTAATTATTCCATCCATGGGGCCAAATGTGCCAAAAATAAGGTAAGGAAGTTACCTTGAGGAACTAGGATTGTAGGGGCCTTCAGCTTTCTGACAGTTCTGAATTCTGTTCTGGAATTCTGGATTCTAGCTGGTATACATGACCACAGTATGGGCATTAATTTGGTAGCGAACCAGAAAATGGACCATCTGAGTTGGATCAGGATACGGTTAGCCCCTATGACTTAGCTGATATAGGGAGCTCCTGGGGTACTCCTTTGGTCAGCAGTTTATCTGCAACTTATGAGTCACTTCAATTTAGCAAGTAGTTACAAGCCAGGTTAGGCTGTGTGAGGCGCTGGGGATATAACAACTAGTTTACCTAACTTAGGGGTATTTAAAAAGCAACGTTGAGCATGGTGCATTCTGACTCTCAATTCCCATTCCATGTTTGGGTGTGTTAAGTTTCAAATCCCTTTAAGATTGCTGTATGCTCTCAGAAGCTCAGAACTGTCAGAGCTATATAGTGTCAATTCTGTTTGGTTTTTCAATGATCACAGCTTGTTTCTGCCCACTAGACAACACTTGCTTGAAATTTCCTATTATGGAATTAGGCATAGTATTTTAGAATTTTAAAAGTAGTATCCTGTATTAAATCATATATATATAATATATTGGTTTTAGCTATTTTAAATAATTTTGGGAGATTAGATTAATGCTATTCATTGGGCTTTTTTTTTATTTGTGATGGAGGAGAAGGGAAAAATGTTAGACATTCCCGAAAATTAAATTGAAATCTAAACTGATCTGATATTCTTAATCCACAAAAATACAAAGATACTGAGATCAGAAAAGTAATTTTGGACCTGAATTTTCAAACTGAAACATGCAGCACTTTCTTTTTACGGTATAGCAGCAAAAAAAATTTAGAAGTATTAAACCAAGAGTTTTATTACCAATTGCAGTCATTTCATCATCTTTCTTTTAAATTCTAATATTCTAATACCAAGAGAATACCACTTTGTTGTTATAAGTGAGACAGATTGTTGTTCATCCATTCACTCTTGTCCAGCTCTTCCTGACCCCAATGGACCATTGCATGCAAGACCCTCTATGATCTCCTGAAGTCTGTCCACACTCATGTTCATTGCTTCCATGACACCATCTTTTCATCTCATCCTCTGCTATCCCCTTTTCCTGTTGCCTTGTTTCCCAACATGAGTCTTTTTTGAGTCCTGTCTTCTCATTATGTAGCCAGTGTATTTAAGCTTCAGTATTTGTCCCTTGTTGTCCACGGGACCCTCAAAAGTTTTCTCTAGCACCACAATTCAAAAGCATCGATTCCGTGGTAGTGAGATTTCCTCATAGGCCAGTGCTCACAGCCATGCATCGCTCCTGGAAGATGTTATACCCACACAGCTAACTGTAGGCAGGATAGGCAGCGGTGGACACATTTTTGATGGGAGTTGGAGAACTCATTAATATTTCACTATAATGATGATTAAAACATCACCCTTTATAGTATGCTAGCACAAGATCATTTATTTAAAACACTCTCCTTTGTATTTATGGTCCCATCAAGGATGTTGTATTAACATGATTTTTGCAGCATATTCAAATGTATTAAACTTGCTTTGTTTCTGTAATTCCAGCTTGGGATAGGAACTAAACTAACTTTGCCCATGAGTAAGAAAATAAGAAGAGGTTAGTGGTGGACTGGGGATAGTGGACAAGGAAGTAAAGACTGTCACCTGGCTGGTGTGACTTCTTATGAAGGGCAAGAAACAAATCAAAGAAATAACTGCTTTTGGTTATAGTGTTAATTTAATGAGTGACCTGCTAAGCAGGCTCTGACAAGAACACACTTAGCACAGGGCCTGGCCCAGGTATGTCCTTGATCAGTACTTGCTGGCTGACACAGGAGAAAGAAATTGGACTAAAAGTTGATCTGAAGTCTAATTAACTTGCTGTGTGACCTTGGATAAGTCACTTGGCTTCTCTGGCCTCGTTTCCTCATCTACAAAATTATAGGGTTGGATAAGATGATCGAATATTGCCTCCTGACTCTGCCGTTCTGAGATTCTATGAAATTGCCATAACGAGAGCAAGGTCAGTCTGTGGTCTCCTTTGCAGGGTTATCTGCCTTCACAAACCGCAGGCTTAACTCTATGCAGGCGAGGGTGATCTGACTCTTGTTCCCTGCTTGTAATGGTTCTTGGTCACTTAGCTAACAAATTATTCCCTAATAGATTCTTCCCCAAGAAGTATTACATACTTGTAAACTAAGTACATCGCTTTAATCCTGGCCGTGTGATTTAACAAGTTGTTGAATTGTTTCCCGATTCCCATAGAAGCTCAGTGTGTGTGATAGTGGGAACCTGAGAGTCTAGCCTGAGTCTGTTTGCACTTTTAGGTGTTGCCTCTAAGCAGTTCACAGGAGCAAAGCTTTAGAGCTGGCAAAGACCCCAAGGACCATTCAGCGCAACCCCTCCCTCTGCAGATGAAGAAACAGTCCCAGAAAGCATGTGATTTACCCAAGCAATACTTGGGGCTGTCAACATTTAAATTCTGTCCTTTAAACTTTAAGTGCATCACTCTGTCCAAAGGTAGACCATATCTATGTTAGCACTCTCCTGCCTTTCTTTATTTCAGCTATAGGCATTACTAAGTTGTCAGCGTGTGCCGTGCATTGCACTAAGTGCTGGGGACACAAAGACAGAGTGAAGTAGTCCCCATCCTCTAGGAGCTTATCTTCTACCGGGGGATATCACATGGAGCTGTGTAAGTATATGAAAAAGACGAGGTAGCATGAGGAGGAAATGTTGCCAGCAGCTAGCAGCATCAGAGAACAGGGGCTCTTAACCTCAGAGGCTGCTTAGACATCTTTTAGATTTGATAACTGTATTTTGCTTAAATTGGTTTCTTGTATAAACTTCTGTATTTTATTTTATTCATTTAACAACCTTATTCTGAGAAAGCCTAGGCTACCCCAGGCTGCCAAAGGGGTCCATCACAAGGCAGGTTAAGAAAGGTGATTCATCATTAATATGCCGTAGACAACATCCTTGCCACCACTCTCACAGTTCGCTGCCTTGCGTAAGTGTTTACAGGCCACATCCAGTTCCACTAACTGATGGTCTTCATGCTCACGCTTATACTAACCCTTGTTTGTCATCTTTTACCTCTTTTTCCTGCTCCCCTCATAACTGATGCTCCATGCTTGAGCCAGCTGGTGCCGTTTGCCCAGTTAGCCAGGGCTGATCCCATCCTCCAAAGAAGTCACGAATGGAGACTTTCTTACAGAGCTCGGAGGTGTCTCCCATTATCTGCTCCTTGGAGGGTGGAGGTAGTTTCATGGAAGAATTTCCTCGTAACTGGAGTCTTTTAACTTGCCAGTGCCTTTATCCATTCTTCTCTCATGACAGAGCCAGGGCTCTAGGAAGCACCAAAACTAGAAAGCACTAAACACTTTTGTAAACCCATTTTTAAAGAAAATATTTACAAGATGGATTCTCCACACTCTGATGTCTTAAACTTTTCATCTTTTCTGGTTAACTCCAAGGTCATCATTATGAATGTGAATTGGGACCGTGTCCCTGATTCAGACACTTCTTTGGGGTGATGAGGCAGGGGCCGTTTGCCCCAGCTACACTGTCCTAGGCACCTGTGACTTTTTGTCACTCTCCTCACACACCATCGGCTGGTGCATCTTGCAGTCGTCAGTGGGTCGCCTTTGACGCTTCTCCTGACCTCTTCTGATTTGCTGGGGACTTGGAACGTGGGTCACCAGGCTTGTTATAAATACGTGTTAACAGAATAGTCTCCAAGCAAGCACCCGAAGGTTTCTTCTCTGAGCAGAGCTGGTGGATTTTCTGCACCGGACTAGTTCTTGGTTCTTGACTGTCTTAAATGGTGAATGTGTTACTGTGCCTTGATTCTCCACAGAGATCTCCGACAAAGAGGAATGCCCCCTCCCCCCAGATCTTTACTTTGAATGGCATCCCCATTATTCTCTTTCAGAAATGGAAACCATTCATCCATGTGCTCTCACTTTTCCCCAAACCTAAAGAGGGATTAAGGTGATGCATTCACAGCACTTTTAAGGGGGTTTCTACTACCTCCTCAGACCTGGAGAAAATGGCGCCATCATTGAAAGGCAGTGTCACTTAGTGGGTAGAGAACCAGCCTCAACACAGGAAGCCGTGGGTTCAGGTCATGCCTCTGCAGAACACAGGCTGTGTGATCCCAGACCAGGCACTTTACCTCTCAGGGCCTCGGCAGTTCTCTGGGACTAGAAGCTGCCGCCAGCTGCAGAGGCGATGCTTTGTGAACAAAGTCATAGGTCTGGTAATGAAGAAGCAGAACCTTGTCACCTTCCATCCTGGAGGAGGTGACATGGCACAGTGCACAGCTGCAGCTTTACAGGACAGAAGGCTTAGCAGACTTGGGTTCAAATCCTGGCCTGGCCACTAGTGTGACCTTGGGCAAGTCCCTTCCCTGGACTTCAGTGCAGCAGGGAGGGGGGAGAAGGGGAGGGCAGCATCAGACTGTGACTTAAAAAGCATTTACCAGCTTCAATCTGTGACTTTATGAGCATGGATAGTCACAAGACCTGGCTATGAGCCCCAGCTGTGCCACCTTGAGGTGGTCACTTCCCTTCCCTGGGCCTCAGTTTGCACATCTGTGAAATAAGGAGGTTGGACTAGGTGACATGAGGGCTCCTCCAGTTCCTTATCTTTGGCGCCTGTTTCACTATTCCAGTCTGACGTTCCAGATCCTCTTTCCTTTTGGGGGTGCAGAAAGGGAATTTGTTTTCCTTCAAAGGTCCGTCATTTTCCCTCAGACTCAGATCAGACCCAGCAAGCACCAGCTTTTGCAAAGGGACCAACTAGAGCAGAGGATAGCGGTGAACACGGTAGGGTTTGTGTCCCTGGGGAGGCTGTGCCCCCGGAAGCTGGAGGACATGGATTCATCACGTGCCCACTCAGCACAGTTGGGTTGCTTTCAGCTGCTGGAGAAGAGGACAGTGGGACCATCCTAGGGCTAAAGTTGAGCAAGAGATGAGCAATGATTGTGCAGAATGGTGAGGATGATGGAGAGGTAAGGGCCAAGCGGGGCCTAAAGCTTGGAAGAATTGGAGGCACTGGCAGGAGAGGGGGAGGTGTGAGGAAGGGGAGGAGGTCAGGGCAGCCTTCCCTTGTGTCATGGGTGCAGCCTGTGCACTGGACAGGAACACGGTTCATTTGTATTTCTTCGTTAGCAGTAGACTTGGGTTTGAACCTCAGGCCTGACATCGAGAATTCTAGGATCCAGGTCCAGAGAGGACCTTAGAGGTCAGTGAAGCTGACCTGCTACTTTCCTGAGGAGGATTTTCACTAAAGTGCTTTCATAGGATCTCACGATGTTCCAACAGGAAAAGATGGTAAGATCTCAGATCTAAAGCTACAAGTGATCTTGGAGGTCGTCTCAGTCTGGCCTCCTCATTGAGGCTCGGCTTAGATGAAGTGACTACCCCAAGGTCCCTGAGCTGTGTAGCTCTGAGAACTTTAAATCGTCATCTAAAGGTGAACTGCATGGTGTTCTGTACCTAATGAGTGCTTTTTAAACTGGGTGACTATGTGCCAGTCATAAAGTTGAAAGGTTCTCACAGCTCATCTCCCATTTTACAAATGAAGAAACTGAGGCCCACAGAGGGGCAGTGACAGATGGGGAAGCCTGTCCTACCTTGCAGCTCTCAGGGCCTCAGGCTCCTCACCCATAGAGTGAAGGTGTTAGACTAGAGGACCTTTAGGTCACTTTCGGCTCTGAATCCACATCCTCACGGTACTACATTATGTTCATCTTTGGGGTGGGCCGTTGTCCTACAGTTCCATACTGAACTTTATTATTTCTCTGTAGCTTGTCATTTTGTGATGAAATGCACAAATGATTTGGTCCTACTCTATTGTTTCCAGCCAGGTGTAAAATGAACTGGGAGAGATCCATGTGAGTTTTGTACATAACTCTTTGTCTTGATTGCCATGCAATTAAAATAATTTTTAGAAAGAACATTTCACCAGGGGAGGGGCATGGGAACGGTGCATCACTGCTTTGGGATTCCAGTTTGAAGGAAGCAAATGTAGATCTTAACTGAAAGTGGGGATAAGGGAGAGCTGTGTAATCACAGATTACATATCTCGATGTTGTTTCTTTGAGCAGATCAGTCCTCAAAGGTGATTCTAGACAATCCTAGAGACTAGAAGGTTGGACACAAAGGCTTCCTACCCCTGGAGCCGACAGAGGCTGGAAATGCAGCCCATTCATCGTCTCGGGCTTGGTTACTTTTTCTTAACTGCTTTTTTTTTTTTTAATAAGAGGGATCCAGTGTGTGTGTGTGGAGAGCAGGTCATGAATCAGCATCTGTTTGTGGTGTAAAAAGGGAGGGAGAGGAAGAAAATGTGCCTCATTAGCCAAGGTTGTAGATTCTTGACACTGTATTAAGTCACAGAGGCTTAGCCACTGTCTTGAGATTTTGTTTTTATTACATTCAAGGTATTAAGACAAGTACAAAATAACTTTGAATTCAGGATACCGTATCAGTCCATAAAAAATAGGAAAAATTGAAGGTTTACCAGTGTGAAGAAGTTTACAAACATGACTAGATATTCGAGCTAGGGCAGGAACAGCAACGACAACCAAAAAGAACCAAACCAAGACCTCATCACATGAAATAGATTGAGAGTTTGCGTAGTTGGTGCCAGCGTGATGGGGTTCTTCCCCCTCCCCACCCCTCAGACTAACCAAAGAGGGACAGCTACGGTGCTTTATTTACTTCAGACCACCAAAACTTGAAAGAAAAAGAATCCTATGCTTACAACTATGAGCATAACTACTAGGCCTCGCTGCTTCTATAGGACAGCCTTTGCCAAGACATGCCTAATTCCCTTTTTCTAGGCTGGAAGGAACAGTGTCTGTAATATATGCTAAAGCAGCATAACTTTATCTTAAATAATTGTTTTTTAAAAAGAGAAGGAAAAAGTTACAACCCACATATAAATGAACACTTTTGTCAGTCTAGATACCACAAAGGCCAACTTCTCTGGCACATGCATCTCATGAAGAACAAACCGTGGATCTCCCCCCTCTCCCCTCCTCCCACCACCCTTTGGCTGGCAACACAAGGTCTACGCTACACTGCCTGCTCCAGCCAGGAATACCCCCCCCCTACAGTAAGCTACCTGGACCCAGGCAAACCCCAGTCTCCCCTGGCCCACAAAGTGCTGATCTCCAGAAATCTTGCTAGAAGCCACTGAAAAAGCTTCTGGGTGGGTGCCCCATGTTGAGCACCGTTTACCTTTTTAACAGTTCACCTCTAAAGATGAGAGGCAATTAGTAAGCCTGGGGCTTGCCTCTGTGATGCAGAGATAACTGCTTTTTTGCAGGTCATTTTGTTAATGCCTTACAATACTAAAAGTGATAGATGTTTTAATTACTGTATTTTCAGTTCATTTCATTTGAGAGGCCACCAGCCCCAGATTACTGGGAAGCATAAGCTTCACCTTTCAAAACAAAAACAATAAGAAGAGAAAGGAGCAAAATGCCCAAATCACCAAGGTCAAGCTTGGTTTCCCAGACCTTCTCTTGTCTCACGCTGTATTTTGGAAAGCTATCATTGCTCCTAACAAGGATGGCGGGGAGGACGTATTTTACAAATGCTGGAGGAACGCGAGGACAGCCTGTCCTGCTCACAACTTGTCCACTCCCCAGTGCCTACACATCCAAGACATTTTGCTGGGCAGAAAACCCAAGCTGAATCCAGCCCTCTGGGACATAAATTTCCTTAGTGCAGTTCAGAGTAAATGCTTAAGATTTGGCATATAGTAAAGAAATATTGGCACAACACTCTGTCCATCTGTTCAGTTTCACATATAAATATTCAGATCTTTGGGCACTGGCGTCCTCAGATTCTTCAGCCAATCTGCACCACTTTTCTGTCACCAAGAATCCCATCTTTTCCCTTTGGATACTGGAGGGAGAGCTGTTTGATGTCGTTGTCCAGGCTTCGGTCTGCAGGGGAAGAGCTGCTGCTGGTGCCAGCGCTCCTGTTATTGTTGGCTTTGTCACTTGTCTTGTTCTCAGCCCCTTCTGCCCTGTCTCCTGAAGGACAACAATGAGACAAACAGGATTAAAATACAGCACGACTACGAGACGCCATGGGGTCGCTCAGGGAGCCTGGCAGAACGTGGGGGCCAGTACATGCTGCTGGTCTGCTCGGTGTGCTTCTCCCATGCTTGACACCAGCTCCAAACGTGTCTGCCTTTCAATACGTGGGGAAACAGACCCAGCCAGTCTGGAGGGGATCAAAGTCCTGCCTAATCCCTGAGAAGAGCTGAAGGTGGTGGACAGAGATTTGTTGCTATGAAGACAGGGCTGGGCCCACAGAAGGTGCCAAATTACATTGAGTTGAGGAAGCAATTTACAAAAAACCTGAATTCTCTACCACCCTCCTAACTAAACCCTCCCCTTACCAAGATACCTGCTCCTATAAAAAGATGGGATTTTATGGGCACCAAGAACTCTCACTCAAGTTCCCTCTGGGGGCAGCTAGGTGGCGCAGTGAGTAGAGCACCAGCCCTGGAATCAGGAGGACCTGAGTTCAAATGTGTCCTTGACGTGTACTTGCTGTGTGGCCTTGGGCAAGTCACTTAACCCTAAGTGCCCTGCCTTCCCCCAGCAAAAAGAAAAAAAAAGAGAAGAAAAGCTCCTTCTGTCAAAGTCGCCTAGGTCCCAGTGTGACCTGAATCCAGCTCTTCCTGGCTGATTCTCTAGCTACTCTCGCATCCCGTCTCTAAGGGCATGTCTGAAAGGCAAAGGGAACAAGCATTTATGTAGCACCTACTATGGGCCAGGCCCATTGCTAAGCACTTTACAAATATCTCATTGGATCCTCGCGACAATTCTGTCAGGCGGGTGCTGTTAGGATTCCTGTTTTATAGTTAAGTGATTTGTCCAAGGTCACAGCTTAAATGTCTAAGGCTGGGCTTGAACTCAATTCTTCCTGACTCCAAATTTTGCACTCTTCAGGCCACTGGCTGCCTGCTTAAAATAAGTGAGTTTGTTCAGCTTTGGGAGGCAAAAGGGAAAATGATATTTGCAAAGAGTAGTTGTCGTCCCCCCCAGTTGAGCCATGTGAATGTGGGAGGGGACTTGATCCACCAATGGCTTTTCGAGGACTACAGCCCAGTCAGTGCAAGGCAGAGGGGGGTGGGAAGAGAAAAGGTCATGCCCCTTACCTCTTTCCACTTCGCACTCTGGAGATGAAGCCCCACTGCATTCACTCCGAGGACCCAGCACAGGAAACATGATCCCAAACTCTGAGAGAGACATAGGGCTGGGCAGATCGAGGCTGCCAGGCCTCATGACAAGCGAGAGCGGGCTCGGAAGCTCATAAGGACTCGTCGGCCCCGAACTGAAGCTGGACACAGACTGGGTTTCAGAATCCTCTTCTGACACCAAGCTGCTGCAGTTGTCATCTTCCAGTGCTTCCGAGGCCACTGCAGCGTTGGAGAGAACACAAGGCTCGCTGGGTTTGCCAAACGACAAGCCGTCTCTTACAGTCCGCTTTGGGGAGCAGGCAGACAGGTTTACAGGAACTAACACCCCTCGAGGCTGTGCTTTCGCCCCCTCGCCCCCTGTGGGTGACAAAAGGAGAGGGCAATTTCTTTCCCTTTCTTTGAAAGGAAAGAAAATACAGGGATGAGACCTACACCGTATGGGAGTGAACGACCACTAGACAAGTCATAGG
The DNA here is from genome assembly GCA_028646595.1 of Phalanger gymnotis. Lineage (NCBI taxonomy): Eukaryota > Metazoa > Chordata > Mammalia > Diprotodontia > Phalangeridae > Phalanger > Phalanger gymnotis. The sequence continues at coordinate 29,152,838 of CM053623.1, read as the reverse complement.
GGCATGAAATGACCTATAAGTCATCTTTAAACCCCTTTTAAACTCCTTGCACAGAAATCAATAAGGAAGAGTCTCTTTCCTTTCCCATTTATTAGTGGAGAATGGCAGCTGCCTGAGCCTTATCTGGGTGGCAAGGGGAAGAAATCCAGCTACAGATCCCAGAACAAGGGAAAAACAAAATGTCAGAATGTCTCTTTGCATGGGGTCTGTAACACAGTAGGTCTGCTCCTCCCCCACCCCAGGGCCAGTGGCCTCAGGGAATGGGTATGTAACTATTTTCTCACGTTCTCAGTGAGACCAGAAGTCCTTCCTTGCCTGTATGTAACAAATTGAGACCCAGAAACCCAGCATTAGGTCTGGAAGCCACCTCAAGGCTTGGGGGCCCTGCCCTCCAAAAACAGCACAAGCCAATCAGACCGGAGAGGCCTGTACAGCCCTAGACAGAGAGGAGGGAGGAGCAGCTGCCATTTCCCTGAAACTCATGTTCCTTCAAAGCGCTGCTACTTCCAGACTCCCCCTGGCCTGGACCACCGGACACTTCCCTATCATAGCTCCTGTGACCCGATGTCATGCTGACCTCTTGAGACAGCACAGAGTCAGGGGGCTCTAGGTTAGAGCCCGCCTCAGTCACAGCCTCTCAGCTCCACTAGCTTTTTCTATAAATAAGGGGGAGGGGCTGCTGAACTAGATGACCCCGAGGTCCCTTCGAGCTCTCATTCTGTGATCCTGCAAGATTCCTGTTTCCCCCAGGAGGGGTCTGTTCCAGACATTATTAATTGCCTCTGGTCAACCTCAATCTCTGTCCTAAAGGTGGCTTGGCAACAAGTTGATTGGACCCTTTCTCCCCTCTACTTCTCCCTTATTTTTAAGCATGAACACATGAAAAATAACTTCATTTAACTGCCACCATGGGAAAGAGGCACTCATTGTCATGAGCTGAGAAAGTAAAGGCCTAACAGAACAAGAAAAGACATTTGGAGGAAGAGACTAAGATCACAGAGGGGTCATGTGGAGTCATGGAGAATATGCTGGATATGGAGTTTGGAGAAAATGCATTCAGATATGGCCTTTGACATCTAGTAGCTGTGTGACCAGAAATAAGTTACTCAACCCTTCTGAGCTTCCATCTGTCCTGTCCCTTGTGTGTGTGTGGGGGGGGGGGGCACACCAAGGCACATAAATGTTAGGTATAGTTATTTGGAGGGTCCTATTGAGTATAAAGTAGAGGTTCTTATGACTCTGAACTTTTTAAAAATTATATTTTGATAGCTATTTAAATATAATTGGTTTCTTATGTAGTCCTGTGTATTTTATACATTTAAAAATGTCATTCTGAGAAGAGGTCCCTAGGCCACAAAACTGTTGAAAGTGGGAGGAGGGGTCCATGACACAAAAAAAGGTCGAGAGCCAACCACTGCTCTACAAAGAAACCCTGAATAGGCCATCTTTTGTGCCCTCAGATGATAGAAGACAGTATGAAGGAAAGCCAGCCCAAAGTGACATCTCAAATGGGCACAGCTCCCAAAGGAGGGCTATCCTATGGAGCCAGACATAAGAGAAGAGTCCTCATTAGCAGGAAAGGGAAGAGAACTCTTGTCCCTAATGGATCAAGCAAGTCTTTTCTTCCTTGATCCTTCCTTTCAGGATGTTTATGTTGTCACTTTAAGACGTGAAACCCCCAGGAGTTGCCCAGGGCCAGGATCTCCCCTTGTCTCCACAAGATACACCTTTTCCCCCACTTGCCCTCTGACCTTCCCTCTCACCTGAAGCGGAGTCAAACTCTGGCTTGTTCCTGGAGAGCTCCTCTGCAGACGTATTGCTGCCCTCAGCTCCCACCCCACAGCCCCGGGGACCCATGGCGCTGGACCGCCTCCGCTCATGGATCTCATCAGAAATCATCTCCAGGTTCTTCAGTGCTGTCTTGTACTCGCCTTTAGCCAGAGACAGTTTAGCCTGCAGATCGTCCACGATTTTCTTCAGTTGCTGATAAACAGAATGAGAAGAGAACACTCACTAAGACAAATGACCACCAACCTACCCAGTGAAAACTGATGAATAAAGTGCCTCCTAGTGGGCTCCCCTTTGGCGGAGAGCCAAAGACAAAATCTAGACTGACCCCTGGCCTTAGGGGGCTTACGTTCTACTAGACGCTTACTTTGTAGCAAGGACATTTTCTGTAGGGAAAACCCAAAACACTTTCCTGCCCTAAACCTGGAGAGTTATTTTAAAGACCTTTTCAAATAGAAATCAAGAACCTTCACCCTGATCCCTGACTTTCCCAGTCTCCTGACTCCAGGCCTAGAGTCTGTCCCTCCTGCCTGAAATGCACTCCTCCATCTCTGCCTTTTGGTTCCCAGATCCCTTCGATGGTCAGCTCAAGTGCCACCCCTTGCCAGAACTCTTCTGTTTCCTCCATATCCCACTCCAACTCCTCCGTATCTGTCCCATCAGTTTCATAGATCCTAAGTTAAGGTGTGAGAGCTGCTTTCACATTTCTCTTTGTATGCTCAGTGCCTTTGCTCTAAATGTTTATTGAATCTACTGAGTGAACTATCACCGAACTGTTTTGTTCACCAGATGACATTACCCAGAACCCTCCCCCAATACCTGAGAGGTGCTGGCAAAGTACAGGCTTAAAAACTAGAGAATTGTGAATCATAGAAGGGAAGCCCACACAGGAGCACCATAGCACCACTCAGCACACAGCCTCCAGCCTCAGTCCTTCATACTATCTAGAGAGCCCCTGAAGGGCATTTTCAGAGGGCTATTAGAAATTGCCCAGAATTCACAGAGACTCTGCCAAGCTTCCCTATTAAAAACAGCCTATTCCATCATCACCCTTCTCCCCCCCTCCCCAAGGTACAGCAGACTAGTTAATCTATCTGAAACGTGCCCAGTGTCCACAACAGCTTGCAATCTAGAGGAATCATAGCAACAGAGAGAAAATGGCATACCACACATACCTCGAGCTGTACATAGTACTTTGCCTTGAGTTCATAATAAGGTCTGCAGAAAACAGGGAAAGAAAGGAAAATTTATTACCGTGACCATAGTAACTCTAAGGGATGTTTCACAGGCCTTTTTTGAATGCTGAGTACTGTAGAAGTTATTTCTGAGACTGCAGGTTCCGGTTTGGTTCCAAGGCATGAACACCTTGCTGAGCTAGTGAAATCATCTCCTCACCCTCCACTCCCACCTTGGCTCCCTGACCAATAACCAGGAGAAGAGGCAGACCAGTGCCAAATATGGCTGGGGTCAATCATCAAAGGCCATGTACTTCCCTTACCTTTGGACACTGAAGTTCACTTTCCTGGCCAGAGTCACTATTTCTTAAGTCATAATCCTGATCCATAATTAAGAGAGAGATACCAGAATTGAGACAAACTCCTTGTGGGGCTTAACTATGACGTCAGACAAGGCTAAAGATGAGGCAGGGGGAGATGTGAGGGATGCACCCCTCCCACATCCCTTCCATTATGAAACCAGCTGAGGACTTTGGAGCAATAGCTGCCAAACACAGCAAGATCTTGGAAAGAAGCTACATGTAGAATTTACAGTGCTTTCTCCAGGGACACACACCCCAGATAGCCTGACAGCTCCAACCATTGTGCAGATCTTTGTGGGTAACAAGGATTTAGAGAGGCGAGCATACACCATCACCTGCCTCACCAGGGCTATCATTGCTGTGCATGTCACCTAGATTCCTGATCAGGCAGGCATACAGGACTATCTACCCTACCCTAGGAGCTTTAGTCTCCAGCAGTTACCAAAACAAATATATTATTCAAGATGTTTCCTTGTCGTGAAAACTAACCATCCTACATGTTTTTGCTTCATAGAAATTGGATGAGAGGTTAACTAAATCTTGCTTTGTTGTGTTCTGAAAATTACTGAACTCAAGAAGAGAGGTGGAACTGCTGGAATCATGTAATGAAAGACATAATCTTGTCTTCAGAGCAGACATCAGCCTAAACCCTGGAGTGACGTGCTTCCATCTCAGCCCAGGTTCAAGAGAGGTTCATTCATGACTCAAATCCTATATGTGAAGCAACCCTAAGGACACCCATAGACTCGTTGCAGACCTCACTAAATACTGATTGAATGAAAAATAAATTCTCCTTTGAGAAATCCTTTGCTGCCAGAAAGGAAGTGACATCTGCGCAGCACCACCCATGATATGGTACAGCAAAAACTGACATCCCAGAGGTATCTGTTTATAATGAAAATGAACTTCATACCCCTAGTGTTATGGAGAGAGCCTTGGACTTGAAGTTAGGAAGACTCGGGTTCAGATGCTGCTGCGTGTGTGTGCGCATGCGCACGCGCACACACACACACACTCTCTCTCTCTCGCTATAGCCACCTCCTTAGGCCTTGGATCCCTCAACTGTAAAATGAGGGGATTGGACCAGATGGCCAGTAAGGTCTCTTCTAGCTCAAAACCAGTGACCCCATGAAGTACGTTAATGACCTAACTCAAACATACCAATCCCCACCCTCCTCATGGCTTCCATCTCCACCTGCTGGCACTCGGGGAGGCTGCACAGCTTGATCACACCCTGACACAGGCTACACCAGCAGGCCTTGTTGCTGCTGCAGACTTACTTGGATTTATTGATGGCCCTCTTGAGCTTCTTTTCCAGCTGTCTCATGCGGCCCATGGCGGCGTTGTACTTGGCCGCCGTCTCCTTGTGCACCAGTTCGCTTCTTGTCTTGGTCTGCTCCGCCTCCATGACCTTCAGATGAGACAACAAGGTTCAGTTTCCAGGGCCCTAAGGCAGTCTGTCCAGTTAGAATACTATTTTCCACAGCAGTCTACTTCCAGACCAGTGGGCAACTTTTTTAACCTAGCTTCCAAAAAAGAAAGATCTCTCCCCTTTTCCCTCTCCTTATCAGCCTTTAAACCGTCTGTCAACATAGACTGGAGCATGACAAAAACACTAATAAAGCAGGAATGCCCTTTTATCCATGGGGTTGGCGTTGAGGCTGGGACCAGGACAGCACATGGGAACTTGAACCCCTCAGAGCACCTCGGAGCTGAAAACTTTAACCTCTTCTTCCCCCAAACTTCCTTCTACGCACACTCAAGCAGGCACTTTTTATCAACTGACTTGGATGACTTGTCCACCATCTAGGCAAGGTACTGCAGTGAACAGCCCAAAGTCCAGATGTCCAGCAAGAGGAGGAGAGAAAACTGTCATGGTCCAAAACCAGCTTGTGGATGGGATGCTGGACTGGGAGTCAGGAAGAGCTGGCTTTGAATTACTAGGTTCAAGTCATTTATCCTCTCTGCCTCAGTTCCTTTGTCTGCAAAATGTGTTTGACAAGTATCCATCTAGTTGGTTCAATGAATAGAGTAATGGCCTTGGAGTACGGAAAACCTGAATTGAAGTCTGGCCCCAGACACGGGCAGTGTGATCCTAGGCAAGCCACTTAATCTCTGTTCTCCGTTTCCTCATCTGTAAATTGGGAATAATAACGCCTACCTTGCAGGGTTTGAAGATAAAATGAGATATTTGTAAAGCATTTCACAAACCTTAAAGCACTGTATAAAAGCTGCCATTATTACTATTCATTTTACACTATTCTTTCCACACTTACGTGGTATTCCAAAAGTCTCAGTCCAATTTTAAGCTATAATAACTTAAAACTTTTGGGACACCCTATAGATGTATACTGTGAACTCTCTTCCTCTACAAGAAAGTCAGTTCCTGGACAGCGAGGACTATTTCCTTTCCGTCTTGACATTTCAGTGCCTTAACATTGTGATCTGAGTAATAAGCCTATTGATGGAGGCTCATAGGTCAAGAACCAGCAGTTAAAAAATGGGAAAATAAAACAATTAGGTATAAACTGACCTCTTTAGTTTATTCCCAACTGTCTTAGACTAAATATGTATTAGAAAAATGTTAAAGGAAATGTTTTCTCCTCTAAAATGTATCACCCTAACCCTATCTCTCTCTCCGTTCTAATCCCCAATAGAGAAAAACTTTTCCTTATCTTTAACCAGTCAAAACCTAGCAATCAAATAAAAAGGGGGTTCTTAACAAAGGAAGCAAAGACCAGACAGACAGCTCTCAACACAACACATTGTTATATAGGCTTTCTTGAAATGGAAATTTATTGCTATATATACTGGAACCTCTTACATTCTGCTGTGCACATGACATGCTTTTTTTCCTTATATATTTAAGTTTATGTGTTTTTCTTATTGTGTATTTAAATTTCAGTAATTAAAAGGGGGAGTTCTTAGCCTTTTTTGTCTCAGACCCCATTGGCAGTGTCTGGTGAGGCTTATGGACCCTTTCTCAGAATGTTTTTAAATGCACAAAATGAAATACATAGGATTATAGAGGAAATCAGTTATGTTGAAATAGTTATCAAAATATTTAAAACAACAATAACAGTATCTATGTCTAAGGTTTACAAAGTGTTTTTCAGATATCTCATTTTATCCTCAAGAACCCTTGACCCTTTCTCAAAATAATGTTTTATTATTATCACTATGCTATTAACCCTGAGAGGTAGGTGCTATTATAATGTCTTATTTTAAAGATGAGAAAACTAAGGCAGCGGTTAAGTGTCTTGCCTAAAGTCACACCACTATTCAGTATCTGGGGCAGGATTTGAACTTGGGTCTTCCTGACTGCAGGTCCAGCAGGTATTCACTCTGGCCATTGTTGTTCTCTTTTAACAAGGTCCAGAGATCCTAATGCGAGAATCCTTGCAATAAAGCAAGAAAAATCAACAAGAAAGTCAACACTTATTTATCTTTGAGAAACCACAGCCTTCCCCCATGTTCCAAAACACATCTCTACCCTCACAAATTGCATTGAGTACAAAACCAAGGACTTTCCAATCCACGAGAGTCCATTAGCGTATTTACAACTTTCCAGCTCTCATTTGTTAAGATGAGACACCTGGCAACAAAAGCACCATCCCTTCTGAGAACAGAAGTATCTTACGTGGGGAAGGAGCTTCTGCAGTTACCTGGTCCAGCCACCATAGCATCCCTGACGATGGGTCCTTCAGCATTCATTCAGATAAGGGAACACTTAGGCTGCCCACCCTCCCCAGCATGAATCCTTCCCCCTTCCCTGGGAAATGAATTCCACTTTAAGACAGCTCACATTTTTGAGATGTTTTCCTTGACATAAACCAAGGTCTGCCTTTCCCATACCATCCACCTATTGTCTATTGAGCCAGAAGAAACAATCCTAATCCCTCTTCCCTTGTGACAATCTTTCAGATACCTGCATCCAGCTACCATGGCCTTCTCCAGGTCCTCTATTCTCTGGACTAAACACCCTCAGTCCCTTCCAGTGATCTTTGGATAGCCTGCCATCTTTCACATGGCTGTCAATTTTACTGAGTTTTCTGGTATTCTAGGGCTCTGTATAAACAGAAGCCTCAATCTAATGCCATATGCTACTGTGTCATCATGGAGGAGTTGTACCCTGCAGCCCAGATCTGCTGGGAAATCTGGCTGCAGTCTGCGTAAATGTATTTTAAATACTCAGGTGGGGGAGGAAAATGGCCTAGTCCTCATCATAGTTGAAATTAAGCTGTTCAGGCTGGTTCTCAAAGGTTAAGGACACCCCCGTTGTAGGGTCTTGTCTCTTGTTTCACTGGCTCATGATTCAGTTTTATCCATGGGGGGAGGGGGGGAGGAACAAGCATTGATTAAGCACCTACTGTGTGCCAGGCACTGTGCCCTGGATCTGGGTTCAGAGGAATTCCTGGTTTGCTCTTTACTACCTGTAGGACAGTTCTGAAGCTATGATGCTATACACTACAAAGGGGATGATTCAGTATTGCTACGAGAAAAGCTTCGTAACAAAGCATGGCATGGGCTGCCTCCAGAAGTACAGGTCTCCACTCCCCACCCCACCTCCACTAGAGATCGTCAAGCAGGGGAGAGATGAAACTTTTGTTTTTCTGTCTCTCCTGGATTTTGTTGGTAATACACAGAAAAGCTAAAGATTTTTGTAAATCTAGTTCTCAACTGGTTCCTTTGATAAAACTATTAATTATTTCTGTTAGTTTTTTTCACTGACTTACTAGAGTTTTCTGGGTATATTTTCACACATTTCAATACTCCCATTGTGGGCTCCCTCCAGCCATACAGATCAAAACCCAGTCATACCTACCTATCCTGTCTCATTCTTGTCAATCAGATGACAAGAGTTTAAGTGCCTGCTGTGTAACAGGCACTGCACTATGAACATATATTTTTATAAATACACCTCCTAGTGCACCCAACATGCTGGGAGCCTTCTTTTAATATCATACGGATGGAGACTCACAGAGCATGTGAGCTGTTCACCAAGTTATCCTTCAGAGCCTGCGGCTCTTTTCCCTTTTCTACATCTTCCACACTTCTGTCATTTCCCTCCTGCAACATGCAACCCTTCTGGGTCATCTCTTGAACTACGTATCACAGTTTGGACAACAGGCATTCTTCGTCCCCTTGGCTTTTCTTGGATGGATAATGAGCCTCCTTAGAAGGCTCTGAAATAGCTCCTTTAATCAACAGAGCATAATCTGCAAAGAGAAGCATTTGAAGGACCTCAGCACCATCTGTATACAAACTCTTCTTCACTTTTGGACTGCATTGGAAATCCCACATAAAGTGGTGAAGACTGTTGATGGGTACGCATCTTATCTAATTCCAACCTGTCGAACAAAGTCACCTCTGACATTACATCTTTAAAGGAATTTTGTATGACTTTGACATATGCGGAAGAGACGCCTTATTGGAAGAAAGCCTGTAGGCTGCTTTTGGCTCCCTTTAAATCACCGTCAGTCAAAAGTACAGTGGGTTCTTGTAGTCTGTGTACCTGTCAATCAATTGTGTGACTCCAAAGATGTAGGCTGCCACTGAATATATTTATGAAAACCTGCCAGTCCCCTAATCTAATCCTAGTCTAAAGCGCGTTCCCTGCTTATCTGCAAATGGAAGTAATTTTGTCTCCTCTGGGTGAAAGAATACTGTCCTCCCTTCCTCATCTCCGTCTCTTGGCTCCCTTGGAGACACAGCTCGAATCACATCTCCTTTCTGCAGAAGGCTGTTCCCAGTCTCTTTCTCCTGCTGGTACCTTTGGAGATTACCACCTGTCATTTGCACTGTCTATCTCTTACATATACAGAGTTGTTGGATTTTTTTTTCTTCCCCATTGAAATGGAAGCTTCTTGAAGGCAGGGACCTGTTTTTGCCCTTCTTTTTAACCCTAGTGCTTAGCACAGGGCCTGACACATAGTAAGCATCTGATAAATGTCTGTTGCCCCAATTTGACTCCTCTGTACTGAGACTTATTCCTTTAATGTCTGGTTCTTGTCTTCTTGCTACAGCCCTTATTGTGCTATGACAAGTGATAGAGAAAAGGGGCAAGCATCCTGCCTGCCTTCATCTCAGGTCTTACTGGGAAAGCATCTAGGCTTCCTCCATCACATATGATCTAGTAGAGGCTAGACAACCCCTTAATTCAGTAAATCTTTATTCAGTACTTAGGGATACTCCTGGGCTCAGAAGGAGAAAATCCAATCAGTCTCAGCCCTCCAGGAAATTACATTCTCCTAGAGGAAGGGGATGTACTCACATAAGTGCCATTTGTTGGGAGTCTTGGTCAGGTATAGGTTAAATTTCATGGTCAAAGTCACTTCTAACTCAGATTCTGCAATTTAAACTGAACATAGACCTGAAACTCCCTCCTCGTGGCTAAACTGAGATAGCCAGATGGTGCAGTGTATAGAATGCCAAACTCAGAAAGGAAAGAAGGGAATAAGCATTCCAAATAGTGCCTACTGTGTGCCAGTCACTGTGCTAAACTCTTTTAAATGGTCATCTCTTGTAATCCTCACAACAACCTTGCAATAGGTGCTGATATCCCCATTTTACAGTTGAGGAAATTGAGGTAAATAGAGGTTGAGTGACTTGCCCAAGGTCACAAAGCCTCTAAATGTGAAGCTGAATTTGAACTCAGGTCTTCCTAACTCCAAGCAGCTAGGTGGCATAGTGAATGGAGCACCTTCCTGAAGTCAGGAAAGCCTGAATTCAAATCCAGCCTCAGACACTTACTAGCTGTGTGACCCAGAGCAAGTCACTTAACCCTGTTTGCCTCAGTTTCCTCTCCTGTAAAACAGCACTTTTTTTATTAGTTTGTTTCTTTTTTAAAGTTTTCAACATTCACTTCCATAAGTTTTAAATTTTCTCCCCTTCCCTAAGACAGCCTGTAATCTGATAAGGCTCTACATATACATTCCTATTAAACATATTTTCACATCAGTCACGTTGTATAGAAGAATTATAATGAATGGGAGAAACCATGAGAAAGAAAAAACAAAACAAAGCAAAAAAAGAAAATAGTCTGCTTCGCTCAAAACAGCACTTTAATAACAGTGTCTACTTGTCTACTTCACAGGGCAGGGCTGTCGTAAATAACATACATGCAGCCCTTCACAAACCTGGAAGCACGAGCCAAATGCCAGCTATTATTATGAACAAGACCAATAATGTGTCGGCTTGTCTGTCCTCTGCCTAGAGAAGAGGCCACAGAGCAAGAAAGTAAACATGATCTTAAGGCGTCCCCCGCCCTAGTCTTCAGCTCCGATTTCTCACTAGACCTGGAGTAAGAAGATGTGGGTTCACGTTGTAGTTCCACCACTTACTATATGTTCTTGGCTCTTCAACCGCTCTGGGCCTTACGTACTCTAAAGTTTCTACTTTAGGGAGATCATCTCATTTGAGCCTCGTAATAACACTGTGAGGTAGGTACCATGGCTATTATTAATCCCATTTTTATTGATGATTAGATTGAGATTTGGAGAATTATGGTCCCATGGCTAATAATAATATTTAACTTACCAACTAAGGTTTAAGTTCAGATGTGGCCTCAGATACTTACTGCGTGACCCTGAACCAGTTACTTGACCCCGTTTGCCTCAGTTTCCTCATCTGTAAAATGAGCTGGAGAAGGAAATGGCAAAGCCATCCAGTATCTTTGCTGAGAAAACCCCAAATGGGATCACGGAGAGTCAGAAACAATTAAACAAATAAAGTTTTGCTGCATACTTTATCTCCTATCCATACAAAGAGAGGGACTCACTTTGTTGACATTCCTCCTCCATCCAATTCACCACCTGGCCACTTCACTAATAAGGGTCTGAGACAAGATTGGAACCAAGGTCTTCCTAACTCCCTGTCTAGCACTCAGCCTCTCGCAGGGCGTCTCAGGCCCTTCAAGTCATAGAAAATTCATTATCATAGAAAATAAATCAGACTACAATCTAATCATTAGAAAAAGGATTTGGGGGCGGGACATGCTCTGGTGTTACCCAAAGGGCTGCCTGCTGAATAGAGGAAGGAGTTGGACCAACAAGTAAACTCCAAGATGTCCCTGGGGAAGCCAAGAGGAAGTTAGATCATGCTTTGAGAACTCACTAGGGACAATTTCAGGAAGGCACCATTGAAAAACCTGTGGGGAAAGAAAGGCTCACTTCCCCTGCCCCAGCTGACCAGCTGAGCTGCTTCCCCTTGCTTGGCATGGTATTCCAACCACAGCCCCACCCTGAGGTCCAGGGGAATCCTCGCCTCCCAACCACTGCCAAGCAGTGAGGCTTGGGTATTTACGAAGTCTGTGACTGGGCAAGTCCCCAAACCTCTCCTTGCCTTCGTTTAGTCTGTATACTGAGGGAGTCTGGGCATGATGGCTTCTAATAATCCTTCCAGCTCTAAAGCTGTGATCCTATATTCACTTTGCATTTATTTTCTATAAATTCTGTATATGCTTACATAAGCACATTTGCTTCCCTCAATAGACTGTTAGGTCTCTGAGGGCAGTAACTTTCATGTTTACTACTGTTTCATGTTTCAATCTTTATTGACTATTTAATATTTTATTCACTATTTCTGTCTCTTTTATCAAGCAATTGATAAACATTTGCTAAGCATCTGCTACATGCCAGGCACCATGATAAACACTGGGGATACAAAAACAGGCAAAAGACTGTCCTTGCCCTCAGAGAGCTAATATGCAAACAACAGCATGCAAACAAGCTACATATAGGATAAATAAGAAATAATTAAGAGAGGGAAGCCACTGGAATTAAGAGGGGTTGGGGAAAGCTTCTTACAGAGGATGAGATTTTAGTTGGGACTTTGGCATCTAGAACAGTACAGGCACACAGTAGGTACTTAATAAATGTTTGCTGATTAACTGACTATTTCACAAATTCACCTTAAACCTTGAGCTGAATTTAAAGATCCAGGTATGACCACTTGGAAGACCAAAAGCCAAACTTCCAAAGCAGGTAACCAGAAGTGGTTATTGACCTTAAAAAAAATCTTTAAGGTGCTGGGTGAGGAAAGAGACAAATTTTACTCTTGGGCTCACCTTTCATTCTAGGCTTATTGCCAACTTTTCTCTTACGACTTTGGAGCCAGTCTTAGGACACCTTCCTCCATTGATGTCAGTTACATTTTGAAGTCATGTCTCCCTTGGTGCGATTTCAGGAGTTGCTGTGGTCCCTGAGTGAGAATCTGGGAGATCCCCTTCATCTGCTTGACACAATTTAGACTGCCCTTTAACGAGGGGGTTCTAGCTCTGCTCCTCGAGGGCACGGGCTCATGAATTTAGATACAACCTTTCAGGAACACACCTGCTGCACAAAGCCTGATAACACCTGTAATCCAGACCATGATTCCACGTAACACTTCAAAAAAAAAAAAACTTTCTAAACTAAGTACCTCAAATAGTCCAAAGTATTTCATCTCTCAGATTCCTATAGTGCTCAATTCCACATACATTAAATCCCGGCTTCCTTCAGGACTCAGCTCCAGCATCACCCCTGTCAGAAGATCTTTCCCTGCTCACGCACGTGCACCCGAACACATGCACGCATGCATACACGAGCGCGCGCACACACACTCCCAGTGGCTTGCACCCTACCCTCCACAGCTACCTTCCTATCTGCTCACAGGTTGTCTCCCCTATTAGAAGGTAAGATCCTTTAGGAAAGGGACTGTTTCTGCAAGCATTTATGAAATGTTCACCATGTGCCAGGCACGGTGCTGGGCACTGGGGACACAGAGGCAGAAAGAAGGACCAGCATTCAAACAGCTGGGGAGATATGAGCTGCGCAATAAGATTAATAATGGCCAGCATTTCTATAGCATGTGTTCCCTCATTGGAGCCTGACAGCAGCCCCTTAAGGCACTATCCCCATTTTACAGATGAGGAAGTTGAGGCAGAGAGAAGCAAAGGGATTGGCTCAGTGTCACAGGGCTGACTGTCTGAGACAGGGCTAGACCAGTCATGGAAGGTCTCCTGAGAGAGGGAGGCTGGGAAAGGCCTCCTGGAGTAGGCGAGATCCCACCTTAGTCTTGAGGAATGTCAGGAAAACTTGGAGGTGAAGGAGTAGAGATGAGCACAGAGTTTAAACGTAGACACACAGGGAGAAGGAGAGAAACAGAAGCATGAAGCATCTGGATGGTGGAGTAGATAGAGCACTGAGCTTAAGTCAGGAAGACCCCAGTTCAAATCTTGAGTTCAAACCTGTCTGCCTCAGTTTCCCCAACTGAAAAATGGGGATAATAATACTGCCTGCCTCAGTGTTGTGAGACTCAAAGGAGATCATCATGTAAGGCACTCACTCAGCACAGGATCTGGCCTTATAGAAATTCTATTATTGTTACAGAAAGAAAGAAAAACAGACGGAGAAAGAGAGAGAAAGCTGCTTAGAATGAGGGTGTGCGCTAACAAGTGTGTAAGAAGAATGCTGCAGAGGGGACTGGGATGAGGACAGGAAGCAGAGAGATTCTGATAAAAAGCTCTAAGAAAGCTGGAGGAGGGCCTCAGGAAGGGCTACGTGGAAGAGGCAAGCTTCAGATGCATTGAGGCCGTGTTGGGCGAGATGAGATGGGGAACAGCCAGCAGGGTCACGGATTTAGATCCAAAATGGACTGTAAGGGGCCATCCAGTGTACTCCCCCCATTCTACATATAAGCTCACTGAGACCCAGAGAGTTTGAGGGTCTTGCCTAAAGTCATCCAGGTAATAAGTGGAAGGGGCAGGATTTGAACCCAGATCTCTGAGACCAAATTAAGCACCCTTTCTACTGTACCACATAGGGTGAATAAGAAAGAGAAGCAAATAAATCTGGACAGGCAAGATGGAACTCAATTGCAGAAAGCCTTAAATGACAGGATAAAGGCTTTGTACTATTAAGTTAAACATAATCGGGAGCTTTCTAACTTTTTTTGTGTCATGGACCCCTTTGGCAGTCAGGCTGGCAAAGCCTACAGACCCCCCCCCAAAAAAAACATTATTTTTTAATTCATAGGATCAAAAAGAAACCAGGGATATTGAACTACAGTCATCAAAATGTTTTTAAAAAATTCATGGACCCCAGATTAAGAATCCCTGAATTAGAGGGAGGGGCAAGGAGACCAGTTAGGTTATTACAATAGTTTGGGCAAGAAACAGCCACAGAAGGTTTTGGATCACACCTGGTCTTTCCAATGGACCTCAAGCTCGGTATAAGTCAACCATGAGATGATGTAGCCAAAAGGACAAATGCAAACTTGGGCTTCCATACAAGGAGCCTAGGGTCATGAAAGGGAAAGGGGTCGCTCAGCTGGTCACTGTCCCGGAGCAGTGTATTCAGTTCTGGGCGGGCACCACATTCTGAAAAGCTGGAAAACGTTCCCAGCAGGGCGACCAGAAGGGTGAAGAACCCCAAGATCATGCTGCTGAGGGACCCCGGGGAGAAGGGGGGATGGTTAGGCTGAAGAAGAAATGCTTGGGAAGGAGAGGATGGACAGCCAACTTCAAATATGTGAAAAGCCATCCCAGGGAAGAGCTCTCGGCCCCAGTGGATGGAATTAGCAGCCATGTTCAGACTCAGCAGAGACTGTTGACCTCTTATGTCAAGGAAGGACATCCTGGTGCTTTTCAGAAAGGAAAAGGCTCAGGTATGGGTTACACTAAATGGCCTCAAAGGTCCCTTCCAACTCAGGGACTCCACATGAGACAAGGAGAGTCTCTCCAAAAAAGATGCAGCATCTGGTTTCAGGTCCTGTGGGGGAAGAGTCTGCACTCGTTGCCTTGGTGATGTTTCTTAGGCAACCAGGGAACTCCTCAGCCTGAAGCCTGGTGTCAACAGTGTGAGATGGGTGAAGTAGTTGGTGACAGAAGGGGAGGGGAGGGAGACAGTCAAACAGGGAAGCAGGAGCAGAGAGCACTGGGAGGAAGGATGGAGTGCAGTGGGCAGAGAGGAGGGCAAGACACCAGGCTAACAAGGATGACTATGAATGCCAGGGTGCATCGGCAGGATGCGCGCAGGGAGGCATGGTTTGGTTTTCAACGTTACCCTCAAGAAAACAGAGGCTGCACCATTTAGCAAGTAGATCAAAGGGCCACGAGTGAGACAGGCCTGGGCTCGAAATCCTGTCGTGTGACTCTGGGCAACTCACTTGCCCTGTCTGTGCTCCTCAGCAAGCCCAGTGTCACCTACTGACTCACAGGTTGGCCTTTGCTTTCATAAAAGAAGATCCTTAGATTTTAGAGCGGGGGGACCACGGAGATCTGGAATAATTATCTAGAGCAATGCCCTCATTTCACAGATAACACAGGTCCTCCGTGTTAGAAGCGGGCTTCAAACTCAGGTCTCCTCAGTCCAAATCCAGCAGTTCTCCACACTGATAAAATCACAGCTGTCTTCTCCTGCTTTGTCTCTGAGAAAGATGAGACGACATGGGAAATCCGTCTGGTGTTTGTGCTCCACCCCCACCGTGGATCTCCAGAGGTCATGCACTCCATGCCCCTGCCGCCAGTGGGATCGATCAGTAAATGCACAAATGTTTATTAAGCTCCTACTACGTGCCCCGGCTTCTCAGAAGGCAGCAAGAGGAGGTACAAATTCATAGAGGTAAACCTGATGTCTGCTCGGAGGGGCACGGAACCAAAGCAATGGAGGCCGACTGCCAGAAAGCAGCTTGCTCCTTCTCCCTCCCCTCCCTATGCCCCTAACATCCACAGAGAGCTAATGGAGGTCCAGAAGCCTCCAGCTATTGTAGAACACAACCAGGCTACTGGCCACATCTGGATGCCACCAAATTAAGTAGTCCCCACACCTCCCTTCCATGAGGTCTCAACACAATGCCACAACTCACACTGACATAGCACCTTCAGGTTTGCCAAGTTCTCCAGGCACCAGCTTACTGAGCCTCTCTGAAACTCTGGACAATAACAAGGAGACCTGTCTGGCCTTCAAAGCCCTTCCCATCTATCTGGTCCACACCTGTCTGTGCAGGACAGGACCGAACTCCCCTTCCCACACATCATGGTCCGACCCAACTGGCTTCCTCCCATAAAAGGAGGGAGATGAATGAGCAAGCTGCCAAGTGCACCTCGGGGGTCCTTCAGGCTCCACCTTCTCCATGAGGCCTTGCCCGATTCCCCTCTCTCCCCTGATCACCTGGTATTATTTCATATCTACCTACAAACCTACCTGCTGCCTTCTTCAGGCATGTTAGACCCTCAAGGACAGGGGTTACTTCCTTTTGTAACCTTAGTGCCTAGCACACAACAGGGGCTTAATCGATGCTTGTGCATGCCGGCAGATGAGCCCTGTGGGTACCATTATCCCCATTTTACTGATGGAGTAACTGAGGCTTGGGAAGTCTGAGTGACTTGCCCAGGGCCACAGGGCTAGTAAATGTCAGAGGCAGGATTTGAACAGCATAAAAAGAATGAAGTGCTCTGCATAGGAGAGAAATCGTCACAACAGCAAGCATTGAGAAAGCACCTACTACGTGCCAGGCGCCGTGCTAAGTGCTTTACGATCATTGCTCGATCCTCACAACTACCCTGGGAGGTAGGTGCTATTATTATGCCCATCCTACAGATGAGGAAACTGAGGCAGACTGGTGTCAGAAATGGGTCAGACCAGAGGCAGCAATGCTGAATATCAGCATCTGAAGCCCATCAGTAGGACGCTCCAGGCCGGCAAGTAATCCATCACACCCCCTGATTACTCACAGCTGCATTCGCCCTGTATCCTAGAACTCCGGGGTTTGAATGTTTACATGCTTCGGTCTCTGGCAGGCGTATCTAGACACGCCCAGAGGCCTCCAGAACAAGGAATATGGGCCATCTGGACTCTAAAATCACCCTATGGGGCTGCATCCCTGCCGTTTTCTACTTGCCCCCAGTCTGACCAGGTCCAGCAGGAAAAATAACCAGCAAAGCAGCTTCCTGCTGGCCCCAAGCTGATGAAAGCAAACCAATGTGGGTCAGGCCCCTCTTCGGTGAAGAGAAATGGTGGGAGTGTTGCCAGAACTGGAAGGTGTGGCCAAGCAGGGGACACTAGACGTACCCAGCCCAAGGAAGGAAACAAGCATTTATTAAGCACCGACTATATTCCAGACACCATGCTAAGCGCCTCACTTATATTAGCTCCTCACAACAACCCTGCCGGGTAGATTCTGTTAGAATCCCCATTTAATAGTTCAGGCAACTGAGGCAGACATAGGTAAAGTGGCCTGCCCAGGGTCACAGTCAGTAAGTGTCTGAGGCTTCCTCACTCCAGGCCCCTCTACTCACTCACTCCATCACTGCTTCATCTTCATTCTAGAGTGATTAAGGGCCTTCTGCCCCTTCAACAAACATTAAGTTCCTATTGTGGGTGAGGCATTGTGCCGGGCACTGGACATACAAGGGCCAGAAAACAAGCTGGACCAGAAACCACATCTGAATGAAAGCAAAAGTCAGGGCCCCTGGGCCAGGCCAGAGCCTTCGTGTAGGGAGGGAGGAGAGGACAGCCCCACCCAGATGTTCCCTTGCTCATGGATACACATACATGCATCTTCTACAGGGTCTACCTCCCAGCAACTCTCCTTACAGGTAACACGCCATATATGGGTGACCCCGTGTGACCCTGTGCAGCTCTCCACCCTGGTGCCTGGCACACAGTAGGCACTTAGTAAATGTTTGCTGACTGACTGATGACAGGGAAGGCTTTCCCTGGGCACGTGATGCCCATTAGTTTTTCATCTCACCTCATCCCTACCAACTTTGGGACGACTCGGCCAATTCCCTCGCCCCTCGTCGGCTCGCCACACGACGAGAGAAGAGCCCTTCTCTCCACCCTTCCCTTCACTTGGGTGTCTCCTGTTGGTGTTTCCAAATTGCCTTTTCCTTTCTGGCCTACATCTTTCGGCAGTTGTTGAGAAAGAAAATTGCTTTATCCAAAGAACCCAACCCTGCAGTCTACAGGGACAGGAAGGAGGGGGAGGAAGAAAGGACGCATCGTGACCAATTTAAAACAACTGGACCCAGAGTGCATTTCTGAAATCTGGCTCCAAAAACAGAGGCAACACCAGTGTTATGGGGCCACCCCCGTCACAGGTGTCTCCAGCAGGACCGCTAACTGGGTGCTCGGGAGCAGCTCGGCATCAGGAGTCAAGCCAAGAAGGAATAAAGTCCCTACTATGTACTGAGCACTGAGCCACACATCGAGGAGACAAAGAGCCAACAGAAAGAGGCAGCCCAGGAGAATTCTCCTGTTCTTGTCACAAGCACCTTGCCTTTCTTTGCCTGTCCCTGGCACTTAGCACAGCGTCTTCTACCTGGTATGTTTATAACTGGTAAAACTCTGTCTTTTCAAAGTATCTTACGAATCAGTCATTGGATTTCGTTGGTCTTTAAGGAGCATTGATCTAACATTAACCATGGGAAACCCAAAGTGCTCAGGAGAAAGGACTTGACCATGTGGAAAGGATGCTGCATTTGGTGTCACAGGTCCTGGGTTCAAATCCCAACTCTGTCGTGTTATGCTTTGGAAGCAGCTGGTGGTACAATGGATGAAGTGCTGGGCCTAGAATCAGGAAGATGTGAGTTCAAATACAGCCTCAGATGCTTACAAGCTGCATGACCCTGGGCAAGTCACTTACTCTCTGTGCCTCAGAGATTTATCATAAAATAAACTGGAGGAAGAAATGGCCAACTGCTCAATTCTTTGCCAAGAAAACCCCAAATGGCACCATGAAGAGTCGGGCACGACACAAACAACCAAACAACACGAAATGGGGATAATAAAACCCCCTCCCACAGCGTTGTTGTGAGGATCAAATGAGGTCTTTGTAAAGCACTTCGCAAGACCTTAAAGTCCCATATAAATGCCAGCTATTTTTGTTATTACTTAACACACCACCCCCCTTAAATCTGTTTCTTCCATCTGTAAAACAAGGCTGCACGACATCTCGGAGGTCCCTGTCACAACCTGGTGCTATCCAGCCAAGCTAGCCTTCTTGCTACTCCTTGCACGTGACACTCCCATCTCCAAGCTTTTGTACTGGCTGTCCCCTCCTCCAGGAATGCCATCCCTCTTTACCTCTGTCTGTCACATGTTTTACTTTTCTTTAAAGCTCAGCTCCAGCCCCACATTGTAACAGAGTGCCTTTCTTGACTCCCCCAGCTATGAAATCCTCTTTTATTTTTGCACATGGAAGTTCCTCGAGGGCAGGTTTCATTTTTGTTTCTGAATGGCCAGCCCTTAGTTACTATTTGTTGGCTGGCTCACTGAAGGATCCTGGGATAAATAAGCTGAGGAAACAAGCTCCTCAACAATAAAGCCCTAATTCTGCAGCTACTCCCCGACCCGCGGGAGGTCGTGGACCAGGCATGGATGCCCAGGGCCATCTGCAATGCCGGCGGGCACAAGCGCATCGCTGCCCTGGACAGTTACATGGGGCTTTCGCATTTGCAAAACCAAGGGTCTCCTTTGAGCCTCCCCCCGACCCCTGGAGACAGGCACAGCAGGTGTCATACCCGTGTCACAGATGAGGAAGTTGGGGCGGAGAGGCAGGAGGGGACTTGCCCATGCTCACCCAACTAGCTGGGAAATGCCTGAGGATTAGAATCCAGGGGGTCCTCACTGCTACAGTCACAATGCCCCTGTGTCACCAAGACCCCTTGCCCCTCCACTTACAGAAAAGTCACTGCCCATCACCAGTCCCCAAGAAGAACAGATTTCCCAGTTAAAAGACTCCCATCCTCTAGCACATATAGCAGCAAAGCAAGTGGGGAGGTGGGACGGCCCACAAGGGCTCCCTGCCTTTGAGGAACATGGTCTGGAAGCCTGCCGTCACAGTCTGTAGGACGACTAGCGTGAGTCATCAAGGATGACCTGGCAACTACGCTGGAGAGGAAGGAACAAGATGGGCTTCGAGTCAGCGCACCTGGGGTCCCTCCTTCGTCATCTCCACTGACCTCACCTGTAAATTCCACCAGCGCCACCCACCTCTCGCCCAGCAGGAGGGTGAGAAGTATGGCTGCCTTGAATGATCACATTCCCCCACACTGGGAAATGTACGTGTGTAAGGTTTTATATAAGCACGCATGCATGCACACACACAAACACACACACACACACATGTGCACACACACGATCCCAAAAGGCTTACTGTCACTTGAAGCTTTGTGGTTGGAAGTTCTTAAAGCTTCCAGCTGCACTAAGACTTTTGGGACACCCTGCATGTACGTGTACACACATATACATACATACATCATACACATACACATGCCTGTGATTTGATAGGTGAGATCTCCCAGCACAGAGAATGCCATCACCGATCCAGATAAGCAATCCTTCTATGACTTACAGTCCTCAGGAGCTCCCTGGGGCACAGCCCCGACTCCATGGCTGGCTCTGCATCCTACCCCTCTTGCTCACAAGGCTTAGACGCCCCACGCGCTCCTGCCTCAGACCAGCTCTCTGTCCACTAAGCCATCCCGGCTGTGGCAGTTCTCTCCGCAGCCACCCTGTGAGGCAGGCAGCGCAAATATCATTATTCTCATCTCTCTAAAAAATGGTGAAACTAGCTGGCATTTATATAACACTTAAGCATTTTACAAAGCACTTTACAGACATCCCATTGGGGGATTATTATCAGAAGGGAACAGAGGCAGACAGAGGTCGAGCGACACACTTGCCCAAGGTCACACAGTAAATCTCTGAGGCTGGATTTGAACTCAAGTCTTGGAGCTCCAAGTCTAGTGTTCTCTATCCGCTGAACTGCCTATCTGCTTCTTAAGGAGGAATCGAGCTGAACCTCGCTCCCTTTACAGATGAGGGAGCAGAGAGACGTTAAGGAACTTGCCCAAATTCAGCAAAGTAGCAGAGTCAGAATTCAAACCCGGGGCCCTCCGATACCAACCCCGGTGCCCTTGCCGCCGTTTAAGCTGCCTTCCAGGGATTGGAACAGATGACTCGGAAAGCCTTTTCCAGCTTTAGCTTGACGATCTACATTTTATGGAGGAGGGGCCTAGGTAAGCGGGTGCTGGTTAACACCCGGGGCTGAGGCCGCGTCATTTGCTCTGCCCACTGCACTGTCCTAACAGTCCCTCTTCCTTCACTGCCCGACAGAGGACACAGGGAAGAAAGGCTCTGGCTGGAGGCTTGGTTAATTATGTTGCTTTTCTCTAGAACATCTCTAAGTTCCGTCCTGGGTCCAGGTTCACCCTGAAGCCACCCGGACCAAAGGGAGGTTTGCACACATCTGCTCCCAAATTCAAACTCGGATTGAAAGGTGCATGTGCCGTGCCATCCTGGAGATGCCCGAGCAAAAATGAATCAAAGGGACATTGGCAGAGCCCCGGGAGAATGGCCGGCCCCAACACCCATCCATTCCCTCACCATGACCCAAAGTCTCTCGAAAAGACCTCCAGCAGAGAGATGCCTCACGGCGTTTTTGTCTTGTTTTGTTTCTGAAGAGTGGAATCACAGATTTCAGAATAACTGATGGAATGGTTTCCATCACTGGACTCTGCTGGCTTCTAGGCAGGGTGTCAGCTGGGAAACAGATGGCAGGTGGTGGTGAAGGGAGCGGTTTTGAATCATTCAGAAGCAAATGCACCAAATATTCATCTAACCCCTCTCGCAGCTATCAGAGCCCTGGCTTTGCTTGTTCTGTGGGTCCCAAATGCCTCTGAAGCCCCCCCTTCTGGTAATCAGGGCAGCCAGTAGGGAGAACAGGATTCTTCCTAGCCTGAGGTTTGTGATGGTGTCACAGCCAGATGTGGCCCCACAGCTGTGAGAGGCCACCACCAAGGACACCATTCCTGGGTTGGGGGGAGCTTCAGAAGCTGGAATACTGAAGGATTACATGACCTATCACCCCTGCAAAAATACTTAACAGCCAGCACCTGTATGGCACCACACGGTTGGCAAGTCCTCCTCTACATGGGTTACCCCACCTGGGCCTGGGAGGTAGGCAGCTCATGTGATCCCCGTTTTATAGATAATGAAGGCTGAGGGAGATGTGCTCAGGCTCACATAGCTGGGGAGCATCTGAGGCAGGATGTGAACTCAGCTCTTCCTGACTTGAGGCACGGCCACCAAGGAATCCGATAGCTGATCAGAATGGATGGGCAGACGTTGAGGGCCACAAGCATAAAACCCACACGGGTCCGGTTCCTGACCTCATATGTAAACTTACATTTCTAGCAGCCTCTTTTCCATTGGCCCACAGGCACCAGAGCAGGACCACAGCTGAGATTCATCTCTGCTTAGCCTGCCCTTGCTCCTACATTCACACGGTCCCCACCACAGCAGCCAAGGCAGCGAGATGGCTCATGGGTCTGGAATGAGGAAGGCTTGGGTTCAAATCCAGCCTCAGGCACTTATTAGCTATGTGACCCTGAGCAAGGCACTGAACTCTGCCTCAGTTTCCTCATATGTAAAATGAAGATGATGATAATAGCCCCTGCCCCCCAGGGATGTTGGAGGATACAGTAAGATAACAACTGTAAGGTACTTGGCACAAAGCCACAGCAGAGGCTATATAAATATTAGCTGCCCCTACTACTACTATTATTACATAAGATGGCACTGCAGCTGGCCAGGGTTGCAGTGATATAGAACAAAGTGGACTAGATTTAGAGTCAGGTGGAGCTGGGTTCAAATGCTGCATCTGCCACTTACTACCACCTGGGCGTGTGATCTTGGATAAGTCAACTAAACTCTCCGGGCCTCTGTTCCTCAGCTAACTCTGATCCTATGTGCTCTAAACCTGTGCTCCTAAGCCACAGACATTGGGGAAGAGTTTGATTCGACTAAATCTAGAGGACAAACAGACCAAATAAACAGTACCTGCTGCCCTCCTCTCCTGCTGTACTCTATCTAGACCCCCCCCCCCAACAAAACAAAAAGCCTCTAAAAAGCAAGACCATTTTTCCAGCTCAAGCCTGGCAATGCCAGGCCTGAGGTTCTCCCTCATGGCTGGCCTCAGTCCTGGGGGTCCCCACATGCTCTACCAATTCTCCAACTAACAGACCCCATTGTAACAGGGCAAGGTGAGGCCTCCCATCATCACATACCCCTCTGCCACCAAGGGTTTGGCCATGAATCTGATGGACCTCAAGCCACGGTAGGGGAGGAAGGAAAAAAGTCTTTCACCAAGCCCTTCTGGCATGAATTTAGTTCCTACAGAGGCAGCAGATGCTTGGTACAAAGCCCTGGCACCACTAGAGACGCTGCCTCTATGACCCTTAAGGGCCAGACTCACTTGAGAGTAGAAACCGTTGCTATGGGGCAAGCCAGTCGCAGCCACTGAGCCCCCATCAGAGGCACTTGGACTGGGTCAATAAGACGAGGGGGAAGAAGGAGAGGCAGAGAAAGGCATGAAATAAGCAAGGCCTTGTGGCTCCTACCCGCTGGGTGGCGTGATTGAGCATTTCTTGCCAGGCAGAGTCAAACTGCCGTTTGTCGTCCTCCAGGAGCCTCTGCTCTGCCAGGGAGATGGTCTCCTTGGCAGCTCGGAGAACCTCGGTTGCCCTCTGGAAGTCCTGAGTCGCCTTCTGGGCTTCAAGCTGGGCCTAGAAGAGAAACACACCAGCAGACTGAGGCAAAGCCAGACACCGGGAGGGCCCCACGGTCATGACCTAGGGTAGAAGTGGGCTCATCGCCCAAAGCACACTCCACTTAACTAAAAATGAAATACCATTTACAGGGTGCAGGGTTACTGGGGGAGAGACCCTAGTCCCTGCCCTCCCACAGCTGACAGTCTAAAAGGGGGTCAGTCCCAAATGCAAACACACAATATGCAGTATGTTTGTAGGATCCTGATTGCCAGAAGGGACCTCAGTCCAAACCTTTTGTTTTACCTTTGAGGAAAATGAGGGCAGAGGCCATGAGGGCTTTGCAATGTCACACAGTCGATAAGCATCAGAGGTGATACTTGAACCCAGGGCCTCTCGCTGACCAGAGATGCCGCACTGCCCACTGGGCGCATCACTACGCCTATTTTTGTTTCATGTGGCTCCTGGAAAACCTGTTATTTCTTCAGCCAAAATGTGACTAATTCCACGCTCGCCCTTTGTAATACTGGCCAAGAGACTGCCATCAGTTAGGAAATCCCTCATCAAGCCAGTCAGTGACCCTGGGCTGAACAGACCAGCAAGTCCAAGGGCAACACAAATAATCCTGACTCAGCAAGAAGAGACACAGAACAACAGCTGACAAGGCTGAGACCAGTCTTTCGAGTCTAAAGGGCAGTGAGGCCTTAGGGCTCCTGTTGCATGATGCTGCTGGGCCTCTCTAGCCTTCCTTCTACAATGAGGGGTCTGGACATCATAGAATCACAGGAAAATAGAACCACGGAACAGAAGGCATCTTAGAGGGCATTCTAGTCCAACCTCTCACTTTACAGATGACTAAAGTAAGGCCCCAAAAGCGTCTTGTTCACGGTCGCCCCTGCAGGGCCAGGAGGGGCGCTCACGTCCAGTGTGTCCAAATGCAGTACACCAACGGCTCTTTATACCATGGCCCCCGATGACCTCCAGAGCTCCTTCTAGGGCCAACATTCTACAGCTGAAGTAAGGACTTCCCGACAGCTGGTGCAGCCCTCAATCCACTAGGCGACCCTAGCCAATTGATGCCAGTGTAAGGTTACCCAAGAGAAGAGCAGGGTGTTGACACTCCCCAGAAAAGCAGTCATAGATCTGGTGTTTATACCCTGCCTTGCCAATACTGACTTGTTGACTCCCAGTAGGATCCAAAATCTAGAAGCCAGAGTAGGCCTTAGACACAACCATTTTACAGATGAGGAGCCTGAGGCCCAGTGAAATTGTTGAGGTCACACAGACAAGTATCAAAGGTAGAGTTTGAACCCATGTCTTGTGACCCCTGGGCCAGGACCCTTTCCACTCTGATCAACAGTTCTCAAAGTGTGGTCCAGGATATCCCAGAACTCTCCAAGACCCTTTCAGGGCCTTTCTGATGTCAAAATTATTTTTCCTAACACTAACAATATGTTTTAATTCCTAATATATTAAATTTCAATAGATAAAGCCCACATGAACAAAGCTTTCTAGGGGAAGAGCCTCAATAAAGGATCCCAAGACCAAAAATGTCCATTTTGCCTTCTCAGTTGGCTTAAGTGGGTTTGTTGAACATCTACAAAGTACTTGTTTCTCAGCCTCAGGGAAGGTGACGGGTAATAGTTTAGTTGGGGTGGGGTGGGTAGGAACCTATGACTCAGAGAAGAGATGGAGAAACATCCTACTCTACACACCCATTCTCATGTGACTTGGAGGAAGCTCTAGAAACTAAAGGAAACTGCAAACAGATCTCAGGAGCAAAGAAAGATGGACAAATCCACGCTTTTTCCCTCTGGTCCTCCAGCTTCCTCAATCTGGGAGATGTGTGATGTATCAGTAAAGGTTTCATGGGTGAAAGAATCAAGTAAGGATAAAGAAAAGCTGGGAATCGGGTCCAGCAACAAGGGAGCCTGCCCATTCCAGAGCCCTGACCTGCCCACATAAATGCATTCAAGAACCTTCAGCCCGAGGGGCATTGAGCCACCACGGTCAGATGGGCCACCAAGCAAGCAATATCCTGCACTTAGTCAAGGTCGCTCACTATGGGACCTTGAGAAGGAAGGGTGGGGGCTGACTTTTATTATGTCCAATTCCACATCGGTCAAGTGAGGTCACCTGTCCCTTTGGTGGATTTCCAAAACACAGTAGGTCCTTGAAGACTATGATGGATGGCCCTCCCCCTCACCACCACAATAACGGACAAATCTGATGAATAGTTCTTTCTGTTCCAGAAGAGACTAATTGGAGAGGGACAAATTTGCCCACAGATGCTACCCTGGAAAGGAAGAGAGACATTTGTGTCTGTTCCTTCCAAACTTGGACACGCATCTTTTTAAATCACATTAATGTTTGTTTCAAACCATGTCCAGAAGGTAACATAAATTCTAACAGTTGAATCTGTGACTCTTAATATTTTCCAGGAAGAAAGGTTTATTTTGTAGTGTGTGTGAGTGTGTGTGTATATGTTCATGTATGTGTGAGAGAATGTGTGTATGTGCGTCTAAGTGTGAGTGTGTGACTGTATGTGTGAGAATATGTGTGTGTGAATATATGTGAATGTGTGTCACAGTGTGTATGTGTGAGAAGGAAAGTGTGTGTATGTGTGTGTGTTTAAATTCTGTAACACCTAAGTTACAGTTTTGGGGTTTTTTTTTCCATTTCACTCTGCTTCTAACATGAACATCCCATTTCCCCGAAGCCCCCAAGTAACAGGACAATTCTCCAGGAAACAGGGTTTATCTCTCAGACCCTGCGGTACAAAGCCTCCAACTGCATTCCACACCTTCACAAATGAGAGAGTATCTCATGAGCTCAAGAGAATAATCAGTTCTCTGCAGAGAAGAAAGAAAAAAGGAAGCCCCCCCCGCCCCTCTATACCCCTTCTTCCTCCCCACCTCAATCCGTTCTCTATGTTGCTACTAGATTCATCTTCTTTACAAGGCCCTGTTTCTCCTCAGCTAGAAATCTTCATTAAAGTCCACATTTTTAAACTTGAAATTCAAGGCCCTCCATGATCTGGGGTCACCCTGCCTTTCCAGACGTTTCTCACCCTGCACCTCTGGTGCTCAGTCATTAAACCCCTAAGAGGTGCCAGGCACTAGGGAAAGAGAGATGACTCCTTGTCTCCCCAATGTTTGCCCACATTCTGGCCTCTGATTTTTGCCTTTTCCTAAGCCAAGTCCTTTCCCACCTGCAGAGACCCACCCTCTCCACTCTTTAAAAGCCAATGCAATTCCACAAGCATTTATTAATGGGGGGCCAGGGGAGCAGGAATGGTGCTAAGCAAACAAAAGACAAACCCCAGCCTGCAAGAGGCCCCATTGCAGTTTCCTCAAAAGCCCAGGTGATCTCTAGGTCCTCTCCAGCTTGACATCTTTTGGGTCCAGAACCAGAATCCAAACGCCAGGTCTGCCACTTACCACCTACGTGGCCATGGACCAGTCACATAACCTTCCTGGGCCTCAGTTTTTCCTATTCTATAGACGGAGGGGGCCAGACTAGGTCCTAAGATCTTAGATTTAGAGCTAGACAAGACCCTTGAGGTCACCACGTCCAACCCCCTTGTTTTACATATGAAGAAACAGAGAGACAGAGAGAGGTGCCAGTGACTTTCCCATGGTCAAACAGCTAGTGAGAGTCCGAAGCAGGATTTGAACCCATGACCAGTGTGCTTGACAATATGGCAAGAGGCCTATCAAAGGTGCTCTCACATTCTAAATCCAGGTTGGTATTGACGGGTCTGATTCGACTTTGCTGCTTTCAGACCATTCACAACCTAGGATCAGTTTCTCATCGAGATCCTCAGCAGTCCAAACTTTCAAGGCACTGCTTTGTGCCAATGCCCCTTGTCAGAGGTACCAAGTACAAATGATAGCCACAGGCAAATTCACCACTGAAACAGCAAGACAGTCTCCCGTATTATTATTGTTGTTTGGTAGTTTCTGATTTGGAAGAATACAGGGGAGAAGATGGAGTCCTGGGCAGGATGGGAGCATGTCTTCATCAAAATCCACAAACACATGAGAACCTACCATGTGGGAAGTTCCAAGTTAGAAATTAGCTGTAATACAAGGAGACACAGTCCCTGCCCTCATGGAGTCTAAACTCTAGTTGAAGGATTTAACTTCACTTCTAATCATTATAGTGTTAAATAAATACTTATGGATTACTTCAATGCCAGGCACTGGGGATAAAAAGGACAAAAACATGCCCCCTGTCCTCGTGGAGCTCATGTGCTGGAATACAGAAGCTGACCAGACAATGCCCCGCAGCCAGGTGAGATCCGAGAGGGGCATATGGGAGACCCCCATGGACCAGAAGAGGTAAGAGAGGCCCCTGTGTCCAGGTTTGGACAGTACCCAACATAGGCCTTGTATAGAAGGCTTTAGGGATGCTATGGGGAGGCTGCTCTGCATGGAGAACATCTTAGGTGTGGGGATCGCAGCCTGTGCAGAGGATGCTTCTCCATGCAGGAAATGGAATGCCATTTACAGGCTCAGCCAGGTAAGCTAGAATTTAGAGCTTGTGAGGGGGAATCATGTGAAATCAAGCCAGAAAAATTAGCTGGGGTGTCAACTCCAAGTCTTCTGACTCCAAAGCAATAAGGTCTCCACTGTGCCTTGCTGCAGTCTTGGTATAAATGTCTTAGCTCCCTCCCTCTTGGCCATCAGCTCCCAGAGTCCAGGGGCCTTATTACTGATTTATCTAAGGACAGAGCCCATGTTTGCTTAGTCCCTAAGACGCTCACCCATTTATCTTGTGGACGCTTCATTGTTTGCATGTCCCCTTCCCCATCAGACTGGGAGCCTTTGGATGGCAGGGACCATTTTTCCTTTCTGTGACTCCCCAGGCACTTAGCACAGTGCCTGGCATACAGTAAGTGCTTAATAAATGTTCACTGACTGGACCCTCCTCTGATCCTTGCTATTTAAGTCCAGTGGCTTCACAAGGCAAAATGTGGGCCCTCAGGGCCAGTAACTGTAATCAGCTCTCCACCACAGGTCCTCCCTCTCACCAACCAGAATGTGACTGGCCCTTCCTTTGGCTCCTAGAGCAGCCAGAAAGGCTAACACCCACATGCCTCCTCCTCCTTCCTTGGCTTCACTCTTGCCTGTGGGATCCTTCCTGAGGTTTGAACAGCAACAGAATTACAAACAGATTCAGCAGAGCTACAGTGATCCCTCAAGGTTAATTCATAATCAATATGTCCTGACAGCTAATTCAGGAGCCCCTCAAGCCCCACCCCATGCTGGGCATGAAGGTCCTAGAGGACAACAGGCGAAGAAAATGCATTAAGTAATAGCACACCTGAGGATAGTGGCCGCCATGCACCCCAACATCCTGCTACTCAATCGATTTGGCGCTTTTATCGTTCGTGACAAAAATGCAGCTTGGTGGAAGGACCAGAGCACTGGACTTGGAGTCAGGAAGACCAGAGCTCAAAGCCCCTCTCTGGCACTGGATGAGTGAACCTCTCTTTGTGCCTTCTGTAAAATGAGAGGGTTAGAATGATGACCAAAATGGTATTGCCCTCACTATACTTGTGACCTTAGGCAATACCCATAACCGCCCTGACTCTCAGCTTCCTCACCTGCAAAATGAGGAGAGACTAGATAGATTTCTGAGTCTAACTCTATGATTTCAAGGAGGAAAAAAAAAAGCATAGCATCCTCTCATTCGACTGTGACTGTGGCCCTGTGAGATATAGGGAAGAGTTTTTCCCATTTCACAGAGGGGAAAATCAAGGTCCAGGGAATCCAGGTTTTCTAATCCTAACATTTTCTAATCCCAAGCTGTATTGGTAGGCTTGTACTTTATTAAACAAAGCTTAAGTTTTTCAAACTCCTTCTAGGTGTTTGCTGTTCTAGAGAAAGAGAAAGAAATATTTACCGTCCTATAAAAAACCTAAGGGAAATGTCTGATAACAAGGAACGGTCTCCTGGCTAAAGCTGAAACTTCCCTCGGGCAGGACTTTGGAACTGTTTTCCTTGTGCAAAGGATTACAAGATCCTAGATTTAGAGCGGAAAGGAAACTCAGAGGTCATTTGGTCCAACCTCCTGGTTTTATGTGTGAAGAAAACAAGGTCCAGAGCAGGAAAGAAACTTGGCCATCAGCACAAAGGTAGGATTTGAACCAAAGGCCTCCCACTCCAAACCCATCCCTCTTTCTATTGCCCCTTCTGGCAGAATGATACCTCAATGCATCTTAATCACTAAATATTTGAGCCAGGTGAAGAAAAAAATGAAACTAACTCTCCTTTGGCCCCAACAGAAACAAAACAAGAAAAGAGAAATCAGATTGAATATTACATCATACATGAGAACAGCAGAGTGGACAGAATGCCCAATTTGCCACAAGACCACCCAATTTCAAGGCCCAGGTTGCCCACCTCTCTGAACCCATCTCCCCCCTTAATTGGACTCCATGATCTCTTTGGATCATAGAAGCTGGAGTTAGAAGGGACCATTCAGACTAGAAACATTTTTGATTAGGAAAATTAGCAATTTAGCAGTAGAAATTTACTAAGCGTCAACAAAGGGCATTGCACCCCATCCTGGACACTGGGAGAAAACCAAAGATAAGGCCAGCATGGCCTGTCTGTGGTAGATTTTTCCTTTCTTTTTTCTTGACACATTTTAAAGTTTACTCTGCATTGGTTAATATTTAATCATTGTTATTTAATATTAAAGATATTTTCTTCATTGCTTTCTCAAGTCTAGACAGTTAACAATAAACCAAGTCCTAATTTATAGCATTTGCCCATTTCTCAGGTATAAATACTTACTCTGAAAATGTAATCGTCAGCTGCTCTCTTAGCAGAGATGAGCTGGCTCCTGCAAGGGACAGAAGCCACCTAACTTGGGTTCAGAAAAGGAGGAAGAATTGGTTTCATTTTTCTGAATGCACGGGAGACAAGGGCATTCACACTGAATACTCTGTGTCAAGCTGCTTCAGCAGTATCGGCTTTTTTCATCCAAGGATCCCCTCCTCTGGTTTGTGAAATCTCTTCTCTGGGTCTTTCATACAGGATTTTCTTTCTTTTCCCACAAAGCCCCCAAATAATGCCTCTTCCTATTCCTGCAAGCTCATCCTCTTCCTTGGTTGCCCCACAAACCACCTCTAGACCCTGCTCTTGGTCCTATGAGAGTACCTGCTTTGAAATCCTATCCCTTTTTACCACCGAGGCCTCTCTGTCCTCTCTCAGGAGACATTCTGGCCCCAAATCGATCCATCCACAAGCATTTATTAAGCAGCTAATTTGTGCTGGCCACTGTGTTCGGTTTGGACAAAGACAAAACCAATTTAGTCTTTGCCAGGGGTGGGGAACCTCTAGGTGGCCCTCTAGGTCCTCAAGTGTGGCCCTTTGATTGAATCCAAACTTCACAGAACAAATCCTCGTCAAAGTGCAGTGAAAGGGCCACACTTGAGGACTTAGAGGGGAGATGCATACATAAAAAAGGATGAACACTATTATTTCAGTGGGAAACTCCCTTAGAGAATTACCCAGGAGACTGAGAAGTGACTTGTCCAGGACCATATGGCTCTGTATGTTGAAGAGGCAGGATTTGAAGCCAAGTCTTTCTGGCTCCCATCCAATATGCCACGCTGACTCTCAGGTACACAGAATACCTTCCTAGCCCTTGTGTTCAGCGAATGCTTCTCCTGTGGCAGCATTTCCCTGAATCTCAGTCATTCGTGATTTTCTCCTATGCCAACCTGAGCCGATGTTCATGTTCTGGCTCAATGCCAACTACCTCCTCTTTCTGCTAGAGAGCCTAGGCTTCGGGATCTCCAAGTCTTGCAGGCACAGTAGTTAGAACTGAAGACCAGAGAACCCGAGAGCTGAAAGGGAGCTTTCCAACCTTCTTGTGCAGGAGGGGAAACGGAGGCTCAGAGCAGGGAGGCGACTGGTACTTCCCAGTGGCGCCCATCGCCTCCAGGTTATAAAGCACAACATCTTCAGCCTGGCCTGTAAAGGAACTGGACAAACTGGTTTCCAGCTGCCCTTGCGGCCTTATGTCACATGACTCTCCTTAATGCAACGCACAGCTCCCCTTTCCAAATATTCACAAGCCGTTCGTTTAACAACTTGTTCTAGAATTTTCACCTAAATTCAACATCGGTCCTCATGAGCAAAACCTCCCTTCTTCCATCTTGATGCCAATCGTGACATTCTCCTGATACTAGTCCCTCAGGAGTTTGGCATGACTCCCAATAGATTGGAATCAACAGAACCTGAGTTCAAATCCTGCCTCAGACCGTTTGTGACCCTGGGTGAGTCAGCCAACCTTTAAGCTCTCCCTGTGTCCATTTCCTCACCTGTAAAAGAAGGATGATAACTTCACAAGTTTATTATGAAGATCGAAAGACATGACATGTGTGAAGGACTTTGCAAACCGTGCATGACATTGTTATTTATTATTACCTATTCCCACAAGTTCTCATTAACAGTATTCTTCACTGCTTTGTATCAAACAGGAGTCTGGGTTTCTTGCCTTCCTTGTAGCTTTCTCCCAATTTCTCCATACCCCTTCCAAAATGCAAAGCCCCAAGCTCGATGCCATTCCTCCACAAAGATTGGACCAAGCCTCAAGATACTGAGAAGATTAATTCTTGGCTCACCTACATCTTACCACCACCCTTTGCTATTGATGAATGACTAGTCAGCATTCTGTAAATTGATCGATTCACAAAACTGCCCAACTATTTCCTGAGGGAGAGCCACATACACACAAAATCCCTTCAAATCCAATTTAGGCTGTTAAGAAATTAAATGAGTGTTCTACAAAGGCATCCAATGTCATTCAGAAAATGAATGCGCCAAGTCAGGCATGCCAAACCCTAGTGAAATTCTCTGCCATCAAGACGGCATCAAGGAAGCCAACAGAGAGAAGGCAGGTGTCTACTCTACAACACACACACACACACACACACACACACACACACACACACACCCCACCAAGTCAGACCTTCCCTGGTCTGAGATGTTTTGTCCTTCCAGTGTGACGACTCACCTCCACCTCTCCCATTTCCATTTAGGGATTGCTTTCTAACAGGATAAAGTAAATTGGTTTAAGGCTATTAACTGTCCTCCCATCTCAGAGACAGGACGGCCAAAAAACATGGCGAAGAAGCGTATTTTGTCGGTCCTTAGCCTCCCAGCCTGGTGTTGGGAGGTGGGGAGGAGTGGTACACTAGGAAGTTCCTCACACGTTTTGTTGTGTAGGGTTGGCCATTTGCCATCTATCACATATCTGCTTGACTTTCCTGGGGAGAAAAGGAAAGACAGAGACAGAGGAAGTCAGGGAGAGGCACCGAGACAGAAAAACAGAGGATCTGGGGGAGGAGATAGTTGACCTTAATGGCGTCAACTCAAATGACTCAGTTGAACTCCATATAGAGATGGCAAGAGGAGGGAGGAAAGGCTGGGCCAAAAGAAAGCCTGATGCTGCTAAGCACACACAGATGCATTTTTCGCAGGCCCATGCAGTGGAAAGCTCATTGGACTGGGCGTCAGAGGACCTTGGCTCTACGCCGACTTCCTTCGTGTGACCTCAGGCACATGACTCAGTCTCTCATTTCTCATTCCTCTCTATAAAATAAGGTTCCATCAGTTCTAAGTGACCTTCATGCTCCAGGTCTATGAACCTTCCTTACCTCAACTCCCATTAGTGTCAACCCTTCAAATAAAATTCATAAGAGGCAGCCTCTGAAACTTTCCCACACCCTTCTTCTTTTAAACCTGAGAGAACCCCAAGGAGGGTAACAGCAAAGAAACCCAGACCTCTA
The DNA here is from genome assembly GCA_028646595.1 of Phalanger gymnotis. Lineage (NCBI taxonomy): Eukaryota > Metazoa > Chordata > Mammalia > Diprotodontia > Phalangeridae > Phalanger > Phalanger gymnotis. The sequence goes on along the minus strand of CM053623.1, from coordinate 29,119,169 downwards.
GCCTCAATGCAAAATTCTTTGCTGTCTCCTCCAGCCCTTGAGATTTCAGTCTGGAATTCCAAGGGAAAAGGAAAACCAATCCACCAGTTAGAGACTAAATAAAGAGCCTCTGACTGCCTCCCCCCACATGACAGCTGGCTATTTTATATTGCTTTTGTCATTTTGTCCTCTGCTCACCCACCATCACCTTCACTCCCAGGTGAGGAAGCCATCCACCACAAGAGGCAATCCCTAAGGTCAATGTGACACTATGGAATCCTTGACAACCGCTAAAATGTCACGTGACTGATGTATACTTGGGATCCAGGAGCCACAACATTTCAGAGTAGGAGAGGGCCTAGTCCAACCTATACCCGGACAAGAAAGAGTTCCCTCTGGGTGATGCTTGCCAAGCAGTCCTCAGGCCGACAATGAAGAAACTGAGCAAGAGGAAGCTCACCACTTCCCAAGGCAGCCCAGCCCCCCTTTCCGATAGCTCTAATTATTAGAAAATGTTTCCCTCTCTCGCCTCTTTGTAACTTCTACCTGCTGTTTCCAGCTCTGCTTTCTGAGGCCAAACTGAATGCATCAAATCCCAAATACATCAAATTCTTTTTCTTTGTTCCATACTTTAGAAGACAATTACGTCTCCCAAGTCTTCACATCCCAGTTCCTCTAACTGACCCTCCTATGGCATAGACTCAGGGCCCATTAGCACCCAGGCTAGCCTCCTCTGCAAGGTTCCCAACACCTTCCTAAAATGGTGGCTGCCACTGTTCTCTAGATGAGAATGGACAAAGAGACAGACCATCACCTCCTTATTCCTCATGCCTCTCCTAACACTGCATTTTCTGGCTACTGCATCCCAAAGCTGACTCAATGAGCTTGTAGTCCACTAAAACCCCCAGGATCATTTTCAGTCCATCTGCTGTCTAACCATACTTCCCTCACTTATACTTGTGAAGTCAGTACTTTGAAGCTAAGCCCTCTCTCAGTTTCATCTTGTTAGGTTCGGCCCAGTGTTCTTGCCTGCCAAAGGCTTATGAAACCACAGCTCTATCATCCATTGCATCAGGGATAACTACTTCCTGGGCTTTGCACATCGAGTCAATGGGCATTATTGAGCACCTACTATGTGCCAGTCACTGGTCATCCGCAAATCTAAGTTTGCCACTTATGACTTTATCCAAAGCATCAAGCATTAACAAAAATGTTTAGCGCATTGGGGCACCCCACTGGTGACCTCCCTTCTAAGCTGACTTAGAACCCGTAAGGACTTGTCTTTCAACCTGTTCCAATCCATCTGACTGCACTACTGTCCAGCCCACATCTCTCCTCCTTTTCTGTAAAGAACAGCATGAGAGACTGGCAAACGCTGTGCTGAAATCTAGGTTAGACTCTCTCCACGACATTTCTCTGACCTCCTCATTGACTAACCTTGTCAAAAAAGGAAATAAAGCTGGTCTGACCCGACCTGTTTCTGATGAAGCCCTAGCAGCTCGTTGTAATGGCTGCTCTCTTCTCCAGATCAATCAACAGGGATTTATTCAGTGCCTGTGTGTCAGACGCAAGGGCTGAATATTAACAAATCCATCTCCTTAATAATATGTTCTAAAATGCCATGTAACTGTCATGATCGAGCTCAGCCTTGAAGAAGGAAGAAGAAAATGCAGCTTCTTCCTTCCAAGGGCAGACTCATTTGATGTGCCAGTTTGTTTATTCATAAGCTCCTTGAGGGCAGGATCTGTCTTTTGCCTCTTTCTGTATCCCCAGCACTTAGCTTGGTGCCTGACACAGAGTAGGTGCTTAATAAATGTTTATTAAATTGAACTCCTTCCCCCCCAATCTCTTTTCCCTACTTTGCTATGTATAAGTAAAGGCTTTCTGGCCTGGGGGTGGAGAGGGATATATTTGGAAATGAAAGCAATATAAGGAAAATTATAACAATAAAACATTTTAAGATGCACATATAATGGAAAAAAAAGATATATTGATGAGTTTTCTTGGTGATGAAAGTCAAGTTCACTGACCTATCTAGTTTTTAGGTTCTAGACTCTTTTCTTTTTTGAAAATTGGAACATTATTTATTCTTCTCCTGCTGTTTCCCTACCTCCAAAATCTGTTGGATATTGCCAACAGTGGCCTGGGAATCACAAGTATTAATTAGTCCTTTGCGCACCCCATCTGGGTCAGCTGATTAACCTTATTGGCATCAACTAGGTGTGTTCTTCCTTCTCTCCTAACTTAATCCTGGGCATCAGCTCCCCATTAGTCATTTCTGTCCTGTCATTTCCAGATACCATGTCATTATCCTCAGCGAGAAAACAAAAGCAAATGCAAATTTAGCAGCCACGCCTTCTGCAGACGTTAGAGACTCTTGTCCCTTCCATCCCAAGCAGAGTCTGAGCCTTCTCTGCCCTCCAATAGAGTAAAAGCAAATCAGGTCATCCAGAGCTCTGGCAATCTCAGGGCTTTTCTTACAGGACCTGAGGCTGTTCTTTTGTACTTGTCTCTATTAGATCAGAAGCTCCTTGAGATTAGGGATCATTTCATTCTTTGTATCCCAACTGCCTGACCCATAATAGGCACCTGATGTATGCTTGCTGACTGATCAGTCCTCCAATACCCCCCTCTTGTTTCCATTGCCTTCTGTATACGCCTTTTTAAAATTTACAATAACTGATAATGAGGATCAATAAGTAACAACCAACAAATAAACATTTATTAAGTACCTACTATGTGCCAGGCACTGTGCTGATACCTAGGATTTATATAGCACTTTAAGGCAAAACACTTTATACAGATGATCTCATTTGAGCCTTTCTCATCCCATTTTCCAAAGAGGGAAAGTGAGGCCAAGAGTGTGGCCTTGCCCACGACCATACAACTAGTAAGAGTATGAAGCATGATTAGAACTCAAGTCTTCTTGATTCTAAGTCAAGGAATCTCCACCTGCTGCCTTGGGCCATGCCCACATTAGTCCCTTCAAATCCCACCCCTCTTTTCCTTCTCAATGGAATTCTTTGTGACTTCAGGATTCCATTCCTGAGAGTATCCACTTCCTCCGAGACCACCTTCCCCTGAAGAACTTTAGTCCATGAGAACCTTTCTTTCCTTTGTGTCATATCATGCCCACTTTTAGCCTCCTTCCCTATCATAAACTAAAAGGGAATCACTACTGCCCCTCTCAAGGTACTCATCATTTCTACCCCCAGCAACTGCTTCCTCTCTACTGGAGAGAATCAGATCCAGAATAAAATCCTCCTCCCCTTCTGGTTCCTCCACCTTTTTAAAGATGAAATGATCATTTAGGCAAGTCCAGAAGTTGCTAGCTGCCTCGCTTTTGACAAAGAGAGAATTTATAACGAATAAACATATTAATTTAAAATTAACTAAAACATAATAAATATGTGTTCATATAATCAGTCTCCCATCACTAATTGTGTGAGGCCTCTCTGTCAGACTTGGAATCTAATTCTCAGACTTCTACCTTAGTTCCTATTTCTGAACAGGGGGTCTGTAATAGATTCCCATGACAAAATAATTTCACCTTTAGCCTCCACTAATCTTCCCCTAAATGATTTCCACCATGTTTCTTCCACAATACCTGTTCTTGGGTTTCCTCAAATGAATACATCTACATAACATACAACACACACGCCCCTAATTTCACACCCACCAGGAGCCATATAGGGCAGACAGTTTATCTTTTGCCTCTCTTTGTATCCCTAGCACTTAGTACAGTGCCTGACACATAGTAGGTGCTTAATGGTTTATTGATTGATTCCACCAAGTCTCACTGCTACCTCTAAGGTCAAATTTACCTTCTTAAGTATTGCCTATACTTTGTGCATTTATCCATAGTTATTTCAGGCTAGGAGCTTTACGAATCCCCTTTTTAGATTTTTGTCTCCTGAGAACTTCTGGGTTTGTCAACTGGTATCATTTGTGCAATGGAACCATTCTCCATAGTCTATAGCTTGGTGGATATAGAAGGCAGTTTTCTCTTCCTTTTTGTCTACAGCTCTTTTGATTAGATTTGTAAGACTCCAGACAAAGATATCCTTATGAGGCCTGTTGGGTACCGTCCATCACTGGCAAATGGCTTGTTGTTTCTATATTTTAGGCCACTGCCAGATCTCCAAATCCCATTCTTAGACACCAAGGAGATGTGGCTAAAGTGGAACTAGCTCCTGTCCAAAACTGATGGCATATGATACTGATACCAATAGATCTTTCAGGGAAATCCTAATTAACTGATACTTTCACTCCTCTGAACTCAAGCATTTCCATAAGGAGGGGCTGGCCAATGAGATCTTAGAGCATAGGAGACAGGCTCTAGCCGCTGCCAACTCATGTTGGGCAAGTCTGCCTCTGGAAGCATATCATGGCATGTAATGGAGTGGTCCTGTCTTCATTTTGGAGGATTTTCAGATATTGTCTGTTTCCTGTTCACTAACCAAATGGGGAGAAAGGCCTTTGTATTGGCTCCTGGATGTGCATTCAAAAGTCTACAAGGGAAGGATTGCACATGAACACACACACACACACACACACACACACACACACACACACGCCAAGAAGCATTAACGGAAATGAGTCCTCAATAAAAAAGAAAGATTGCAGAACAAAATACGTCCCCAGTCAGTATAGCATGTTCAGAAGCATGTTGCGATCCAGGGCACAGAGGTCAGCAGAGAGACTCCAGCCCTGGAGTCAGGAGGACTTGAGCTCAAGTCCAGCCTCAGACCAGACACTTGACACTTACTAGCTGTGTGACCCTGGGCAAATCACTTAACCCCAAGTGCCTCAAAAAAAAAAAAAGGTTATGCCAATCAGCTATCCTATGAATCAACTTGCCATTTCTGTGACTCCCCAGATCAAAACTCCCTTCCTGGGCAAATCCCCCATATATGTGTCTTCCCCTGTTAGATTATAAGCAATCTGAGCAAAGAAGACTTTCGATAGATATAGATATATACACATCTATAGATATGCATATATATGCACATATATACACATAGATAAGTATATATAATATACGCATGTATACATATATGTGTGTATATTGTGTATGGGTATGTATGACCAGCACTTGCCCTAGTGTCTAGTACATGGAAATGGTTCTTCATTAATTCATTTATGTTTTCCACATAACCCTCAATATGGTAGAAATTGTATGTCATAGTGGAAATTGGACCTAAAGTCAGAAAGACTTTGAGTTCAAATTCCACTCATTAGATATGTGATTATTGGAAAGTCATTTCCATTCTGAGCCTCAGTTTCCTCGTATGTAATATGGGATAATAACACCTATAATGCACTTCCCTCAATCAAAGGAGATGAAATCTGTAATTGTGAAGACTGAAGAAAGCAACCCAGGTCAAGAGCTTCACAAACCTGAAAAGGTCATATGCATGTCAGCTGTTATTCTTAGCAGGAATCATTCAATATGTATTTGATTTCTTCATTTTCACTTGGAAAGAGAAGCCGTTCCAGGCGCCAGTCAGACCTAGTTCTTGCTTCCCCCTCCTATCACTTACTATGATTCCCTGTCCCCTCCTTCATTTTCCTGAGCTCAGCCTTCTGTGACATTTGATATCTTCTGTTCATGGTCAAATGGGACCTACTTCATCAGACAGCCAAGTCTTCCCCCTGCCCCTAAGCTGTCTCCTGTCACTGCCGCAATGACCCACAGTAACCTGACACATTTATAAAGGGCATCTTTCATGATCACATACACACACACCCCCTTAAATGCCAAGAGGCATTAATGGAAATGAGTCCTCCATAAAAAAAGAATGCTTGCAGAACAAAATACTTCCGCAGTCAGTACAGCATGTTCAGAAGCATGTTGCAATGCAGGGCACAGAGGTCAGCAGGGAGACTGCTGATTCTGACAGGCTCTGGCCAAGGAAGGCCTCCTACAGAGGGCAAAAGTACACTGAAAAATCAAAGCAAGGAGGCTGCTCTGACCCACCAGAGTCCCTCCCACTCCATACCTGCCCAAGGTAATAAATGAAGGAGATCTTTCCTACCATTCCTCAGCATTAAGGGGGCCACATAGGCCCCAAAGGGCTGGGAAGGACTTTTGGGGTGAGCAAAACCAATGCATCTAAGACAAAGAGAAGCAGGTAAAGAGAGGGAAAAGTCTTTGCAACATTTTTCTGATAAAGATCTCATGAGCAAGATATGTAAGGAGCGGAGTCAGATTCATGAACCATTCCTTAAGTTGATAAAAGGATATAAACAAGGTCAGAGGGTATGAATAAGAAGCTTTCTGGGAAAGAAAACCAAGGTAGCAGCAGCCCTATGAAAAATGCTCCAAATTACTAATAATTAGAGAAATTAAAATAAAAGGAAATTGAGATTCCACCTTGCACCCATCAGATTGGCAAAGTGAGGAGATGCCTGAAGCACACAAGTCCTTTCCAGACTTGTCCTTTCTCATAGAAGGGACCCTAAAGATCATTTAATTCAACCTCTCCTCTCAGGGGCTATGGGAAAACCAGCACATTAATACACTGTTGGAGAGGCTACCAATTTGGTCAAGCCATTCCAGGAAGCAATTCGAACCTATACCCAAAAAGGCACTATAACTGTGAGTACCTCTGACCCAGTAATGCAACCATTAGGGTCTGTAAGAACTCTTACTTCCAGCCATGATCTCCCAGACATCTTTCCTCTTATACCATGCCTAGAACCTGCCAACTGGACAATTTCCATAGCACCTACTTCTCCAGGCTCAGAGGAGTCCTAGCCAGTTGCAGCAAGCACTGGATCATATGGTCCCACAAGGCAGGTCAAAAATTCCTTGGGTGCGGGAGTAATGGAATGGAGGGGAACTATGTCTTAGGCATTTTTGTGTCTCCTGCAGGGCCTACCATAGTGGGGGATGCATTCAGACCACACACAGAATATTTGCTAAATGAATGAATGGCACATTACAGACATGGTATGCATTCCTCCTCATCTCCCAGCCAAGTCTCTTTGGGGGAATGTTCATGTTTTCTCTTGATCTCAGGAGGTAAAAACAATAGGAAAATGAAAAGGACAGAGTTTCTTCTTTACATCTGAGGCACCAAAGTTCACCATTCATGCACCACAGACCTGAGTTCCAATCCTGACACAAAGGGAAAGGTAAGAAATGCTACCAACACCAATCACCTCAGGGGCCTTTGGGGCCTGTTTTTGAGGCCATTCGTCCCCCCTAATGATAGTGGCCTCATCACTCGGATTCCCAACCCACACTCTGCTCAACAAACAGCAAGCCCAAAACAGACAAGATAACCATTTCATGCTTAGGGCAACCTTGGCCATGAGGATCACAGAATCATATTTTAGAGAGAGAAGGAATCCCAGAAATCATCTATTGAGGTTCAGGAAGGAAATGCCATTTGCTTAATGTCACACAGGTCAAATGATCAGAGATCTCTGAGGTCACCTAATAGTTGAAGGAGTTGCCGAGGTAGAACATGTACCCGGGACTTCCAGCTCTGGGCCCAGTACTCTATTTTAGACACCACGATAGGATCTGGAGTTAGGGCAGTGTTCTCTGTTCGACAGTGACAGAGCAGACCACAAGAAGCACACCCGAGAATTCTCTTCCCAAAAGTATGGCCCTAGAGGTGTGTCCCAGGGGTGGGGTGGAGAGAGTTCCCTGAAACATAAACTAACCTGACCCTAAAAGAACACCAGGAGAAGCCATGGTGGAAAAGGGCAGAGAGCTTCTCAGTGTTTCAAATTTTCCACTTTTTTAAAGGGAGGGGGTAAAAAGTCTTTGATGCATTCCTGGAGAGGGGTCCACAGAACACACATGGAACTGGCAGACTGGGGGTAAGACAACAGGAAAACTTGAAATCAAATTCAGCCTCAGACGCTTACTAGCTATGTGATCAAGGGCAAGGTGTTTAATATCTCTCAGCCTCAGTTTCCCTCTCTTCAAAATGCAAATAATAATAGCATTTATCTCCTCTCAGGGTTGTTGTAAAGACCTGAGATGTAAAACTCTTGTAAACCTTAAAGCACTTTATAAATACTATTGTCCCTCTTTTCTTAAGCTATTTAAACCCAGATTTGTCTCCTAAGTGAACAGCAGAAAATCAATGCTCATAACAACTGTAGGAGTGCCCAATGCTGAATTCCACACCTGAGAAAAGAGAAGTGAAGAATCTGGTGGTGGTTCCCAGAGAAATTTATCCCAAAGAGAATCCCAATGCTGAGGTGAAAACAGGGAACTAAGTAAGTCATTTAGCCTGATAGAGAAGGCCAAGTTTCCTCATCTGAGAGATGGGGAGAACAGACTTTGAATCTCAGTTTATGGTTCGTTTAATTATAGACTTCCAAGGCATTCTGTGGGTATGCACAGATTTATTGTGAAGACATGAGAAGAGAGGCAGGTTCAGGTTCCAGCTTTGTGTGTTTTTGAACAGGCCTCTTTAGGTTGCCATATTGCATCACCCCTAAAAGGAGAGGTTGAATTAAACGATCTTTAGGGTCCCTTCTGTGAGAAAGGACAAGTCTGGAAAGGACTTGTACGTGTCAGGCATCGTTCTTGCGATGTCCAACTAGATCTCTCTAAAGATGCTATGGCATGAATGTCGTAGCATCGAAGACCCAGTACTGGGAGAAGGTTCAGAGGCCAGAGAATCCTGATAGCCCCCATTTTAGAAGGGATGACACTCAGGCCCTGGGAGTTTCAGCGACGGGCTTAAGGCACATGGTCAGTGTCAGAGGGAGGATTCTGACTCAGGTTCTTGGGCTCCAGACCCAGTGCCCTTGTTACTGTGCCACCCTTTTTCTCAAGGACTTTGAACACAGAATGGAGTCTCGCTTGAGTGTGTTGATTCAGGTGTGGTTCTGTGTGAAGACTAGAAGACCTCTAATTACCAAGCGCTGCTAGAGCACCGAGGGTATACTCAGTAGGATGCATGCTGGCCCTAGCCACACCCATAGCCTTGGAACCCTAAAACCTGGGAAAATCCAGACAGAGTGCTAGCCAGAGACCTCCACTCCTTGGCCCTTGGCTTTCATTGGTCTAACCCCACCACTAAAAGTCACAGCTGCCCCACAGCTGCACAGGACTTTAACTGATTTAATATTCAACTACTCATCGTTCCTTGTTTAATCAGACCTGATATTTTATCAGCGTAAGGAATTCCCAAGAAAACTCATTCTGTTGTTGTTCAGTCATGTTTGACTCTCTGCGATCCCATTTTGGGGTTTTCTTGGCAAAGATACTGGAGTGGTTTGCCATTTCCTTCTCTAGCTCATTTTACAAATGAGGAAACTGAGGCAAACAGGGTGAAGTGACTCGCCCAAGGTCACACAGCTAGTAAATGTCTGAAGCCAGATCAAACTCAGGTCTTCCTGACTCCAGGCCTGGCGCCCCATCAGCATCTGTTCTGAAATTCATCATCTTGGAGCTGCCTGCCACCCTGAGAACATACACCACTAGGAGGTCGCACAACCAGTGCCGGAGGGCCCTGAACCTAGCTCTCCACGCATTCGATCAGACTGACTCGTTGCCACCCATTCATTCTTCCAAATCAAGCTAGGTAACTTGAAGACATCTTACCCACCAGGGTGGAGGAGCCAAGGACAGGTTATGGGTGCTAAAGGCAACCCCATCCATTTCAAAATCCTCCCATGGGACAGCTCCAGCCTGGGATATTTATTACTCGGAAAGAAATTTCCAGGTATTATTTATTATAAATATTTGAGATGTTTATTACATGGAAAGTCTAGCAGGGAAAGAGGCCACCAAGACATATAACCTCAACTCTCAATGTTTCCTTACTGAAAAACTTACCGATCCAATTAAATATATTGGGGAGGGGACAGAAGAAAAAAATCCATTTCAAATGCTATCCTTTAACTGAAAATCAATGCTATTTTTAAAACAGGACAGAAATGTTGAATAGCTTTCTTTGAGAACTAGAATAAAACCTCGCATCCTGTCTCTCCTAATAACCATGATGGGGGAGAGGGTATTAAGAGAGACATCACATCAATCAATGAACTTGAATTAAGCACCTACTGTGCCAGGTGCTGGGGATACAGATGATGACGACAGTAACAAACCCAGTCCCGGCCCTCAAAAAACTTAGATTTTATCAAAGGAGAGATTAATGTAGGAGAAGCTAGGTGACACGGAGCCAGGAAGACCTGAGTTCAAATCCAGTCTCGGACACTTACCACCTGTGTGATTGTGGTCAAGTCACTTAACCACCATCTGCCTCAGTTTCCTCATCTGTAAAATGGGGATAATAGCACCGAGCTCCCAGGACTGTTGTGAGGATCAAATGAGACATCTGTAAAGTGCTTAGCACACAGCAGGCGCTACAGGAACGGCAGCTATTATTATCATTGTATCAGTCAAATATACGTGTGAGCTTCAAACACATGCTAATTATCAGACCAGATCCCAACAAAGACACCCCCCCCCCAACAGGCAGAAAGAGAACGTATTGAACACTCCCACATACATACCCCCACACTAGGGGCCAACAAGCCTACTCTAGGCAGACAGCCTCCTCCCTCCCCCTATGCGAGACAGCCCATCTCTCCAATACTGCCCCTTCAGCTCCGGAGCAGGACGTAGCTCCAGGAGACCCTGGCTGGAGCTAAAAGCCTTGGTCCCCTTTGTTAAGACAAATCACTATGAATCTGAACAAGTAACTCAGCCCCAAATCTGGCAAGTCTGAGCCCCATCGGGAGCTTTTCACGGGGGCCACATGGGTGTCGCTTGCCTCAAATTATCTCAGAACGAGGGAGACAGGAAGAAAAACCACTCAGACGTGAGGCATTTGGTGGAATAAATTAAAAGGATGACGGATAGACAGAGGGGGATAAACGATGAACGGAGGGCTAAATCTCTTGGATAGCAGAGAAACAAGAAATCTGAGGGGACTCAGGGAGAGCCCTGGGAAAACTGGACATCCTGATCCAGAGGGAAAGAAGCAGAATTAGGAAAACAATCTGTGCAGCTACCATAGTAACATAAATGAAGAGCATGGCAGCATGAAGCCAGTTGCCACAACCTTGGCGCCAGAGAAAAGATGAAAAAATGCCCTCCCTTCTTTTCACTGGAGAGGTGGGGGACTATGGGTACAGAATGCTGTATATGTTGACAGACATAGTACCTAGGTTCATCTGGTTTTGCTAAACTGTCCTTATTTGTGAAAGAGAAAATATACTAGAAGGTTTAAAGACGGAAAGAGGGTGTCTAAAACTGACACCCATAAAACTTTTCAAAATAATTAGGATCTTGGAAAAAAATCCCAGGAGATCGGAAGCAAAGGCAGTGGTGAAGGAAGAGAAGGTATTAGATACTCAGAGGTCTTGTTTCAAATAAGCCTTTCTGTTTTCTACGCTATGGGGAACTGATGGCTCCGACTTCTTCCCCTTTCAAGGCTCGGCTGGAGAGCCCACCTCACACATATCATCACCCTGGGGGCCTCTTGTGGTTAGGGTTCTCTCCCCACCCCTCAAGTGGAGCTGGGTGTTACCCAGAAACACGGGAAGTGCATCGATCCAGTCTCTACAAACACTCTCTCTCACTCTCCATCCATCTCTCTCTCTCTCTCTCTCTCTCTCATATTATCCTCCCAACAACCATTGAAAAAGAGACCAAAGGTTATTTTTATTCCTGTTTCACATTTGAGGAAACTGAGGCTTGGATCAATAATTTGCCCACAATCACAGTGCTAGGAAGTGCCAGAATCCAAACCCAGGTCTTCTGACTCTTAATTCAATACCTTTTCTACTTCATCATACCTCTCCTTCAATAGCGCGGGATTATGGAACTTATCGATACACATTAAGCACCCAGTAGGTGCTACAAGCTAGAGGAACATGGCAGAGAGAATGCTGGGTGAGGAAGGTCCTGAGTGGATCTGGAGTGTGTTTTCTAGGATGCTTAAAACTCTTGAAAGCTGCACAGACAAAAAGCAACACCACGCAGGAAAATCCTGGCATGGAAAGGAACCAGCAGCCCATTTGGCACCACCCCAGGACGTGATGGAGCAAAGCTTATGCCCAATCTGCCAAGAGGAGACAGAAAAGATGCATTGCCCTGTGAGCCTGCACAGAAGGTCACTCCCCAGAGCCCTAAGATTCCCCCCCAACCCCCGAGACCTCTAAGGATCCATTGTGGTATTCATGCCCACTCCCTCCCCTGGCACAGGCCGCCTTCCATTTCCTCAGCTACCCTCCCACAGCAGGAAATGGGAACAATGAGCTCCCTGCATCCAGGGCTACGAGGTCGTCTGGAGCCATCTCCGCCCTGGACATCACTCACTCCCTTCTGGGCCCGTCAAGGAGACAGAAGGGCACGGTGAGCATTTGTCTTCCTTTCCTGAGAGCTGCTCCAAGCAATAAGGGAGGAGGAGGTCAGGGGAGGATTTCCCTCCATCTCACTCACTGCCAGTTAAAGGTGAGTCATCCTCGGCCCCCTGAAATCCATCTCATTAAGCCAGATGGCTCATTTGCTTTCCAATTACATTTAGTAATGACCAAATCATCACTGCCAGCAGAGAGTGAGGGAGGGGGATGGTTGAGCAAGAAGGAGGAGGAAGGAGAGGACCCGTCACTGTCTCTGCTCATTGTCTCCCACTTGGCAGGCACCCGTTCCGTCCCAGTTCCTTCTGCCTCAGCCACAGTCAAAGGAAATCTGGAGGACCAGGGAGAGAGGATCATGACACTTCACAGAAGGCATCAGCCAGTCTGGCCATCTCTGAGACAGGTGAATTTATGGGCACTCACAGAAAAAGACAAAAAAGCAACAGGGCTGGTGTAGCATGTTCCCTGGCCTACCCTGCCACAAAAAGGCCCCAACCAGGAAACCATCCTTCCCTTCATACGTGAGCAAAAGTGGGGAGACATGGAGTCATCCTACGGACAGTGGAGGCCACAAAACGAGGAAGAAGAAAGTAGCACAGCAGGGCTTCTTACCCAGGGGCCCACGGAGAGATTTCAAGGGGTCTGTAAACTTGGGTGGTATTTTAAAAATCACATCTTTATTATCATTAACGTCTAACTGAAACTTAGCATTTCCTTCAAGTATGTCAGAACCTAATTCTACAAAGGGGACGAGGCTTCACCTGAATGGCAACGGGTCCATGGCACACAAATGATTAAGGACCCTCACCCTGCCAGAAGTGGCAAGAGGAACACCAGACGACCTGGGCTCTCAGACCACAGCCACCCTTTACTAGCCTCACGACCCTGGACAAGCCACGCACCCCACCTTAGGCCTCAGTATCCCCACCTGGGAAATGGGGATGACACCTAGCCTATCTACAGGAGGGCATGAGGATGAAAGTGCTCTGTGAGCCATGATGCACTTAGCATCATCCTCCTCCTCGTCATCATCCTCATCATCAGTGTCATTATCCCAGGAGCAGAGATTTATATCAAGTGGGGACGTTAGAGGTCATCCAGTCCAACTCCCTCATTTTACAGGAGGAAGCTGAGGCTACCCAAGGAGGGCAAGTGACTTGGCGGAGGGCAAGTGAGTTGGCCGAGGTCACAGAGGTTGGGAAGGGCAGAGTCAGGATTTGAACCCAGGTCTCCTGACTCCAAATTCAGAGTCCCGTCCTCTGCACCACGGGGCCTTGGCTGCCATCTCAGTATGGTGACCATACCCTAACAGAGCTGGACTGCCATGTTAGGCCCAGGGGATGGAGGAGAGGATTCATCAAAGTCAACACAAGGATGCAATAAGGCGATTGGTGGGTCCCTACTTAAGTGATCTCGGGCAAGGACTGCCTACTCCCTTTCTAAAGGCCTTTAGAAAAGTAGAACTGCACAGCCTCCCTTAGTAACACGTTCTAGGGTTTGAATAACCTTATGGGTGGGAGATTCTCCCTCAAGTCTAAGCTGAATCTCTTGGTCCAAGTCTTCCTCCTGCTTCTATTTTCTTGGGGGGGGGGGCGTGTCATGGAGCACAGCTGGGTGTGCCAAGGCTCAATAGCTCTGGAATCTCAGGCTAGGTGTCCCCTCCCTCTTCATCCACACCCCCCATCCTGGCCCCCTCATGTCCATGTCTTCCGGGTAATTCCTTCCCAAGTGAGTCCATCCAACAAGCTGATGGCCTTCCTCAAGATATCCCAACACAGAGATATCTATGAGACCTACAGAAGGTCCTGTGAGTCATGCCTTACTCTTCCCCTTCGATGAGTCTTCTGGCCACATGGCTCTTTGGTGACGTCTTTTGTCCACGACATGGCTCCTTGTCACCATTAAATCCTTCCTTGGTTTTTCTCTTTTCCTCTTTAACCAACCCCCAGTTCCTTCAACTTTTCCCCAGAGTACTTACAACCAAGCCCTCCAACATTTCAGTGGCTCAGTCCACTTCCCTATCTGTTCTCCTACATCCCCTTTGGACATGTCAGTGGTTCCATATACCCCCTCCCTGCTTCTGCCCCTGAAACATCCCTTTGAGTACAGACAGGGTAAAAGTGCCTCCGTGTGGGAAGGCCCTAAGAGGTTTTTGTGGCTAAGTGGCTTCCACAGAGATGACCAGACATAATGGAGTTTCCCCGGGTCAGCGACTCTGCCACAAACCACGACTGTATTGGTCTGAGAAGCCCATCTTTTGGGTACCTTCTCTTTTACCCCCCACCCCAGCTCTCCCTTGATTAAAGTAAGGCACTGAAGAGACAAAACAGACTCCATTAAAGTCACATCGAGGCCTTTTGCCAAAAGTCAACAGACATTTCCACAGGGTGGAAACTGACCAGCTGTAGATAGGCCTAAAGAAGGTGAGCCGGAAGAAAGACAGGTTCAGTGGAGACAAGCATCATAGGAGGCTGGAAGGAGCCTTTGAAAGCCAGGGTATACAGCCCCCTCACTCTACAGGAGGGGAACCTGGGGCTGAGAAAGATTAGGAGTGACACAGCTAGTAAGTGTATGAATAAATGTCCACAAAGGGACTTTACTGACCCTTTAATTTTACAAATGAGAAAATTGAGGTCCAGTCTGAGTCAGGATTCAAAGGCAAGTCTTCCCAACTCCAAGCCTAGCACTCCATCCCCTCTGCTGCCTAGGAGCCACAGGGTAGAAGCCAGGCGAATAGGTCTAGCACTCTATCTTACAATTTCAAATTAGCACAACTTGGACAAGGCTAAGCTCCCAAGGACTCCCGACACCTGTTGGTTTGGGTCTTAATGGAACATTCTGAAAATCCAAAATATGCTTGGAGAGTTAGAGGGAAGACAGAGAAGTCAGAAAGCCTGGGGAGTCTTATTCCATCTCATGGAATCTATATTCATCCTCGCTCCCTAGACAGAAAGCTTGGACGTTCAGTAAGGGCGGAGATCACTACATTGGGCCTGCCATTTTCCCCTGCTCTCTGGGGAGGCAGCATGGTACAGCAGACTCTGACATCAGAGGTCTTGAATCCACCTCTGGACCCTGGCGCCCATTAGCTTTATGAGCTTAAGGAAATGACTGAGCCTCCCCGGGCCTGTTTCTCTGGTCCCATTCCCTCTGGCCTCAAGGGTCTCTCAGCTCTCTTCCAATCCCAGATCAATGATATTGCTAAAGAGTCGTTGATCAAAGGAAGACTTGTATGAACTGACATGGAGGAAAGAAAGGTGAGATGGAAGGGGTGGGTCGTGTGTTCTTTCTGACTTTTATCAATTTCATAAAGCATGTATTTTTTCCTAAGAAATGGGGAGAAGGAATTAACCCATAGATAGAGACTCCCAGCTCCTGCTGCTCCCTCTCCTGGTTTTTTCCACTGCTCTCTTCCACTTTGGGCCCAGAGCTCTTTGGGCACTTCCTTGTGGTGGGGGAACACACCACTGGGTGTTGAGAGAATCCTAAGACTAATTGCTCCAAACCCAGTTAAGAGGACAAGAGATCTGGAAGAAGAAGCCCTCCTCTTTCTGCCCGACAGACAACTATTAGGAGAAAAAAAAGGAGGGGGGAACAAGCCTTGAAGCTTGGGGGAGGTTCATCTGCCTGCATGAGCGGGCCAGCTGCAAAGGAAGTGCATCTGGTCATCGACTTGGATGACAGAAATGTACCCACTACGGGGTCATCCAAATGCCAAAGCCTACAGACCTATTAATAGCAACAAGGGACATACACACATGCACACACGCACACATGCACACAATGGAGAAGTGATAAAGGCTGCAGGGAGGGAACCAGGGAGGAGTGGCATGGCACGGCTGCCAACACGGCTGCCCAGAGTTATGCCTCTCTCTTGTATTATACATGTTAAGGGTTCATCTTCCTTAAAGGAAAGTGCTTCACTGTTTTTTTTTTTTTCCGAAGTCCTAAGCAGAGAAGGCTTATTGCATATTAGATGGAGAGCTAGTTTCAAAATCTGGAAGACCCAGGCTCACCTGCCTCTGGCATATATTGTGTGTATGGCTCTAGGCAAGTCATTTAATCTTGGTGGGCCTCAATTTCCTCATCTATAAAATTAAGGAATCAGACTATCAAGTTGATTCCTTAATTTTATAGATGGGGGAATTGAGTCCCGTGCACCATCAGATTGATAAAGTCTCTTCCAGTCGTAAATCTCTGATCTCATTGACCTTGGAGAAGTCACTTAACCTCTATGGGCCTCGGTTTCCTCATTTGTAAACCAAGGGGATTGGACTCCAAAGACAATGAAATCCCTCCCAGCTTTAAAAGGTGATCCTACATGGCCTCTGGGCAAGTCCTCAGTCCTTATCAAAGCCCCAGAACAAAGTTTGGTAAAGAGTATTCCCTATACCGAGGGCATCACAGATCCTAACAAAAATCAGAGGAACCTTTCCTGGGGGGAATAGAACAATGGTATCTTTGATTCATATTTATCGATACACGTCCAGTAAAACCAAATACCAACAAAACATGCACAAATGGTGATTCTCAGGGCAACGGAGAGAAGTGCATCTGAAGGCAGGGTAAACATGACTGCTTACCTGTCTGGCTACCCTCCGGGCCTCCCAATAAGGCTTAGAGTCCTCCACAGCCTTGCCAATTTTCTTGACCAGTTCATCCAGTTTCACTGTCGCTTCTACCAGAACAGAGCGGAATTTCTGGCGGGCATCCTGTGGAGACAAGATATTCATCAAATACCATTTAGGTTGAAGAGGAGAGGGAAAAGGAAAGTAGGTATGCCCTACTTTAGGGAAATCCAATATAGGAAGATTTGGGTTTACAAGAGAAGAATGGAAGGGCTATCGCAAGGAGAGAAGCTTCATCTTATGCTGCCTGGCCCCAGAGGACAAAATGAGGAGTGGAGAAGGTCTGACCAGGGAGGCAGCTCTAGGCTTGATGTCTTCGAAAACTTCCTTGAAATTAGAGGTGGCCCAGAGCAGAGTGGGCTGCCTCATCCTTCCCTTCCCCAGGGTATTTAACAAAGATATGATGCCTACTTGGCAGCTCCATGATAGAGGAGTAGCTTTTTCAGATATGGATTGTGCCAGATGGACTCTGATCATGGAAGAGACACGTTCTACGGGGACCCCAAGCCTCATTATCTCCAAGGGCCATCTGAGAGAGCAAACGTGGGACATGAAGAATCAGGAGGCGGAAATCGGAGAGTTGAGGAAGATCCAGAGGAAGCGCAACTCCATTCAGCACCAGCCCTACGATGCTATTAAATTAGCAAAGGGATGGGGAAGGGGTGCGATTCATTCCTTTACCAAAACAGCCATCACCACCAAGCAAACAAACACGCCCTGTCCCCAACTCGTATTTGAAAAAAGAATTTCATTTAAATAGAAAGCCTCCCTCTTCCCTATCCCCAATCTCCCCATTCAAAAGTAATACTAATGACGAACGACTGAGCCTTTATTAGGCTGTTTCTTCTGTATTCATCTTGTTCCCCTAGAGAGAAAAATGGGAAGTCCCTTACAGGCAGGGACCACTTCACTGAGCTGGGATTTGTAGCTTTTGACTGCTTTCTGGGGAGGCAGCAGTGGTCCTATCACAACATGCTTACTATGGACAATGTCTATGCACCCTATGGCACCTGCTAGAAATACGACAAAAATGTAAGTCCCAGTACTGTGAGAGCATACAGTCTATCTGCAGAAACTACATGCACTTGTGTAATAGGCATATAGAGAATATAAAGAGAACGAAGACAAGGTATGAAAATACAGGCATTCGGGAGGGAGGGGCTAATAGCATTCATATTGCCACAGTCTATTCAAGGAACATGGCTATTCTGTGGACCCAGGCAACACGGGAGGTGCACATCTCTTCTGTGCAGTAACAAGGTACAGATGAGTTACTTTCTTATTGCAGCAACAAAACTCCTTGATTATCAAATTAAATTCAAATTCCTTTAGCATTCAAGGCTTCTAATAATGGCCCAACTCTCCAGGTTCACATCCTGTTATCCCTTCCCAGAATACACCCTAAACCTTCCTACCTGCACCCCTTTCTTCACCTCCTCCTTCCTCCACCCCTTCACCTCCGCTTGTCAGAACCTTCCTACCTGCACCCCTTTGTTCACCTCCTTCTCCTTCCTCCACCCCTTCACCTCCGCTCATCAGAACCTTCCTACCTCCACCCCTTTCTTCACCTCCTTCTCCTTCTTCCACCCCTTCACCTCCACTTGTCAGAACCTTCCTACCTCCACCCGTTTGTTCATGTCCTTCTTCTTCCTCCACCCCTTCACCTCCGCTCGTCAGAATCTTAGGCTTCCTGGGACTGGTGTGAACGCTGGTTCTTCTGTCATGGAGACTTTTCCAATTCCACCCCTCAACTAGAGGTGACTTCCCTCTCCTCTGAATCTCCAGACCACTTTGTTGTTACTCTTCAACTACAGACCTAACTCCATTCTTTCTGGCTTTATAGGTATCTATGACAATTATCTCATCCTTCCCACAACATTGCAACTTCCATGAGAGCAGAGACGCTCCTGCTCATCTTTATGTGGCCCACAGCACTTCGGCACCTTATACACACATAATTATCGCTACTCAGTCATTCAGCTGTGTCAGACTCTTCGTGACCCCACAGACTTGTCCGTAGGGTTTTCTTGGCATGGTTCACCATTTCTTTCTCCAGTGTATCCCCATCTTACAGAAGAGGAACCAAGGCAAATCGGGGTTAAGTGACTTGCCCAGGGACCCACAGCTAGTAAGTGTCTATGAGGCCAGATTGGAGCTCAGATTTTCCTGACTCCAGGCCTGGTGCCCTATGCTCACGTATACAGTAGTAGGCGCTAGCGATTTCATTCAACGAATGAAGAAGGGAGCAGAAAAGACCAACAAAACACCTTGGTCCTTGGAGGGACCCCACACTCTCTTCCCACACTGGGTCCCATAGTGCTGGATAAGCAAGCAACTTTTCTGACTTACTTCTCCAGCTCTCAAGCCCTCCAGAACCGGGCCCTGTCCCCATGGGCATAGGGCCTTCTAGAGCTTGAGGGGGCCATGGAGGCCACCCACTTCGGCGCCATCATCTCACTCTGATAAATTTGGGATCTCAAGGATATCAATGACACACATAAAATCCATCTGCAGAGGCTTATTGCTCCTGACCCTTGTCCGTGTCTTTCCCAAAAATCCACCACAAGGGCTCCCCCTAACAGACTGGGGTTTCATTCTACAGTTGAAGAAACTGAAGCCCCAATGTCTCCCAGTGTCAAGTCATAAAACAAACATTTATTAAGCACCTACTATGTGCCAGGTAAGGCAGCTAAGTGGTACAGTGAATAGACTGCTGGCTAGAGTCAGGAAGCCTTATCTGTGGGTTCAAATCTGTCTTTATACACTTACTAGCTGTGTGACCCTGGGCAAGTCACTTAATCTTGTTTGCCTCAATTTCCTCATCTGTAAAATGAGCTGGAGAAGGAAATGGCAAACCATTCTTTGCCAAGAAAACCCCAAATGGGGTCACAAAGAGTCAGACACAACTGAAAGACAATAAATGTGCTGGGCACCGTGCTACATGTCAAGTACGCCAAGTACACGAAGAAAGGCTCTAATGGGGAAGACAACATGCAGACAACCATGTACAAATAAATAAGGTATAAGCGAGATAAATCAGAGATAATCAATAGAGGGAAACACTACTGTCATGAGAAGTGGGATTTTAGCTGGGACTCGAGACTCTGAGCTGACACCCTTATGACTACTCTGTTAGCAGGGAGAATTCCTCTTACAGATTCTCCATGTCCGACAATGTCCTGCCCAGGGCTAGACACTCGTGCTTGTTTCATTGAATCTGACTTAGAAGGTTTATTCAAGCTTGATCGAAGGCATCCAAATTACTTCCAAAGTCAAGTAAAGCTGGGGGGTGGGCGGCAGGGAGGGGCATGGCTAAAAATGTCATCAGAGGTCTCTGGATAAGGGATGGGGCCAGAAGAACACATGAAAAGTGAGAAACAACAGCACGAGGTCCAAAGAGGCAGGAGAAAAACTGAACAGGAGAAATTCAGATCCCCATCCAGAAGAAAACATTTAGGATTATGTCGCCTCGTGATTGTCCCTTCCTTCCAAAGCTGCCTCCCCTTTATTTGAGCATTTTGGGAGGGGACTGGAGAAGAGAAAAGGAGGCGCATGAATCATACCAAGCTGTCCTAAGGGCAGAAGGGTCAAACGCTGCTCCCAATACCTCCAGCAACATCAGGCCTACGAAACTCCCAAGCGAGGGCTGAACTGGATTAAAATGTAACTGGGAAATATTTAACAAACTAAATACAAATGCAATAGATAAGGTTAATTTGTAATTTTCTAAGTTAACATGGGGCACAGGGACCTGTTTCTATATGTATTTGACATCACTAGTCTAGGTACCAATGACGACCCTACGCTGTGACTTCGATACTTTAGTCACACAATCAAACTAACCCACTCCAGAGACCAAAAAGGTGCCTACACTTCATGAATACTCAGCCTTTAAATGCTAAAATGAGGCTTCCTGATCTAATGGGATCACAAATGGAAGCACAGCTCCGGAAATTTTGTATTCATGTCATTTTAGGATCAGTTCAAAGAGCCAGGAACATTTAGCCTGGAGGAAAGAATCTTAAGAGGTGGGCAGGACATGAGAGCTGTCTTCAAGTGTCTGAGGGCCTGTCCCATGGAAAATGGATTAGCTTTCTTCTGCTTGGCCCCAGAGGGCAGAACAGAGAAGCAGCAAAGAGGATAATTTAAGCTTGATTCCAAGACAAACTTCCGACAATCTGAGCCTTCCAGAAGGACAACCGTGGAGACCCCCTTCAGTGGAGGGTTTCAAACCCAGACCAGAGGGTAACTCACTGAGTATGATGTATTCACAGCTTCAATTCAATGGGTTCTAAGGTCCCTTTGGCCTAAGATTCTATTACTTTGTGCCTTCTTATAAATTAGTTTTCTCTGACATGAAACCACAACATAGACAAGATGTGACAGTGACCATACTATTTCCATTCGTTAACTCTCTCATCTACTGCCTGCTTCACACTAACTGTTGGCCCAACCAACCATGGCTCTCATTTCCTTCCCGCCCTCCCATTCTTCTCACCGCATTTTCCCTCCCCTTTGTGGTGGCCTCTGGGCAATCCTGGAGACTCTAACTACTCAGCATTCCTGTCGTCACCTGGGCAGTAATGTGGCCAGCTCTTCCCATATGTAGTAACAACACAGTATGTGTCTTCACTTCCCACATCACTTGATTTTCTAGGCGTCCTTCCCTTTCCCCTTCCCACACCCCTAGGGACTGCCCAAACCAATGAAGTCACTCCTAGGATCTCTCACTTAAAAAAAAAAAGCCACATTTTAAGATCTGAGCAAAACAGGACATGATCACAGCAGCACCACCAGGACTCAGGGACTCTTACTGTTGTTATTAGCCTGCACAAAAGTGAAACACACGGATATTTCTTCTGCTAAATATAGGAATTGTGGCACTTAAGTAATTTAAATGATCATGCAAGGCCCCTATACTGGGGTATCTTAGCTATGATACTGCTACTTTTCCTTTACAATTACACAGAGATTAAGCATTCCCAAATACTTTCATATTCCTTATCTCATTTTCTCTTCACAACAACCTTCTGAAGTTTTATTTATATTTAGAAAACAAATGAGCATTTATTAAGTGCCTGCTATGGGCACTAGGATGCATTGGAGATATAAATGCGAAAGTACAACAGTCCCTGCCCTCAAGAAGCTTACATTCTACTAGGAAGATGCAGTATATTTCCAGAAAAACACACACACACGTGTATATATACCTATTAACATGTATGTATATATACACATATATGTGTATGAGTGTGTATGTGCGTGTGCGTGTGCGTGTGTGTGTGGTGTTGAGCTGAAGGAGGAGACACCATTGTGTGCAGCTGTTGAGGGAATATTTTGCTGGATTTTGAGTATTTGTTACAAGAAATCTGCCTTTTGCTCCTTCCCTCCACCCAGTGGGGTAAGTGGGAGGGAGGTAAAATAGATTTCTTTTAATTTTTTTTTAAATAGCAAGGTGGAAGGCTATCACACATGTGCCACACTGGATGCCTTGAAAATGAGGTCAATGTATTATTAGTTTTATTTAAGTGTTTTACTTTGTTATAATAAAAGTTGAACAAAGTGGGAGGAATCTATATTGTGACATGTAACCAAAACACATTACTACAACTTAAAAATTTTGGAAGAAAGGAATTAATGGAGGAAAGAAGGGAGGAAGGGAGGTCTCGGGGAATCAGAAAATGGACAGAACAAGGCATCAGGGGAGCCTGGCTGTGCCATTTGTCATCTATGTGACCTTGGCAAATCCCTAAAATTTCTCCCTTCTTCCATTTCCTCTCTACCCAGTGAGGCAGCTGGACTTTCAGGGGACCCTAAAGTATGACCTACAGGTCATAGTTCGCAGACTCTTGGACTAGATGAAGGGAACCTTAACCCAGGATTCAGAAACTTTTTTTTTTAATTTTCTGATAACTATATTTCAATCTAATTGGTTTCCTTTAAAATCTCCACATATTTTGATTTTATGCATTTAAAAACATGACTCTGAGAATAGTACTCTAGGCTTCACCAGACACTGTCCAAGAGGCTCATGATGCAAACAAAGGCTAAGAACGCCAGGACTAGCCCATCTCTAAGGCCCCTTCCAGGCCCAGCTCAATGAACCTACAGTCTTACTCACCCAAAGCATTTTTTAAAAATATTCAACTGATTCATTACAGAGGGTGGGAGTCTTCCAAAGTTGGGCAGAGTGAGAGTGTGATAGTGTGGAACCACTATAAGCCAAAGCTCCTACAAACAAAACAGTTTGGGGGTCTCAAAGTTGGCAGTGATGACAGTCCACCTCTACTGCTCTCCCTTTCCAACCCAGATTCCTTTTGTTTCTTATTTCCTAATTGGTTCTTAGTTTTATAATGTGATTAACTACTGTGAATTTGACAGGATGGACCCAGTGCTTCACAAAAACCATGGGTACGACATTCCCAAGTGGAAACCAGATTGGGAAATATTTAACAAAAGAAAAAATACAGTAGAACATAGATAATGTGAACATGTGGTTTTCTAAGTCAATGTGTGGCCTGTAGGGATCCTTATATACAGTTAAGTGGCCCTATTTCCATTTGAGTTTGATATCACTACTTTATAGAAAGATACCTTGGAGAATTAATTCTAATCCTAACATATTTGCAATTGCTCTGCAATTGATAAATTAGTCAAACACCTTTGAGTAAGTATTTGCTATGTGTCAGGTAGGGCAGCCTGGAGTTAGAAAGACCCGAGTTCAAATCCAGCCTCAGACACTTCCTAGCTGTGTGACCCTGGGCAGGTCACTTCACTCTGTTTGCCTCAGTTACCTCATCTGTAAAATGATCTGGAGAAGGAAATGGCAGACCGCTCCAACATTTCTGCCAAGAAAAACCCAATTAGGGTCATGAAGATTTGGATAGGACCGAACGGTAACAATTACGGCCAAATCGCTTCTCCAGAAATGTCTCGCTCTCATGTGTCTCAATTATATCCTATTCTTCCTGTATGTAGCTTGCTTTGTGTATATTTGTTTGAGGGTTATCCCTTTGATAGGGTGGCCCTGGAACCTCCAAAGCCCTAACACCCTGTAAAGTAACCCAGCTCCCTCCCCCATGTGAGAAAATTTCCCCTTGTTGCAGGCCTGACTGTAATTCTGTTACCAGGACAGAGACAAGGATACTGACCCAAGGACTCTTTTCCAGGGTGCCTCCCCAAGGATTCTCTCTCTGGTGCTTGCCCAAGGTCCATGCCTCTGGCAGCTAAACAAAAAAACTTGTCTTTTCTCCCTCAATGTCTGGTATACTCCCTACACTTTCCCATCCATAGCTCCCAAAGACACCTGGATCCCTTAGATTACCTAATTAGCATCCCTGGCATTGCTTTCCTTTGCTCCTTTTCTATATAAGTTCTAAATTCATCCCGTTATGGTGCAAGTTCCCAAAGGGCCTTTGCCCACTTCTGTTGGCAGTACAATAAACCGCCCCTTGAATGAAAGACTGCTTGAGTGTATTTGTTCCAGGCGACTCTGCCTTGGCATTCTCAGGGTCTCAGCACCCCAAATCTCTTCATCTCCTTTTAGATTGTAAGCACCTCTTTTTGCATCCTCAGCACACAGTGCCTGACACATGACAGGCACTCGATATTTGTTTATTGATTGATTTTAAACAGAGGAGGAAGGCGAGGCTTTAGAAGGGCCTTAGCCACATTTCTACGGTTATTAAGTTCGATGCACTGGCTGGAATACCCCGGATTCATTAAGATGTTTTTGTTGCCGTTGTTGAATTAAGTCAAGTCCGGCTTCGTGACCCCATTTGGGGCTTTCCTGGCAAAGACACTGAAATGGTTTGCCACTTCCTTCTCCACCATGAAGACACAGATGCCTACTATAAACCTCTAGATGTCAAAGCTCGCTACTCCAGCCTTTATCAGATTCTTTTCCCTCTTTTGTTACAAAAGCAGGAAAATAAGACCCATCCGGCCAACGGAGGGCTCCTGACTGAGGTTCGTTAATGGCTGTTTTCATAAAAAACAGAAATCCACTGAAATGCTATTGGTTTCCTTCTTAAGTAAGCATACTAAAAATATTTCTCAGGAGCAGTATTCTCAGTTGGCCAGAAGAGAAAACCCAGCTTTCCGAGCGCGTTTGTCTGAGCACAAAACTTTAGGGCTCAGGAGCTGAGTTTAGGGGACCAGGAAAGGGGCTCAGGAGCTGATTAACTGAGATCTCTTCAAAATCCTAGGCGATAGACAAAGCGAGCCCAAGAACAGCCTTTGTGTTTCTCCAGTAACAGCCCTAAAATAACCAACTCTGAGTTTATAATTAAAATTTAGGGAGAGAGCAGATGACAAAAATTGAGAGACAAAGCCTGCTGCCGCCCCCACTCCCCTGAAGCTGGGTCTCTGACAGTTATGTAACCCAAGAGAGTTTTGCACAGCTCCAAAAGCATTCTGATTGAAGATTCTTTTCAGGCAAGATCGTAAAACAGAAGAATCTGGGGGTGGGGGTGGGGAGAGTCAGAGAAGGGGAAAGGGAAGAAGGAAAACTTCAATTGCCTGCACCATCAAGTCTATAAACAATAACAATAACTCAGTCCAGCTCCCTGGGTCCTCCCAGCTCTGCTATCTTTCCAACCAAAGGAAGTTTTTTGTTAGTAAACATAGACGGAGGCAAAGAGCAGGCACCATACCCCCTTGCGTCCTGCCACCAAAGGGCCACTGAACAGATCTGGGAAGCTTCCACGTGGCTTAATTCAACATTGGCAGCATTTCCCCCCTTAAGTGTAAATGGTCTGTTGCTCACATAAGTGGCACCAATCCAAATTCTCACAATGGCCACACGAAAGGGGCTAAAAGTTAAGCCCAGTCCTAACCACCTTCCTGATTAAACTAAATGGATAATCGAGTCTTCTCTTTTTTTCTTTCCATTAAAAAAAAGAGAGAGTGACTCAGCTGGGGATTCAACATAAATCTGGTGGCAGACAGAACACAGAGCGCAGAAAAATCAAAGGACTGTAAAGTGAGAGGACCCGGGTTCAAGACCCAGAACCTGAGATCCTAGATCTAGACCAGGAAGGGACCTTAGAGGCCCCCTAGTCCAAGTCCCTCATTTTACAGATGAGGAAACTGAGACCAAGAGTGGCTCGTTGTGGGTCACACAGCTAGGTCGAAGAAAGGACTTGAACCCAGGACTTCCTGACTTCAAGCGGATCAATCTATAAGAGACACCGGCCCCCTTGCCACTCCTCACCCAAGACTCTCCATCTTCCAGCTGGAGACATTTTCTTTGGCGTCCCTGTGCCCAGGATGCTCTTCATCTCTGCCTCAGAGCTTCCTCTGAGTCCCAGCTAAAATCCCACCTTCCACAAGGAGCTCTTCCCAACCTCCCATGATGTTAGTCCTTTTCCTCTCCTGATTATGTTCAATTTTTCCTGTCGCTATTTTGTTCGTACCTGGTTGTTTTCATGTTGTCTCTCCCATTAGACTGTCAGCTCCTTGAGGACAGGGGCTGTCTCTTGCTTTTGTTTGTATCCCCAGCACCTAGCAACAATGCCTGGCACATAGTAGGTGTTTATTAAATGCTGCACTGCAAGTATTCAGTAGGTGCTGACTACATGTGAGGCACTGTGCCAAGCCCCAGGGATACAAAGAGAAAGAGAAACAGTTCTTACCCTCGAGGAATACACTGTAAGAGGGAAACAACATACAAGCTACTATGTACACACAAGATACACACAGGGAAGTCTAGCTCTCCATCTAGCCAATACCGTCTCAGGCAGCTAGGTGGTACCACAGTGCACAACACGCTGGGCCTGGAGCTGGGAAGACCAGAGCTCAAATCCAGCCTCCGACACTAGCTGTGGGACCTTGGGTTAGTCACTTAACCTCTGTCTCAGTTTCCTCAGCCATAAAATGGAAGTCATTATAGCACCCACCTGCCAAGGGGTTGTGAGGATCAAACACACTTAGCATATGGCCTGGAACATGGTAAATCTTAATAAATGCTTGTTACCTTCTCTTTCCCTACACCACCCTGCCTTTCACCTGCATGACCTTGGGAAAGGCACTCTGGACCTCAGTTTGCTCATTTATAAAATAAGGGACTGCTCTAGAAGACCTTTTCAAACTCCTTGGTCCTTCCAACTAAAACCCCAATGAGCCTACCTCTCATCCAGCATTTACTTTTCCTTTAAAAATGGAAACTTGAAAAAAAAAATTCAGTGGTTCTCAGCAGTTCACCTGAATAGAAACCCTGGAAGTACCCTCTTGGCTCTCAGACACTGAAGACAGGAAGTATGAAAATAGGGAAAGTGGTAGATTATACCTGTTTTCCAAAAATATACATAGGCCTGAAACAGCAAAAAAAATGGCAGTATTACAAATCAGGGAACCCAAGCAATCCAAAAGTACTTATTAGGTTATCACGATGCACCAGGTGATAGGGTCACAAAGATGTAAGCTAAGCAGTCTTTCAGGAGAGAAGTCTCATATACATATACAAATTTGTCCAAAAATTATAACTGGGCTCAGAGTTAGGAATATCTGAGTTCAAACCTCACTTCAGACACTTCCCAGCTATGAACGTTGGCCGGATGACGCAGAGCTTACTGACTTCTGGAGTCCCTCTCAGCTCTAAATCTTTGAGTCTATGCTCCTAACTACAAGGCAATTTCTGGGAGGTAGTGGAGGAGGGGAGAAGAGGAAACAAAGAAAGGGCCCCAAGGGTGCTGGTAAATATTTAACCACCAACTTTCAAAAAAAAAAGTACCCACAAACCACTGTATTATTAACATTTAGTCCTTCACTTTCTTAAGCCCAGACAATTAGGAAAACAGGAACAACTCTAATTTGTATGTAGCATTTGCACATTTCCTAGGTGTAAATGCTCCTCCCACTGAAAATTTAACAATCATCTGATACAAAGCTGGGTCTAGAACAGCCCTGGCAAAGATCCCATGTAGAACATGGGATCTGAACCAAACTTTGAAAGAAGCTAAGAATTCTAAGGAGGTGGAAGGTGGAGAGCATTCAAGGTATGGGGAACAACTCCAGGGAAATTTCTATCCCTGTAAATAAAGCCCTATTTATAGATACTAGAGGCAGCTGGATGGCTCAGTTAATAGAGTACCAGGCCTGGAGTCAGGAAGACCTGAGTTCAAATCTGCCTCAGAAACCTACTAGCTATGTGACCCTGTGAAAGCCACTTAATCCTGTTTGCCTCAGTTTTCTCATCTATAAAATGAGCTGCAGAAGGAAATGGTGAACGATTCCTCTATCTTTGACAAGAAAACCCCAACTGTGGTCATGAAGATTTGAACAGCACTGAAAACAGGCAAACAACAACAAAATTTACATACACCAATGACTTAGCATTTGGTTTTGGTTGTTTGGGTTTGGTTTTTTTGTTTTTGTTTTTTTTTTTACTTTTGCATATGATAAAGGTGCTTAAAGCTAACAAGTAAAAAACGTCTTTAAATCTTTCTTTATGGGTCTAGGAAGCCAACCAACACTTGTCACTAACCCACCTGCACTTTAGAACTACGGGCTGAGTCACTGCAGGCTAATTTGTGTGCTGTGATTAGAGGAGGCAGCTACAGACTTGGAGCCTCAGTCTGGATATGTAGCAGCTGGCCTCCATATGGCACATGGAGGGAGTAGCTGGGCCCAGGCCTGCTCAGAAGAACAGACAGATCTCTTATCCACTGAGAAAAAAACAAATTTAGAGTGCCACACCAGCTAGCCAGTTTATTTTTTTTTAATCAGCACCCCAAGGATCCTGTCTGCCTAGATGAAGTTTCAAATTTTCAAATTTGAAAAGTATGTCACATCCATTAGGTGAATCAGGCTGTGAGAGCAATTTACTGAGCCAAAGCCCAAAGCATTTCAGAGATCACACCCCCTACCTGTTCCAGTATTTCTGGGCTTTGGATGCTGGAGGGCGTTTTGTGGAAACATCCCTATTGTTCAGCTAGGGGAAAACCAGCTGTATCAAATGAGGCAAATTCCAGTCAGCCTGGAAAGAGGAAGAAAAAGAAAGGAACCGGACTGGGAGGGAAAGGACTTGGCTCAGAAGCACCACGCCTCACCTTCACTTCTCTGTTCTTTTGGACAGACTGCTTACCTGTGCCTCTGTCTGCTCATCTGAGAAATGGGGATAGAGTAACATCTCTCCAAAGCGTTGTGGGGCACCCAGACAAAGAACTATTGAGTCCGAACATGATCAAGGCACACTATTTTCTCTCTTTTTTTCCCCTTTCTTGTAGTTTTTCCCTTTCGTTCTGATTCTTCTTTCACAACATGATTAATGCGGAAATATATTCAATATGATTGTACGTGTATAGCCTATATCAGATTGCTTGCCATCTTGGCGGGGGGTGGGGGGGAAGAGAAAAAAACTGGAACTCAAATCTTACATAAATGAATGTTGAAAACTATCTTTACATGTCATTGGAAAAAATTAAATACTATTAAATGGAACAAATAAAAACAAAGTAAAAAATTTTAAAATTAGAAAACAAAGTGTTATAGGGCCTAATCAATCACTTATTAAGCACCTACTATGTGCCTGCCACTGTGCTAAGTGCTGGGGATACAAAAATAAACAGCCAGTCCCTGCCCTCCAGGAGCTTACCATGTGATGGAAAAGAAACAACAAATGTGTAGAGACAAGCTACATAAAGGAAAACTAATTTTATTAATCATAATTAATACTATAACCCACACAGACATCATTGACAAGAATTATTATATTTTATATACTAATGTTATATTTATGATATTAATCATTCATTATCGTTATTAAATAATTAACAGGAGCAAATGAGGTAACCACCATAAGAGCACCAAACTTAAGGGGATCATGGGGTTATCATTTCAAGAGATTGTTATAGCCTTTGGGTTTGCCCTGGAAGGGCCCGGCTTAATGCGGCGTAACATGTGACCCCTCAGCCTGGCATTTCAAAACCTCTCCAATCTGGCTCCCATCCACCTTTCCAGTCTCATATCATGGGACTTCACCTTCACACTCTCTGTTCCAATCAGACCAGCCTCAGGCCAGCTACTGCCTATTTCCTGCCTCCATACCACTGTCAAGTGGTTCCCCATCTCTCGACCACCTCAGCATCACGCCGGTGATACCTCCCTCCCAGGCAAGGCCTCTCCTGACCCTCCCAGGACTCTTTTCCTCTTGAAATGGTCTTGTAATTTCTTAACTGTATACATGTTCTATATCTAACCCTACCATGAGAGCAGAGACTATTTCCTTCTGCTCTCCATATGCCCCAACACCTAGCAGAGTGCCTAGAACACAGTAAGTATTTGTTGAATTAGAACTTAGACCAGGTGAATTTCAGCCTCTAATGCCAAATTTGACTTCATTCTACCAGCTAGAAACGACTCTGAGGGGAGAGCTAGGTTATTCTCTAAAAGGCCAAGTCTGCATAAAACCCAAAAGGAGCAAGCAGAAGGCAAAAGAAAATGTGGCCAGAAAGACCTTCTCAAGTCCTGCCATAACCAGGCAGGCCCTGCAGGCCCCGGTCACCAATATGCAACTTGTCCACATATATTTTTATCTCTTACATGCAATTTAATAGGGATGAGGTTGAAACTCAGCTCCTACCGCCTTCTGGCAGCCATCCCCACAGCCCAGAGAAGATGATCTAATAGTCACAGCCCAGATTTTTCTAGGACAACCCTCATCCTAAGAAAAAAAAGGGTACTTTTCCTAAGGTCTTGCAAAAAAAAATGTGCTTTTGTGAGAGCACGCATCTCCAGTCTCTAGCCTTCCTGCTCCTTGGGCTTGGTATGTCTAACCACAATTCTTCCTTAAGAACAAACAAAAAAGTGAAAGAGCACTGGATTTGGAGTCAAAAAGATCAGAATTCAAATCTTGCCTCAGACAGTTACTAGCTGTGTGACCCTAGACAAGTCACTTAATCCCAATGGGCTTCAATTTTCTCCTCTGTGACATGAGGGGTTGGAATGGAGAAATTTTAAGGTCCTTTCCCACTCCAAATCTATGAGCCTATGGAAGAAACAGGAGAGTAGAGGAAAAGATTCCTCTTTGGAAGCTGCTACAACCCTGAGAATAAGTAGAGGTCACGGCTGTTAGCAAGATCTTGGGAAAGGCAGAACAATTACAAACATCCATTAAGGGCCTCCTATTAAGAACACCCTGCTAGGCACTGGGGGAGGTGCCAAGCTTAGATCGAGACGTGGACCTTTCCCACATAACCGGCTTCCAATCGTTGCGGCATGCCGGCTCTCCTTGTACAAATGTCCTGTTCAGGTGTCTTGGTGCTAAAGCTCCCAGGGTGCTCTCTCCCTTCACTGCAAACACTACCAGGCTCAGTTGATGTATTGACTCATTTTGCAAAACCTTTTTTTTTTTTTTTTGCTTTCTTTCTTTTTAAAAATTCCTTCTTCCTGGGGCCCTCTCCGGGTGGGGAAGGAGGGGGCAGCTTTATTCTGGGAATGATGGTAAGATTTTTAAAAAGCAACAAATTAAAAAAAATAATAGCATGGGATGAGGGGTAAAGGCCATCTAATAGATGACATCCACGACAAACATACTAGAATTTCCCCCAAAGTAATCAATGTATATTTTAAATCCAATGAGTCTGATGGACAGACTGCTATATTTTCAAGGATAAATCTGTGTGTTACGATTGTGCATTTTACTGGGAACATTCTAGCCAGATATGCTATTTTTCAAGTTAGAAGAAAGTATCCAAGAAGGGTGGCTGTCCTTGGAAAGGCAGTGTACTTCTAGAAGAGGAGAGATACAGAAGAGTCTTAGTATCGGTTCTGATGGAGGAATGTGGCCGAAACAGGCAAGTTTTCTCAACAGTTCTGGTGGGAACCAAGGGCAAAGTCTCGAGACTCTGACAATGAATGGCCACAGGGAGGGCAGTCTGCCGGTGAGCACCAGGCTCAGGGACAGATCAGCTAACACTTTTTCTTCAGTTTCCATCTTTTAAAAAGGTCACACCTTCCTGGCTAATTTCAAGTATTTTTTGGTCTCTCCTTAAAGTGCAGAAACCTCCCAAACATTTTAAATAGTCCTCACAGCGATGGATGGGGGTGTGGAAGTCCTACTTTGTGACTTCTGAGAGGGCCCAAATACTCTCCTTCCCCTTCCTCTTATCTTACCCCCCCAAAAAAAGTGGAAGAGGAAGGGGGCAGGGTGATGGAGTAGGGGTAGAGGGGCAGATCCTGAGTTTAGCCCTATAAGGCTTCACATAGGAGAGAGAATATGAGTTGTGCTTTGAAGAAAATGGAGATTCTAGGTTTGAGTCCCCCACCCAAATCCCTGGCTATGTGACCCTGGGCAAGTCCCTAACCCCTCTTTCAACACCCCAGGCTTTTCCTAAGTCTCTAAGTTGCAGAGAATTGCTGACCTGCACTGATAGTGAGTCCCCTTCACCAAGCCTAATGAAATCATAGATCTAAGCTGCAGTCCTACCCTCAAAAGGAATCCAGGGATTCTAAGGGGCAGCAGTGAGGAGGGAAGGCAGCCCAGGCACAAAGGGTCATGTGCGAGGAACAGCCAGGCAGCCACCATAACACAATCCAAGGGGGATTGAAGGTCTCCTTGGGACTCATGTACGTTTTCAGCTTTGGGCTCTGTCTGTAACTTTCCACTTTGCTTGAAAGATGACTCAGAAGCACAGGCTGTATAGCCAGAAGGGGCCTTAGAGATGAACAAATCTAACCCCCTTCATTTGAAAAAATGAGAAATCCAGAGACATTCGTTAATTTCCCTAAATCCACACCGCAAGTTCCTAGCAGTGTCTAGATTAGAACCTGCATCCCCTGAGGTCAAGTAAAGTGCTCTTGTCTCTAGTAGCTCTGAACAATGAGGCTCCATGGGCAAAAGAAAGTTTCTTGTGGAAAAGGAAAGAGCAATTAAACCTCACTGCTTCCCCCCACAAAACAAAGATTCCCTCTTCTGTAGCCTCGGTCATCCTGCTGCCTAATGTATGCAACTTTACTTGTTTCATCTCGCGTGCACAGGCCGACTTGGCCAACGATCATTCATTCATTTATTTATTCAACAAACATTTATGAAGTGCCTACTGTGTGCTAAGCACCAGGGATACAAGGAGAGGCAAAAGCCAGTCCCTGCCCTCCAGAAGTTTACAGTCTAATGGGGGAGACAACATGAAAATCAACATGTCCAAAGCAAGCTATATACAGAATAAAACAGAAAATAATTAACAGAGGAAAGGCCCTGGAATGAAGAGGGGATGGGGAACGCTTCTTGTAGAAGGGGGGATTTTGATGGCATCACTCAGGTCAATGTCTACCTACCCTGCTCGCCAAAGCATTTCACAGGCCAAATGCGGAATTGTGAGAGATTGTGGGCCATATGAATGGGGGACCCAGCAGGACCTTGGCAAAGAGTTAGCAGATGAATATTGAATGAAGGAAAAAGCATTTATTAAGTGCTTACTGGGTGCAAAGCACCGTGTTACACGCTGGGTATATGAAGAGAGAATAAAGACAACCCCTGCTTTCAATGAGTGCAGATTCTTATAAGGGGAGTATATTTGGAGACTTTCCATTTTAGAAAAGAGTATTTTTGGTTCCAGGCAAGATAGAAGGGAGGATAGGGAGGCAGGAGCTCGCTTCCAGTTACTTTGTTTTTATTGCATGGGCCAGAAACGACATGGAATTTAACCACAATATTAAAATCTGTCTTAAGCGACCATAAATCAAGGAAAAAAAATCAGACTCCTGAAATCAGACACTTGAAAATACATCAGGGATGTCTCCATTTTGGCTAATAATTAAGGCCTCTGAGGAAGGGAATAAAGGGATCATTATTCCCATTTGGCCAGTGAGGGTGCAGAGACCCCAGGGGGATGGAGTGTTTTGTCCAAGCTCTTAACCAAGGCTGGGGAACCGTGGGCCTATGTGGCCTCCGGGCCACAGGTTCCCTGATCCTGGCTAAACCCAGATCTTGGGTCTCCGAGAATCCAATGCTCCTACCACACCCCCATTGTCTCCTCTCCCCACTCCTGGAGCTAAGCATTTTAAAAGATTCAAGACAAGTGACTAAAAGGAAATGACAAACTGCAGAAGTCCCATTTTACCCTATGAGAATACCATCCTACTCATTAAAGTAGCTTGGGTTATTCCCCCATAATAGCCGAGATCTAGAAGGGACCTCAAAGCCAACTAGTTCATCCTCTTCATTTTACAGATGAAGAAAATGAGGCCCAGGGAAGTTAAATCATTTGTCCAAGGTCATACTCTGCCTCCACAGCCAAGGCTCTTAATAAAACATCTGGATTCTATGCTTAAGGATGGAGACAGCAATGTTAACCAGACCACAGGCTGAGCTCACCTTTAAATAAAATATTCTCTTAAAAAAAAAAAAAGTTAAATTAACATCCAGGAGACTTACGCCCTCTCTTATCTCTAAACTTCAAAAAAGGAACAAAGAGAGAAGTGAGTTGAAGGGACCAAGGTCAACTACTGAAATAGGTCAGTTAGGGAATAGGCCCTTGGCTTCTTTGCTCATTAAATGATGGGCGTTGCAGTCATAAGAGTCACAGTTCATTCAGAAAATGCTTGGGATAAGGACTGAGCTCACTGCCAGCTTTCCATATTTAATCTACATTTGCTTAAATTTTTCCTAACTTGCTTGGTAAGCCCTGGGCTTTCCATATAGAAAAGGTGGTTACATTAGGCACAAAATCACTGCCATGATTTCATTCCCAAATGGAGACTCCAAGAAGCCAACTGTTGGGACAATGAGGCAAAAGTCCCCATCAGAGCTTTGCATGCGCTCTTCAGCCTGGACCTGGAGAGAACCTTCTGATCTCTTGTGCTCATACCTGGGTTTGGGCCTTGACAAACAACTTTTTATTTTGTTGGAAACACGTTCCTACGTGAAATTCCATTTCTTCCACAAGCTTGCAAAGCATCATCAAGGACATGACCCATGAGCCTTCCTTGCCATTGGTTTTGCTGCCTCCATCCCAACTGCTCACTCATGCTTTGACCAGACTTGGCTTTTTCGGCCTCACTGTCTGAGCTAATCAGAAATTCTTTCCTTCTGTCTGATGAGTTAATTCTTAACCCGCCTGGTTAATTCTCAAGTGCGGCTACTTAGAAGGTCAGGCCAGCAAGGGAGGAGGAAAAGGTCACGGAATCCCAGAAGCTCAGGGGAACACAGGTATATAGTTAATGTAGGACAAGGTGCGTCTGAATAAATGTCGCTTCTATAATATACTGGACAAGCAGAGGTGGAACAAGGAACTTTTTGAGCCTTAGCACAGTACCTAGTATACAGTAAATGCATAATAAACACTTATTGATTTATTGAATTCCCCTGGGCCAAAAACAGCTGGGGCGAGTAGCACCCACCGGAAGAAGATAGTCTGACATCCCATCCCCCTAACCTCTGCCTTCTGCCAGCCCACAATCTCATCTCCTCATCCTCTCCCCCATGGCCCGCCTCTTCTCCCACTCAATCCCACCTGACACTTCCTGCCAGTATGAGCTTGGGCATGTCATAGTCTCCTCAGGACTCTGTTTCCTCATCTGTAAAACAAGATGGCCTCTAAAGATCCTTCCTGCTCTGATCTACGAGGCTATAATTCCAGGGGCATAGACTCTGTAACAGCACCACAGAGATGCTCCCTCCCTCTTAGGCACCTTAGATCAAAGCTCCAGCTGAAAGACTCTAGTTTTAACTCTGCTGACAAGCCTCGAAAGAGACAATTCAAGCCAAGAGTGGCCAAGGCCCTCCAACCGACCACATCATTGTCTCAATATCTGCCGGCAAACTTCCAAAGAGGAAAATGAGATACAGAACGTTTTTGTGCTCCGACATCTAGCCAAATGAGGAGGACCCACTCTTGCCTTTTTCAGTCTGGCCACAGAACATGTTGTGGAAACAGAGTAAGGCGAGGAGGGGCAGGCGAACACATCCAGGGTCGTTCATCACATGTATGTTTGGTTCAGTTCGCAGTCAATAGAAGCGAGAATTTATAGTGAGTCTATTTGGCGAAGGCTGTGATATAAACAACGGATATTCTCGTCATTGTCTCTCCCCAGGCCTCGTCTGTTTGTCTGTCTGGCAGAACAAACATAATACCTCTTAGATAAGCCAAATACAGAAAAAAAGAAGGCAAGAATGACTAAAAAAATATCCATCTTCCTTTAAGGAAATGACTCTCTTCTGCAGCTCGTGCAGATTTGCGTCTACAAATTTTGCAAACGTTCCTTCATTCAGAACACATGCATCTCATAGAGTGACATTGCCTTTAGAGCTGGAGGCATTTATCTGGCCATGGGTATATTAAGTAACTTCTCACCAAGGAGAGTTTCAGCTAAAGAGAGCTGGGATCCAGGCCAAGGGGATGAGTGGGTTCGATAACATTTAATTCATTAAACTCAAGCGTACAAACCACAACATTAAAGTGCCTAAGACAAATGCTCACTGAGAAATTTAAACCACTCGATATTCAAAGGGAGCTAAGCCAGAGGGGCCTGCCTTCAGAGATCTCTCCCCCTCTCAACTTGGAAGAAAGAATGGCGGAAAGGAGAGGGAGAGGAGTTGGAAGAACATGCTTATACATTTTGGTAGGTCAACAGGGAGCTGGGTGAGCCCAGCCTCTTTGCTCAAGACATTGGCAATTCAAGATTTGTAAGTTACCTGAGAAATGTTCCCTCCACACCCAAATCAAAGCCCTTTGATTCTCTGAGACTCAGCTTCCCTCATCTGTAAAATGGGGATAATAAAATGACTGCAAAGTACTTGGCCAACTTTAAAATATCCTATAAAGAAACAGAGTGGGGCAGAGGAAAGAAACTGCACGTGGAGACCTGAGAGGCGGATGTGAATCCTGCGTCTGACAAGTACATCACCCACGTGACATTGGGCAACTCAGTTCAGTCATCTGTAAAATAAGGAGGGGGAGGGGCGTCCCAGATTTCTTCCAGTTTTGAATCCCCAGAGAAGGGAAGAAGCACTTATATAGCACCTACTGTGTGCCAAACAATGTGCTAAACACCTTTTTTTTTTTTTATGGTTTCATTTGATCCTTACAACGACCCTAGGAGACAGGTTCTCTTATTATTCCCATGTTACAGCTGGAGAACTCAGGCAGAGGTCAGGTGACCTTCCTGGGGTTGCACAGCTGGGAAGTGTCTGGGATTGGATTTGAACTCAGTTCTTCCAGACTCCAGGCCCAGCACTTGCATCACCTCACTGCCTCTATGTCCCATGGGCACTAGATTTGGAGTCACAAGATTTGGGTTCAAATCCCAGGGGTCTCTGAATCTCTCTGAACCTTAGTATCTGCATATGGAAAACAAGAGGCAGGGGACAGAATGGCTTCTAAAGCCCCTTCCAGGTACAAAAACACAAGCTATGTGAGCTCGAGCTCTCTCTCCCCTTTTATTATGAAGTTAACCATCAAAGACATTTTTTTATTGCAAATGAAACTACGGACTTCTTGTACATGGCCTATTTTTTAAGTTTATATAAAGTTTAACAAGGTAGTAACAAAACTGCTCTGTTTGTCTACATCGCCTTCTATCTTAACTATTACTACTTTTATAACTTACCATGGACCAGCCTCAAGGATCACACGTGATGAGGGTAAACTTTCTCCAACTTTGAAACCTGGAAGAAATGAAAGCTAATTCTATCTCCCTGTCAACCCTCTGACTCTAGCCTGGGTCTGCTAAAGCAAGAGAGCTAGGAGGGTGGGGGTGAGGAAAGGGAGGGCGAGGGGGGAGGGGGAGGGAGAGAGGAAGGGAGGGGGAAAGAAAGGCTAGTTGCTTGTAGATAAATAACTAAATTACTACTGAAGCATCTCCAAGCATTTTGTCAACAACCACACTGTCCATCACCAGCCAGTCTTAGATAGGGGTAAGTCCCAATTAACCCATGCACCTCACGTGTGTCTGTGTGTGTGTATATACACACATACACACACACACACACACAACGATGGGCCGTCTTCCCAGTGATCCAGAAACCCAGCTACAGGTGGAAGAGCCTGGAGGCCAATCAGAAATCAGACCTTATTTTTTTTTCCAACTTATAAAACACAACCTTTTGGAAAGCATTTCCAGTTTTCTTAATGGCAATCTATAATGCAGATCGAATAACAGAAGAATGTGGCAGTTTTTATTTCCTCCAGCATCTAAGCTCAGACCCAGAGTTTTAGAACCAATGAAATTTCTCTTTCTGTGCTTTCTCAGCCCACAATTTATTATTATCTGCAAAATAAAAATTGAAACTAAATATTTGCCTCAGATCCACACTTCTTGCTCCACCTCCCTCTTCTCTTCATCCCTACTAGATCTGTTCTTTGCCTGCATTAAGTCTTCCAATCCCCTCCCCAGGCCACCTTTCCTCCTCTGACTTCACTTTCCTCCCTCAGCCCAAGAGTTAGCCATTTCCACCCACACTGTCCTCCTTTCGAATCCCTTGCCCCCTTTTCCTGTCCTGACTCTTGCCCAAGCTCGGCCACTGGTTTTTCCCATTAGCTCCTCATTAGCTTCCCATTTCCTCATTAGCTACTGAGAAGGTCTCACAACTGCGCTGACTGGGTACATTATATATGTTCATGCTTTCCAACCTCAACCAGGTCTCACTGCAGCACGGCCATCCATTTATCACTTCTTAATTAACTCCCCATCTCTCTCCAGGGATGATATTCCAAACCTCTCCCTTCCTCAAGACTCCCAACACCTCCCCCTCAATACTCCTTCTCTCTCTCTCTGTCTTCACTCAACGTGAACTCCCTCTTCTCCTATTTCCTTCATCAAAAAACTCTTAGCATCATCTCCCATGATCTCCTCCTACTCTGACCCTAGAGGGGCCCTTTTCCTTGTCAAGGCTAATTCCACTACAGGTGCATTCAATTTCATCTTCTCCAGCAGATAATAGGGAAATGTCAGAAGAGTTTGCATTTAATACTCAAGGCTGTAGGGAATCCCTGAAGTTTCTTGACCAGAGGAAGTTAGAGCTGATCCTGAAGTTAATGGGGAGCCACTGGAGGGATTGAAGGGGAGGAGGTGGCATGCTCATACTTGTGTTTTAGAGATATCGATTTGGCAGTTGTGCCAGAGATGGACTGGAAAAGGGAGAGAGAAGAGACTAGAGGGAGAAAGACCAATCAGGATGCTGTCCTGCTGCGTCCAACAAGACACTCAGCTCCCCAGCCTGTCCTGTGCCCAGCTGTGCCCCATGCCTATGATGCTCTCCCTCAATTCCACATCTTCCCATACTTCGAGGATTCATGAAAGTAAGTACTGCATCCACTCACATACACTCCAACCCTCTCTACCTCCTCATAAGAGTAGTCAAAGCTGAAAACTTCATCACAGTCACCAACTTTGGAAGACTTCAAAACTCTTGTCAATGCTGTGACCACTTATGACTTCAGTCCACCAATCAATAAGCATTTATTACATGCAACACACACACACCCCTGGGGGGAGAAGGTAGGCATCTATATTGTCCATGACAATATGGCATCCCAACCCAAAGGCCCTTCATCCCTCCCAATTTCTTCCCCATCTGAATTTTTTTTACCCATACTCTCTACTCCCCGAAGAGGAAAGCGGGACACAACAGCAGTAGCCAAGCCAAAAGGAGGGATGGGACAGTCTGGTAGAGGTCCCTGGCAAGATGCACAGACAAAGTCCTATGAGAATTCAATCCCTGGCTTCCTTTAAGATCCAACTAAAGTTTTCCCAGCCCTTCTTAATTCTAGTGTCTTCCCTCTCTCTTACTTATTTCCTATTTAATTTACATGTAACATATTCATACATATTTGTTTGCTTGTGGTCTTCCTCATTAGATTGTAAACTCCTTGAGGGCATGAACTATCTTTTGCTTCCTTTTGTATCCCCAGTGCCTGGCACATAGCAGGCACTTAATAAATGTTTACTAACAAGAAGGGCTCCACTCCTGAGAGGCAGCCGGCCAATGGAAACACAGCTCTCTGCTTAGCCCAGTCACAAGACGGCAGCTACCTGTCGTTTATTGTAACACAAGCCATGTGACTGGTGGGTCTCTGGACACATTACAGTCAATCTCTGTAACAAAAAGCTAGATTAGGAGATGAGAAAACCAGGTTGTAGCTTAGCCCCAGGACTTGCCTTTGGCAATATGTTCTTGGAAGAGCTCCCAATGCTTAGCACGCCCCTGTCATTGGTTACCTCATCGTCCTTCTATGGCAATCAAGAAGTGACCATAGTGGCAGCTTGTCTGAGACAGTAAGAGGCAGAGAATCAGAAGATTTGGCCCTTTGAAAGGCCAGCTGCTGGGGCAAAGAGAGGCCACAGTAAACAGCCCACATTTCTACATCACTTTACACTTTTAAAAGTACTTTCCTTTTCCATATCAGTCCTATGAGATAGGTGGCAGTGCCTGGCATACAGTAGGTGTTTAATAAATGCTTACTGACCCAATAACTTGACTAGTATTATGCCCAGTTTACAGATGAGGGAGATGGTCTTCTGACTGGGCTGGGCCTCAACTCAAGGGTTTTGGGTCCACGTGCAGGTTTTTTTTTTTTCAGTTCTGCCACACTGGGTACGCCACGTTCCAGGCCCATCTACCAGCTGGGGTTTTTAAAGGCTCGCAAATGCTGCCATCAGCCTTTGATAAGGCACTGAGGCTGCCATATCAGCCCCTATCTACCCTCCCATATCACAAAAATGCTGGCATTGCAGGGGAAGAGTCTGAACTGCCCTAGGTCCCAGACCCCAAAACACGATGATCCAGGAAGACCACATGGTCCCAACTAATTCTTCTGGATTACATCTCAGTTCCCACCTCCCACTGACTACCATAAAGAATCCACCTGGTCCTCTTAAGCCCCACCTCCCAAATTACCCACCCAAAGCAAATATCACAAGATTTAGGCCCTAGGAAAATATGGAGACACAAATGTGGACATCAATCTTCCTCCTGCTAGGTTCAAGGCACACCTCTTGAACACTCTTTGCAATCTGTTTATCCGTTAGAGCCCCCAGTATTTTCTTCCTTCATGCTTAGGTTCCTCAGGGTGAGGCATGAAGCAAGAAGGGGCCTCAGTGGCCTTGTACTCAAATAATCAGTCAGTCACAAGCCTTTATTAAGCTCCTACTATGTGGCAAGCACTCTGCTAAGCTCTGGCAACACAAAGGCAGGCAAAATTGTGGCCCCTGCAAGGAAGAGGGAGGAGAGGGGAGAGAGAATGGGGAAAGGCTTCCTGGGGAAGGCAAAGGTTGAGTTGACTTTGGAAGGAAGCTAGAGATTTTTGGAGGCCCCTGGCAAGGAGAGAAAGCATTCTAGGCACAGGGGTCAGCCAGGGCAAAGGCATACAGTCAGGAAATAGTGCATAGTATTCATGGAACAAGAAGGCCAATGTCACCAGATCATCAAGTGCACAGACAGAGTTAAAGTGGGAGAAAAAAGGCTGCTTTGGTAGGAAGGGGACCAGAATCCATATCAGAGGCAGAGAGTTAGACCATGTGATGGATAATGTTGGACTTGGAGTCAGGAAGACCCAAGTTCAAATCATACCTCAGCCATTTACTTAATCTAAGGGACCCTGGACATAGTCACTTAACCTCTCCAGCTTCAGAAGTTTCCTCATCTGTGACATAATAATAGTAGCACCTGCCTCCCAAGGTTGTGAGCTCCTCGAGGGCGAGGACTGTCTTTTGCCTCTTTTTGTATCCCCAGCACTTGGCACAGTGCCTGGCACATAGTAGGCACTTAATAAGTGTTTATTGAGTGAAACGACAATGTATATAAAGTGCTTTGCAAACCTTAAGATGCTACATCAATGCTACATTTTACTGTTACAAATTGGATGGGCCTGGTAAAGCCAGCATGGACCTAATGATTTTCCCGAACTAGCTAGGAGTCTAGATCACCTTAAAGCTGGCAGGTGCCATGCCAAGGATAAGGCCAACCTGCCCCTCCCCCAGGAGTCAGCTGTAGATTACTGAGGACTAAACAAGCAGGCTTGTGGCTTTCTCTGGCCTCTTCCTCTTCCTCCTCCTCCCCTTTCTCCTCCTTTGGTCTAACTGACTTCTAGCTGGGCTACCAGCCTGGGACAGCTTCTCTCTCAAGTGCACAAGAGAGAGGAGACTCAATCGAGTTTGCCTGACTGTGTAACGTGGTTGTTTTTTAAAAAGATGTTGAAGGAAGTTGCAATTATGCTTACACTGATGTTTGGAAATCATTGTGGATTTTAGTTTTCTATGTAGTATCTGTTCTCCTTTCACACAAACATATAAAAAAACCATCTTTCAGAGGTATTAAAAGAAATTTTAAAAAATTAAAGTGAGTAACTCATCTCACTTTACGCCACATGCCTAGAATTCATTCTTGCTAAGATATTTTGATTTTTTCTAAATTTGAACTTTTGGTTTCTTCACTATGAGAACTCCCTCTGTGGAAACCACCCCCATTGATACACATTGCCAATTTATCTACACAGGAATGAAATTGACCTGTGGCACTGATCGGTTAAATGATTTAGTATTATAGGAATCTGGATATAAGGCTGAGAAGGACCTTAAAAGCCATCTAATCGAACCCTGTGTTTTTACAGATAAGGGAACTGAGATGCAAAAATAAGACTTGCCCATAGTAACCCAGGCAGGACACTGATCCCAAGACTAACTCTCCTCTATTATATCACTATTTTCCTAGAGGATCAAGGGCTGACCTCAAAGCCAGAAAAACCTGAGTTCTAGTCATACCTATGACACATAGTGGCTATAAAACCCTTGGGGGCAAGTCACCACCTCTCAACACTGGGAGCATTTCCCTAAGATAACAAATTACAAAGAAGGCGTGGACCTACAATGGGAGAGGGAGTGTTCTCACCAGGGGAATTCCTTCCACTAGTGAAGTCATCCAGTACTGTCCTATCCTTCTCTATGTTAATATGCCCTTCTGCCCCACCAAAAATTTATATTCCAACCAAAAATCTTCCCCAGAGATGTGGATCCCCTTTAGTTAAAGGGTTAATTCCTTCTTTGCTATATTTATTCATTCATTCATCAAAACGTTTCATTGGCTCACAGGATTCAGAACTAGAAGGAAACTTGGACGGCCATCTAAATCAACCCATTCATTTTAGAGATAATAAACTGAACCAATTCACCCCAAGGCACCATAGCTACTTAGTTGTCAGAGCTGGAAATTAAAGCCTAGATCGATATCCAACACTCTTTCTACCATATCCAGGGACGATAGACATCCTCCATATTCAAAGATGGAAGAGAGCTGGTTCTTACAGGCCCCTTCAGGCTAATCTGGGTAAGTTTGCCACACTGATCTTTAGAACGTAGGATAAAGGCAAAAGAGACAGCGGAGTTCAGAGAGGTCAAAACAAGGTGAGGTGAGGAAAATAGGTGGCTAACTGGAAGGCCTCCTCATGATAAGCTTAGATTATTGGGACACTTCATGTATTCTTTTTCTGCCTCGGGGTGGTGGCCTAGGTTTTTATCATGATGACTCAAGGCTCATTTACATACATACATTACTAATTTATGCTCACAACTCTTATGAAAAACAGCAGATGAGACCTTCAATAAGTCTTTTCACTTTCTGGGAGCCCATTTCCTCATCTGTAAAATGAGAGGGTCAGATGAGACGGCCTCTGTGGTCCCTTTTAGCTCTAAATCTGTGATCCTAGGGCCCTATGTGATCCTTATGTTTAGGTAAGGAAATTGAGGCTCAGGTTAAGGCACTTGCCCAGGGTCACAGGACTGGTCAGTGGTAGAATTAGAACTCATGGCTTCTGATGCCTGAACACGGTTTGCTACTTTCTCAACAAAACAACAGGTAGTTTGCTATCTAAAAACAAAGCAATTCTGTGAGAGCCCCATTGTCATAAAATTTAGAGATAAAAAGGACCTTAAAGAATATTCAATCTGATTGGAAATCGGAGGGATGCTCATCAATTGGGGAATGGCTGAACGAGCTGTAGTATATTATTACAATGGAATATTATTGTGCTATGAGAAATAACAAGTAGGATGGTTGCAGAAAAACCTGGGAAGACTTACATGAACTGATGCGAAGTGAACAGAACCAGGAGAGCATTACACATAGTAGCAGCAACATTGTTTAATGAAGAATTGAGAATGACTTCTCAGCAATACAAAGTTCCAAGAAAATTCCAAAGGACTAATGATGAAACATACTATCCACTTTCAGAGAAAGAACTGATATAGTTTGTTTTACACATAGTAGCATTTTATCTTTTCCAATTAAATGT
This sequence comes from Phalanger gymnotis, assembly GCA_028646595.1. Taxonomy (NCBI): domain Eukaryota; kingdom Metazoa; phylum Chordata; class Mammalia; order Diprotodontia; family Phalangeridae; genus Phalanger; species Phalanger gymnotis. The sequence goes on along the minus strand of CM053623.1, from coordinate 29,074,996 downwards.
AAATACAGTTTTCAACATTCACTTTCGTAAGATTTTGAATTCTGAAAATTTTTCTCCTTCCCTCCTCTCGCCCCTCCCCAAGACAGCACACAATCTGATATAGGCTAGACACGCGTAACCATATTAAACATACTTCTACAGTCACGTTGTGAAAAAGAGAACAGATATTGTTTGAATACAGACTAAAGCATGCTATTTTTCACTTTCATTCTTTTTCTTTTGAGTTTTTTTTTTGGTACAAAATAACTAACATGGAAATGTACATGACTGCACACATATAACCTATATCTGATTGCATACTGTTTCATGGAGGGGGGAAGGGAGGAAGGGATAAAATTTGGAACTCAAAATTTAAAAAAAAATTTTTTTAAACTTTGTTTTAATATGTAATTGGGGGAAAAATAAAATATAATTTAAAAAAGAATATTCAATCTGAACAAGTTATGGTATATGATTATGATGGAATACTATTGCGCTATAAAAAATGACAAGCAGGTTAGCTTCAGAAAAACCTAGGAAGACGTATATGAACTGATGCAAAGTGAACGGAGCAGAACCAGATCATTGTCCAGAGTAGGAACAATACTGTATGATGATCAGCTATAAATGACTGTGATAAAAATTTTGACCCAAGAATTTTGAAGAACTCATAATGAAAAGTACTATTCACCACCAGAGAAAGAACTAATGAATTCTGAGTCCAAATTAGAGCATAATTTTTTCACTTTCCTTATTTTTCTTGCTTTTTCTTTTGCAACATGACTGGAAATATTTTTGTATGAATTCATGAAAAATTGAGATATTACTTGCCTTCTCAATGAGTGGGGGAGGCGTTGAAGGGAGAGAGAATTTGGAACTCAAAATTTTTTTAAGTGAATGTTAAAATAAGTAATTGGTGGATTTTTAAAAGAATAACAATAGAAAATAATGCTATAATATTATATATAATGTAATATATATTATTATATATGACAATAATATATCATAACAAATATAAAAAAATAAAATAAAATATATAAAAATTAAAAAGGCCCATCCTTTATTTTATACATGAGGAAACTGAGGCCCAGAGAGGTTAATGTATTATAATAAATATAAAGATAATAAAATAAATAATATAAAAATAAAAAAGCCCAATCCTTTATTTTATACACAAGAAGACTGAGGTCCAGAGAGGTTAAATAGATTTGATAAATGACATACAGCTTTGGGTAAGTTGAGATTTAAATCTTGTTCTTCTAGCTCTCAATAAACGCAAGTTTATAGGTTCGTTGAGGAAAGCATTTTGTAGACTGCTAAACACTATATAATTGAGTTACTTTAAATATCATTATAAATATAATAATACAAAGTTAAATATCATTCTTCATACCTTGGCTTCCCACCTGTTGGAATCAGAATACTAGGGATAGGTGGTATTAAAAAAAATTGTCACCAAAGACTTTAATGGGTATCAATAGACATAAATCCAAGGTAGGAAGGCAGAGGAAAGAAAAGGCAATTTTAAAATTCTCTTTCATTGTCCCCTCTTTCCTCCTAGAGAAGTGGTGGGCTATGGATACAGAATGAGGCATATGCTATCAAACAGTCACTGTATCAATTAGTTTTGTTCCACTGATTTTCTTTGAGGTGGCCTCAGAGTCTGAAAAAACCTGGGTTCAAGTTTCATCTCTGACATTTACTGGCTGTGTGACCCTGGGCAAGTTACTTAACCACTCAGTGCCCTAGGCAACTCTGTAAAGGCTGTCAGCTGCAGAAACATTACCAATCTGCATTAGTAGAGGTTTTCTCACCAACACTGCCCTACACTAATGAACTCACAGGTCCAAACTCTCCCCCTCCCCCCAAAAAAGAAAGGCGAAGAGGATTAAAGGGGAAAGATTACAATGTAAAAACCAAGGACATGAGTTAAATTTTAAAACAGTAACATAAAATCAATAAAAAGTGTTCAAGGAAGCCAACGTACCTAAACCCTGTATAACAGAACAATCATGTCCATGTCCCAGGTCCTTCAATGCCCTCCCCCATCCCTCAGCATCACAAAAACTAGCTGCTCTATTTTGAGGGCATATGGGCAAGTTGGCTCCCTCTAGAGGTCTCAGTTTCCCTAATTGCAAAATAAAGGTGTCAGACTAGATAATTCCAGATGTCCCTTGAATCTCTGAATCCACGAACCTATAATCTCACAGTGCCCCAAGTGTGTTTTTGCTTACAAAACCTATTAGTCACTCTTGGCTACAACACACATTAAATCAGCCAGACAGTCATGGCCCCACCCTTCCATGGAAGCCTTTGACTACAACATGATCATTACTCTGTATTCCTCACTCTCTGTACTGGGGACGGTCAAAGAATGGGAGGGCACTGCTCCAGGGACTAATGGGAGGCGGGAGGCAGGAGGCGCCCGCCTGGACACAGCTGCCGCTCATCTAGGAAGAGCTCAGTACATGTGGAATGAGGCTGGAAAGAAAGCTGAGGCAAGCTCATTAATGGGTTAAATTGTACATTGGCCTCACAAATCAAGAAAAGCTTCATAGTCACCAAAAATTCTGTCCGGGGGGAAGCTTTTCACAATGGCCAACTGCACTCACCACAGCATTCCCTTATCCAGTCCATTTCCCAGCATTCCCCCATCACTCACACAGACAGGATTTGAATATTCATAGATCAAGCTTGTACTAAGACCTGCGGACCATCCTGTATATTCAAGTTTGTCCACAAATTTCTGTAAATGCCCTCCTCCAAAAAAAGGCAGAAAAATTAGCAGTGGTGCATACCTCCCAAAAAAGAGCGCCTGAGTTCACTCTGGGCAAATTCTCTGAACCTCAGTTTACTCATCCATAAAATGAAGGGGTTGGCCCAGATGACCTGCAAGGCTCCTTCCTGATAGGTCTTCGGATCATAGATTTAGAGCTGGAAGGGATGGAGACCATGTAATTCAACCTCCTCATTTTACAGATGAGAAAACTGGTGTCTAGACGAGTTAACTTGTCCAAGGTCACAGAGCTGTCAGGTGCAGGATTTGAACCCAGGTCCAGCTAATGCTGCAGAGGATTTTAACCTGGGTACTTAGATAGATTTTCAGAAGGTCCATTATCTTGGGGGATAAGAGGCATTAAATCTTTATTTCAACATACTCGATTTCCTTGTTAATCCTATGTATTTTATTTTATGCACTTAAAACCATGATTCTGAAAAGTCCATAGACTTGACCAGACTGACTTGAAAAGGGGTCCATAACACCAGAGCAGTGAAGACACCCTACTTGAGATCTAGGATCCTGTATTTCTTTTTTGCTGTTGTTTGTTTTGTTTTTTTGGAGAGGGGAAGGCAAGGCAGTTGGGGTTAAGTGACTTGCACGAGGTCACACAGCTAGTAAGTATGTCAAGTGTCTAAGACCGGATTTGAACTCAGGTCCTCCTATTCCAGGGCCAGGGCTCTACTCACTGTGCCACCTAGCTGCCCCTTGCATTTCTTTCATTCCCTCCTAATTTGCATGGCTGGAACGACAATAATCCTGAGCTCAAAGCAACACAGGCCTGAGTTCAGATCGCCATGTCTGAATTAACTCCAAGCTTAGATTTATTCTTCAGTCCTGTCTGACTCTTCATGACCCTCCCTGTGGAGCTTTCTTGGCAGAGATATTGGAATGATTTGCCATTTCCCTCTCTAGCTCATTTTACAGATGAGGAAACTGAGGCAAACAGGGTTCAGTGATTTGCTCAGGGTCACACAGATAGTAAGTATCTAAGGCTGGATTTGAACTCAGGTCTTCCTGACTCCAGACCCAGCTCTATTTACTGGGCCTCTAAGCTGCCTAGATCTGGGTCACATAAACAGAAGTTGGCAGAATATCCCAGCAAATTTTCCTGTCAACACTCACATCCCATTTACAATCAGGAACAAATGAAGAACCCAGGGATTTTCTTCTCTTTTAGTTTACATTTGACTTCTAGATCAGGCTTAAAGCTAGAAGTGACTTGGAAATCATTTACTCTTTTCTTCTCTCCCCATTTTACAGACGAGAAAACTGAGACCCAAAGAGAGGAAATGATTTGCCTAGAGTCACAGAAGCCAATCAGTCTAGCTATTTTCTCTGTTAAAGCCTTGGTTCTCCTTGCTGAGACGCTGGCTCCTTCTATGAGCTTCAGGCGGTTCCCCTCCAGAGCATCATTTGAATTCTGCCACACACCAAAAGACATTCTTCAAAGTTTCCGATAGATGAAAAACCCCAACCACTACCTAAAAAGGACTAGGGACCAATTGGTAGCCACAAAGAAAACAGACCTGTTCACTAGCTAGTTCTAAAATTCTTGTGGAATTTAGCCCAGCACTTGGCACTCCATAGGCTTTTAATAAGTACTTTTTGCCTTGACAAAATGTAAATCAAGCTTGCCTTTTAGAATTTTTCACAGACCAAAGACCTAGCCTAGCTAAATAGCTTTCTGTACCATTCAAAAGACTGTATGTCACCCACATGCAAAGGAAGGGGCTGTAATTCGCCAATTCTGTCCTTTCTTCCCACAGCCAGACTAAATAAACATGAAATAGTTCCAACTACACAAAAAAATTAAAATGAACACCCCAAAATATACATGATTGCCTCGAAGCTCGTCATCTGCGGTTCAATAATTCAACAAAAATTTCTCAAGGGCCCGTGTGTGAGGTCCTATCTGAAGGGTGGGGTATACAGAGGCAGGTGCTGTGTGCCATCACTGTGTTAGGCACTGAAGAGGTCTGATCTCTATTCTCAAGGAGCCTTACAGAGCTTGTAGAATCAAAGTCACTAATCTGGGTGGGAGGCAACTTCCTGGACTGTTTTCCCCAGATCCATCAGGCTTACACTTAAGTGATGCAATGCAGACCTTTGAGACTGGGCCTGACCGAGCCAGCTCCAGTCATGAAAAGCAGGGTACAAACAAGGAACTAGACTCTGCTCAGCTGTTTGAATCCAAATGTTTCAGGTAGTTACTTGCCAAGCTCCCAAGGAAGGGACCCCAACAATTATCTCACAACCACTAAAATCGAACAACAGGCCAAAAAAGAAATCCCATCAAAACCCTGTCACAGAAGAGAGGAAGGGACACAGAAACCCCTACCTCAAGCTCAGTTTCCCGTCTGTTGATGTCATCTGTGGACTGGTTTAGCTTCTCCAGTTCCCCCTGGGGAAAGAAGGAAACAGTTTAAAGCAGAGGCTCCCAACCAGAGTGGTCTGAAACCTGGATGGGGGTGTGGGGGTGGAGAATATTACATCTCTGTCTTCTCTAATCTCTAATTGGAATTTAGCATTTTCTTTAATAGTTTAAAACAGTCTTCTAAGAAAGGGATCACAGGCATCACCTGTGATCAGACATGACTCAAAAAAGGTTAAGAACACCTGATTTAAAGATTTATAGGAGTTTTCTGTTTGTTTGGTTTTTGTTTTTTTTTTTTAAGTAAAGCTAGTGTATTACCTCGAAGCAGACACAAAGAGAACAAAATAGAAGAGAAAGAATTATTCATCCTGACAGCCATCCCAAAGAAAATAGCTCAGTCCTTGGCTGGAATGTTAACTAGAAACAGAAACATGGACGAACTTTCTCATGTTTTAAAAACCTTTCCGTGAAAGGGGTCCCTGGATAAGGGGGAAGAGGGAGAGAGTGAAACCACCATTTAAACATGTGTATATGTGTGTGTGTGTGTGTGTGTGTGTAAATACATTAAGATTTTAAGACTAAGTCTTTTTTTTTTTTCTGGTGATCTCACCAAGGGTTATTTCTCTTTGCTTGCAATGCAAAGACTTATTCCAGGAATCTGACTCCAGAGTAGCAGAATCTGCTACCTTGGCACTGGTGAGCGCCCCACCGCTAAGGGTTGACTGTCTATCTTTTTAAGAAGGTAAGAAAGGAAGCCTAGAAGTCCAAAAATAAATTGAGGTCAAGAATCTATCCAGCTCACATAACTGTAAATCAAAGGCCTGACTTCTGACAATAGCTCAGAAGGAGCTGAGGGCTTTTTCCTTCTTTGTTAATGAGTGGATTAAAAACAACAGCCACGAAGCTGCCAGCTAGCTCATCTCCCCAGCTGTTTAGAAAATGGCTAACTTTTATTATGATCCTGCCCCCTCCTCTGAAAATTGGGCTTTGTAAAATGGAGAGTTGAACTTGTGTGATCTGTACTCTGGAAACAAAGAACCTGGCTCGGAAAAGCCTCCAAGAAGGTGGTGGTGGTGGTGGGGAGCCCTGGTTTCTCAAAGCGTCTAAATTGAATATTTTCATTCAAAAGCCTCATTCTCGATTTCCCACATGACCTTTATCTTGCTAATCGGTTCCAACAATTCATTCAAACCTCATCTATAGAGTTAAATGATCTTTTAATTGACTTGGGAGCTGAAAAACCAATTAGGGCTCAGAAAAATTGCGTAAGAGCTTTTAAGCAACAGAAAAATGACCCCGGGGTGGAGGGAGAGGCAAGAGTCTGGAAAAAATAAATTATTGTATTGTGTTTGTGAGTTAGGGGGTTCTAGGGAGAGGGAAGGTGAGTTCTCAAAGCCAGATCTCTGCCTGAATTCTGACCTTACAGGGTTTTTTAAAACTTGTTTTTAGGAGTCAGAAGACAGAAAGCTCCCCCCTTGCCCCATGTTTTAAATCCTCCCTGTCCCGGCCACCTATTCGCTGACCACTGCCCTAACAATAAGGAAGAAACCAGGGCTTGCTGTAAGGACTCAGGCCAAGGGGCTGGTCTGCAGCGGGAGCCCCACCAAAGTGACAATGAAACCACGTTGGCTAACAATGAATTAGAGGAAAGAGAAGACTTCTATGGGGATGCCCCGGTGACTCACCCCACCTGGGGCTGGGGGCACCTGCAGGCTTGGCTACGGAAAGCCGAGGTCCCGGGCAGACTCTGTCCCTCAGGGTGACTGATGCCCACGAGGGTGGGGGCAGACCCTAGTCACGGGACGAGTCGTCTCCGTGCACGAGAAAGGGAAGGAGCTAGGACGTTTTGAAATTTCGTGGCCAGATCCGGAGATCCACAACCAGGCATTGGCCCAAGGGGTAGAGGGAGGAATTAAATCTCCCACCGCCTAGCCGGTGCTGGGCCGGGAGCCTCCCACTCGCCCCCCCTTTTGTCCTTTGTTGTCCGTCTCCCTCCGAACCGCTAGTCATTCCCACCCCCAGATGCTGCCGGAGGAGATTGCAAGCAGCGGGAGCCCACGAGCAGCGCGCGTGGGTGCGGCAGGCGAAGTGGTGGTGGGGGGTTCACTGAAGAAGGGGTACCCGGACCCTTTCCATCTCACCTCAACCAAACCCCAGCCCCGCCCCAAATTAAGCAGCCCCCTCCCCTGCCTGCAGTCCACGCGGGCGTACCGCACCCACTCGGGGGAGGGAGTGGTTCAGGGTGGGGGTGTCAGTTCGGTCTGGATGGGGATGTAGGAACCCGGACAGCTTGGAATGGGGGTGGGGCGCTGCAGCCCCAGTTCCGCAGCCCGCATAGACGCTACCAAGCAGGTTCCGCGCCCGCGTCCCACCTAGTACCTGGATACGCGGGTCCACCTCCTCCTCCCCCTCCTCCTCCTCTTCTTCCTCCTGTTCCATCATCTCGGGCTCCATCTCTTCCTCGTCCTCGTCCCCCATGGGTGGCGGCGGCTGCTGGGCCACCTCACCCAGCCGCTCCTCCGGCCGGCCCCGCTTCATCGCCGTATCCATGCGGGCAGTTTGGGGTGCAGCGCAGCCCGGGGCGTGGAGCCCTCCGGAGCTCTGAGCGCCTCTGGAGCGGCAGCAGTGCGGAGCCTGTCCGTCTGGCCGCGGCCCCGCGCCCTTGACCGCTGCGCAGACCCGAGACTTCCCGGCGGCGGCGAGGAACGCAGGCGGCGGGACGTCCAGCTGCTGGATGTCCAGCCTGCCCCGGGCGGGCTCGTCTTCCCTTCGGGCCGGGCCGCTGCCTCTGGAAGGGGGAGGAGGAAACGCGGACGCCCGCCCCTTCTGCCGATGCTGTCAGCGCAGCACCCCTGCCTCCTCCCTCCTTCTGGGCAGCCCTGCCTCCTCCCACTCTCCTTCCCTTCTCCCGGGACCCCGCAGACCCCCCAGCCCAGACCAGACTGCCCGGACCCACAGACCGCCAGCCAGCCCGAGGAACGGAGGAGCTAATGAGGGAGCAGGGGACTGTAATTGAGTTTTAATTGTTAATTCTGTATTGACAATTTAGCTGGCAATCACCGCCAAGTAGTGAGCTCATTAGCAAAGCCTCTGATAGTGGTCGAGGCCAGATTCTCTTGGTTATAGGACAGGTAACTATACATAGTTATGTATATACTTATATTTATAAATGTATGGTTATATATACTATATATAAAACTACATATGTAGTTATACACTATATACATGACCATAGTTATGTAATCATATATAACTATATTTGTAAGGATAGTTACATACACTATATAAATAACTATATTTTTATATATAACTACATAATTACATGCTGTATATAAGTAGCAATATAGTTATATACCATAACTATGCATATAGTTATAAATATATACTACAAATATATAGTTATATGTGCTATATGTAACTAGATTTTGTATGACTATATATGTGTATTTATGTGCATACCTATGTAAACCTAAATATCTTTTAAAATGCATTTTTAGAGAGGGCAGAATCTGATTGCCTCACTATTTAACCTTGGTTGACAAGGCAGCAGTGATGTACTCAAAAATTTCTGAGACTAGGAATCCAAACATCGGGTTTCTAATCCTGCTCCTGCCCCTGGAGGCTTATAAGATTTAGAACCAGGAGGATCCTTAGGGATCCATCATAGAGTCTAAGGGGTGAGGGTTGGGAGGTGGAGGTGTCTCTGAACTTGAGTGGGGGGGGGGGTGGAGATCCCATCTTTATTTTCACTAGTCTCGAACTGAAATTCAGCATTTCCTTCAACTATTTAAAAACCGTGATTTTACAAATGGTTCCATAGATATTTTCGGATTGCCAAAACTGTATATGAATTGAAAAACATTTATGCTTGAAGAACCTACTATGTGCTGGGCACTCAGTGCTCAGCCCCAAGGATACCACCAAAATGGTTAAGAAGCCTTGATACAGTCGAACCCGTGCCAGGTGCTGAGAATACAAATCACAGGCTCCTAGATCCAGATTTGGAAGGGCCCTCAGAGGCCTAACCCCGTCACTTTACAGAGACTCAGGTTGAGATAACACAATTTTTAAAACCTTATATAAACGTAACCTGTTCTTGTTGGGTCATTTGTCCAACGTCACACTAGTAATAAGCATTCAGGAGGGCTCTGAGACTTAATAGCTAGTCTTCTTAGCACACCTACTCCGGAGACAACAAAACCACAGTCCCTGCCCTCAAGTATCTCCCATTCTGCATTGGATATATTTTTACAATTGAGAAAACTAGGAGAAGAGTGGAGTGCCTTAGCCCATTTAGGTACCTGTAACCTTGATCCTCATTGAACTTACATAGTGGTTTGGACTAAAAGGTCTGAAAGGTTCCTTCTCACTCTGTCCCTGAGGCTGCGATTGAGCCCCCTGGTGCACATCTATGGCCCTCTGCTCTTCTTCACTTACCTTCTCCAATCAGGCCCCTGTCAGACTGTTAGTGAATATCTCAGGATGCCCAGGTCAGCTTCCTGATGCAAATGGGTGAAAGCTGGGTTGTGCTGGTAAATGTTTAACACTCGGCTCTCCTGTGGGGGAGGTAATATAACTAGATACATTTTTAAGTTTAATCTGCATCATTAACATTTTTCCCATCGTTTTCTCAAGTCTAGACAATCAGCAAATCAACATGTCAAGCCCTATTCTCTGAGATTTTCCCAGGAAGGAGAAGTAAAAGGCGGGGTTGGGGAACACCTCTGACCCAGGTCACCTTGAAAATGGGAGTAACCCTGAAATTCTACCTTGATTTTTTTTTCATCTTTTGTAAGTCTCACTCAAGTAAATCTGGTCATTAAATCTTAAGCTATCAATCAACAAGCATTTATTTATTTATCTGATTATTTATTTTGGAGGGGGGGAAGGCAGGACCATTGGGGTTAAGTGACGTGCCCAAGGTCACACAGCTAATAAGGATGTCAAGTGTCTAAGGCTAGATTTGAACTCAGGTCCTCCTGACTCCAGGACCAGTGCTCTACCCATTGCACCACCTAGCTGCCCCAACAAGCATTTATTAAAGTGCCTACTATGTGTTGTATATTGTGCCAGTTTGGGGAATACAAGTATAAAGAAAGAAACAATCCCTATTCCCAAGAATCACCCAAAGCTGTCTGTGTGGGGAAAATGTGCCAGGGGATAATCAGCCAGCTGGCCAGGCAGAGGCAGAGACAGGAGGCACTGGTCACTTTACACCAGGTTGTCAAAGACTCTAAAGTTCTAAATTCTCCCACTCAGTACTGGATTCAAGAGGTGCAGGGGAGCCAGGGATACTGTCTTACCTTCTCTAGGAGATTCCTACCTGAGCACAAAAATGACTATGATAGTAAACATGATAATGACATTGGTGTAACACTTTCAGGTGTGCAAAACGCTTTGTGTGATCTCATCTGATCTTCAAAACGACCCTGCAAGGTGGGTGCTATCACTGATGCCATCTTACAAATGAGGAAACTGAGGCTTCAAGAGATTAGTCTACTTGCCCAGGCTCACACAGCAAGCTCCTAACTCAGGTCTTCCTAACTTCAGTTCCCTAACTCTATCCACTCTGCCACCTAGCCTAGGACCTTCTATCCATCCATCTATCTATCTGTCTGTCTGCCTGCCTGCCTGCCTATCTCTGTCTCTAGCTATCTCTGTCTTTATGTCTATCTATATATTTATCTCTATCTACCTACTTATCTAGCTGTCTGTCAGTCTGGCTGCACGTTTATATCTATCTCTATTTACCTGCTTATCTACCTGCTATCTACCTCTATCTAACTGCTCATCTATCTTGTTGTCTGTCTGCCCGCCTGTCTATCTATATTTCTGTCTATAGCTACCTCTATCTTTCTGTGTATCTACATACTTACCTGTCTGTCTGTCTATATCTATCTCTGTCTATCTACCTACTTACCTATCTATCTATCTGCCTACCTACTTCTCTATCATCATCACGGAGAATGCATGAGAGCTAACATTGAGCACAGGAAGAAGGTGGGCATTTCTGGGTTATGGGTTGGGAGGATGGGTTCTCCCAATGGCTTGGTTGCCCTCCTGGGCACACTGCCTTTGTGGTCAGCTCTCTGTAGAGATTGACCTGTGCCTTATGGGTGCTCCACATGTACCTCATTGTACTCCAGAGAAACGTTCCTGAAAATCCAGACACAAATTAAATCCTATTTTAAGTGTTCTTCAAGAGCTTACAATTCACTCCTACTCCTTTTTGAAGCAAATAATTACCCTCCCCTTATGTGTGTATTTTTTTTAATATTAGCATTTTCACACACAACCAGTTCGTAGTTTTCAGTTACTTCTTTTTATTCCACACTACCTAATTATGGATATACCTTGAGCCCTGAAAGGTGGAGAGGGCCTTGGGATTGGAATCAGGAAAGCCTGAGTTCAAATCTGTCCTCAGATACTAGTTGTGTGACCCTGGGCAATTCACTTAACCCTATTTGCCTCAGTTTCCTCAACTATAAAATGAGCTGGAGAAGGAAATGGCCAGCCATGCCAGTATCTTTGCCAAGAAAACCCCAAAGAGCCTGACCCAGCTGAATGACAGCAAAGGTGGAAAGGGCCCTGGGCTGGAAGTCAGGAGAGGCCCGGGTCTGAACTGTCTGGGGGAATGCGGGCAAGTCTCTTCTCCCTGAGACTCCATTTCCTAATTCGTAGATGAGCCGAAAGGCCACTTGACCTCATAGATAGAGACGCTGGAGTCAGGTCCCATGTCTCAGGCCGGGTCTGTCTATAGGGAGGGAGAGAAGTCCAGAAGGACTGGAGACAGAAGTGGAATCAATATGTGCAATCCCTTTCTGCTTGCTTTATGGGATGTGAAGCGTAATCCTACTTTAAATCATGCTAAGGGACCCAGGCTCACAGTTGCTTCAGCTTCGCTTTTATGACACAATCGTTCCATATGTCAGTGTTTCATGGACCCTTGATGTCGTCAGTGTGTACACGTACTCCATTGATACGACTTCCTGTGCTGCCTTAATAGATTGTCTTTGAGGATAGCAGTGACTGTAAGATCACAATCTGAGAGCCAATCTAGTGAGGAACCACTACAAACTTAGCCGGACTGGTCCTCGGGCAAGAATTGAAGCCATGTCTGAAGCCATTCGAGCTTGGTGGCACCTGCCAGGGCACACATTCCCCTGGCAAAACCTTTGAGAAATCAAGGTAAATGAGTGAAAATAGCATTCAGAAGTTACTGCGTGCTGGCTACTGCACTGAGTGCTGGGGATAGCGATGCAAAAGTAAGACAGGAGCTGCCCTCGAGGAGTTTACATTCTCATTGTAGGAGATGACACATAGAGAAGAGTAGTGACCAGGGAAGGGGGTTTGGACCTTGAGGATCAAAGGAATGGTGAATTGACCTGTTTCTGTTGTTGTTGTTCAGTCGTATCCAACTCTTTGTGACCCCATTTGGGGTTTTCTTCACAAAGACACTGGAGTAGTTTGATATTTCCTTCTCTAGCTCATTTTACAGATGAGAAAACTGAGGTAAACATGGTTAAGTGACTTGCCCAGGGTCATACAACTAGGAAGTATCTGAGGCTGGATTTGAACTCAGGAAGACGAGTCTTGCTCTATCTACTATGTTACCTAGCTGTCCCAAGTTGACCCATAGGCCAGTCCATTGATCTGACCTTTCCAGAAGCAATTATTCAATCAACAAACATTTATTTAGGCCTACTATGTGCCAGGCTCTTTGCTAGGCTCTAGGGACACAAGTACAACAAATGAAACAATTGATATTCACCATGAGCTTATATTCTAATTGGGGAGATAAGAGGGACTTTAAAAAATATATACAACATAATTATAAAATTCATAAATACATGTATATGTATAGACAAACCAACTAAATACAAGTTAGTTTGGGGTGGAGGCCATCAGTGGGTGGGGAGATCAAGAAAGGCCTTATGGAGAAGATGGTGCCTGAGCAGTATCTTAGAAGAAAGGGACTTTATGATGGAGAGGAAAAGAGAATGAATTCCATGCATGGCGGACAGTCAGTGCAAGAAGATGGCCCGGGGATGGGGGTAATGTTGGTATTGATTTGATTACTGTGCCCAAAGTAAGAGATGGAAAGGTGCAAGACACCATGTAGTGGCAAGACCAATACAAGATGGCTGTATGGGACATGTAGTGTGGTCTGCTCTGGGGCCTGTAGTAACCAAGATGAATTCTCTCACCAACCCCAGCTTGAGAGTCAGAAGCTCAGCCTAGGGCTGGAGCCCCTAAGCTGAGTAGATTCACTCCGCCGGGACTTGGGCCACAGTTTCTGGAAGTACCACAAGTATCTTTTTACCCGGATGAGATATCGGAGGAAGACTTTAGTGAAGGCCAGTTGTCCATCTCTGTGGTTCCTTTGATGCCAAGACCTCAGTCATGGGCAAGTCCTAAGCATAACATCATTGTTACTAGAAAATACAAACCACTCAATTACAATCCATTCCTGAAACCCACTGCAGCAAAACCAGGGGACCTGCTACAGCTGCTTTTATTTACGGTGAGGTAGGATTGCTTTGAAACAGCAAACAAGCCTTGCCCCTGGATGTGGGACTAGCCATGTTGGTGCCCAGGAGCCATCAGATTGATAGGTAGCTGAGGCCCTCTGGAAAATCCTGTAAAATGATGTTTGGACACAGCATTTCCGGCACCTACTGACATTCCGTTTATTTTTGTAATTTCATCTCTGTTTGTTTCCGTCCTGCGGACACTGGCACAGAAATAAGGTATGTGTCTGTTCTTTGAACACTCCCTCCCTGAAGTCACAACTCATACTTGACACCTCTAGAGCACGCAATGGCCATTTAAAATGAAAGATGGAATTTAGCAGGAAGGAGATGGGACAATATCTGGCCGGATGTGACCGTGTCTGTTTTTATCTGACTGCCATGGGTTTTTACTAGTTTCAAGGTCCTTCTCCTGCAGTGGCCCCCACAATGCCACAGCACCCTGAGGCCTAGGGGGATGGGTTTAAATTGTGAGGCCCAAAACAAAGATTTCAAAAGAAGCCATTTTGCCCTTTGATGACTGAAAACTGAACAGGACTTCAATAGATTGGACAATTAGGATGCTGAAGGGTCTTGGGTCTTATGCCATCTCCAGAAAGGTTGAAAGAACTAGGGACATCACAAATCACAGATTATAGACTTAGAGGAGGCTGAGTAATTCAACCCCCTAATTTTACAGATGAGCAAACTGAAGCCCAGAAGGTTAAGTGACTTGTCCAAGGTCACACAGGGAGTAAACAGAGGAAGAATTTGAAATCAAGTCCTTTGACTCTAGAACCAGAGTTCTTTCCGCTGGCTTAGCCAATCAATCCATCAATCACTCAGCAAGTATTTATCAGACCTCTACTGTGAGCCAGGCACTCTGCTATTTTCTAGGGACACAGATACAATGAAAAGTAATAGCTAACTGTTTTATAGTGCTTTAAGGTTTACAAAGTGTTTTATAAATATCAGTTCATTTGATATTCACAACAACCCTAGAAGGAAGGGGCTATTATTACTTCCATTTGACAAAAAACCAAGGCAAACAGAAGTTAAGTGACTTGCCCAGGGTCACACAGCTAGTAAGTATCTGAGGTTAGATTTGAACTCAGGTCTTCCTGACTCCTGATCTGACAGGCTAGGTGCCTCAAATAATAAATACAATAAATCCAACCTACTCTAAAGGAGCTCACTGTCTAATAGGGAAGACAGCAGGCATGGAAAGAAATAAATACAGCCTAAATGCAAAGTGAATGACTGCAAATACACATGCAAGGTAGCTTGGGAAGCAGGGAATCAGGAAAGACTTCTTGCAAAAGGTGGGGCCTGACTGGCCTCTTGGATGGTGAGGAGGGAGGAGAGAAGAAGGCAGAGGGCAGGCCTGGAGAAAGGCCCTCCTGGGGAAGAGGAGCCAGATGTCTGCTTGGCCTCAGAGAGCAGGACCTAGAGCAGTAGGTAAGAGCAGCAGAAACAGATTGTGGCTGAATAAAGGAAAAACACCCTGACAATTAGAAGCCTCCCCTCCCCCAGTGTAATGGGCTGCCATGGAGGAAGGGATTCACTCCCTCGAGATCTTCCACACAGAGGCTAGATGACGATGGGGGGAGGCATGTTGTAGAAAGAGATTGTCATTCAGTTGGGTTTAGACTAGTGGGCTCTAGAAATTGCCATTCATTAAGTGCCTACTATATGCCAGAGGCAAGAGGACAGCCCCTGGGCTTTGAGGCTGGCCCAGACACCAGTGAGAGAGATGGAAATTAAATCCAAGTCATATTGACTTCAGGGCCAGCTCCCAACCCACTGCTCCACACTGTCTTTTCATGTCATTCTATCCACCTGCAAAGGCATTACTCAGGTTCTGCCCTCTAGAGCAAAGGAAAGCAGCCTGGCCTATTGATGTTTTCTTCTACCCTACATAGACAAGGCCTTCAATCTTCCCCTCACTCAACTCATGGCCAAAATCAATCCAATTCTTATCGACAGGGTCTTGCCCTGGCACTGTGCTAGATGTCACAAAAGAGATACAAAATATAGTGTGAGCCTACAAAGGGCTTGTGGTTTCCGTAGGGAGCTCAAACGAGCTAGACACTCCTGACACAACCTGAGAATGTGTCAGTCCGTTCTTCCCGAGTGTCTTCATCATTGTGGTTGCTTTTCTCTGGCCCTTCTCCAAGGGGTGTTTGAAATTAATAACAATAATACTGTGTCCCTGGCACACAGTAGAGGTTTGATAAACACTAGTTCGTTGATTGGCTAAGCCAGTGGAAAGAACTCTGGTTCTAGAGTCAAAGGACCTGGTTTCAAATTCTGTCTCTTAATGTTTACTCTCTATATGACCTTGGACAAATCACCTAACTTTCTGGGCTTCAGTTTGCTCATAATAATGACACTTATATGGCGCCTACTATGTGCTAGGCACTGGCCTAAGCACATTACAGACGTCATCTCATTTGATCCTCAAATCAGAGCAGTGACTTTGCAGAGACGTCAGCTCTAATGCCCTGGCAGGGTACAGAGGTTTAATCACACTCATATTTTTGTCTGCCCGTGATGTGATCTTAGCGTTTGAATCCTTTTTCCTGTGGTAGCCCCAATCACACCACAGCACCCAAAGGTGAATTTAACTTCGGGACTCCAGAGCAAATATTTCAGAAGGATTTTTTTTCTTTTGAGAGTAGGCCTCCCTACCTCCCCCAGGTTGGAAGTATTGCTTCCTTTGGGGTGGGTCCCATCGCAGATCAGCTGGGGGGCATTCACTTACTCTTTTTCTGCCCCTTCTTAAGCAGCCTGGTGTTTCCTCCCCCACCCCCACCCAAGGGGCCCACCATGTTGGGACAGCCTATAAGCCTAGTCCACTGCAGCTCTCCAGATGAAGAGCGCAGCCAGCCTCAGTCTCTCCTTGAGCGAGTGTTACAGGCCTCCCCCACCCCCATCAGGACAAAATGGATTGTTTGCCTTCAGTTACTGCAAGCTGTACAGATCTTCCACGGAGGAGGTGAAGAGTAGGGTGAGGGTCTTGACACTTGACAACTGGTCAAAGGACTAGGAAGGCTCAGCTTGGAAGAGGGGGGACCCCAGAGCCAACTCCTAGGAACTGAGGGGCTGTCCTGTGGAGGAGGGGTTAGTTCAGTTCTGTTTGGTCTCCGAGGGTAGAACCAGGAACAACAGGGAGAAGTTATGGAGAGGGAAACACGAGGGCTAAGTCAGGAAAAACTTCCTAAGAATTAGTTATGCAAAAAATGCAATGGGCTGTCTCTGGAGGCTCCCCCTCATCAGCAAAGACCTTGGTCATGTTAAAGTAGGGATTCCTTAACAGGGTTGGACCAGATGGCTGCTGGGGTCCTTTGAACTCAGAGTCTATGATTATGAAATAGCTAACATAGTCTGGGCAGCTAGGTGGCACACTAGATAAAGTGCCAGGGCCTGAAGTCCAGAAGACCCGAGTTCAAATGTGACGTCAGACACTTACTAGCTGTGTGACCTTGGGCAATTCACTGTTTGCCTCAAATGAGCTGGAGAAGGAAATGGCAAATCACTCCAGTGTCTTTGCCAAGAAAACCCCAAAAGGAGTCAGACACAACTGAAACAACTGAACAACAACACGATAGTCCTCCTCCAGTGGTGAGCCAGTGTTATGAAGTGGGTAGAAGCAGGAAGATTCAGATTTGAATTCTGATTTCGAAGACCCAAGTTCAAATGTGACAATTAATGTGACCTGGGGCAAGTCCCTTAACCTCTCTGAGACTCAGTTTCTTCATCTGTAAAATAGAGTCTTGGCACCTACTTCACAAGAAGATCAGATGAGGTCATGGCTATAAATCAATTAATGACCAACCATTTATTAGATGCTTACTATGTGCCATGCATCGTGCTGGGCTCTGGGAACACAGAGACAAAAGTCTCTGATCCTTACCTTCAAGGAGTGTATATTCTATAGGGAGAGACAACATGTACAATATGTGTGTATAAGATAAATACACAGTATTTATTACATTTATTAACAAATACATCATTACATTTACTAATAAATATATGGTGTTTATGACATAGGGCTTCTTAGGAGGGAGTTTATTCCAGGCATAGAGACTGGTCCAAAGATGGACGATGGCACCCTGTGTCCAGGGAATGGCGAGGCCAGTTTGGCTGGACCACAGCATTGATGAAAGGGTATGCAATATAAAATAAGTCTGGAAAAGCAGGTTGGATCTAGGCTGTGAAGGACTTCCCATGACAAATAAAGGTGTTGGTGTTCAATCCTAGGAGTAATAGGAAGCCACTGGGGTTTATGGAGCAAGGAGCATGACAAAGTCTGTCTCTGCTCTATCCTGTGTGCGGGTAGGAGCCAAGAAATTGTGCTTTGGAAATATCACTGTAGGGTTGTGGAGGAGAGATTGGAGATGGGGAAAGCCTTGAGCAAAGAGACCAGTTAACAGGAGGTGGCTTGCAAGAGTCTGCATAAGAAAGTGATTAGGCCTGAGCTTGGGTGGTGTGTGGAGAGGAAGGCTGGAATGGAAGGCATCTGGCAAGCCATTATTCATGGAGAGACTGCTAGGTGTTGGGTGGGAGAGGAAAGCCAGTAGGTATAGTTTTGGATTTTAAACATAAGCAGTCTCTAAAGATTTTTTTCTCTTTCCTCACCCCTTCTGTCCAAAGTACAGTTGGTAACAGCCTTGGATGACTTGAATAATCCCATCCAGTTACCCCAGAGAGATTCTTTGGGATTTAAGAAAGACAGTTGAGGAGAAATCCAGCTGTTTTGTCTCCCTATCTTTCCAGGCTGATTCCACATTAATTTCCCTTTTCAATCAATCGATCAATTGATCAACAAGCATTTATTAAGCCCCATCCCCCATGGATTCTGTGCCCCGGACATACTGGCCTGCTCACTGTTCCCCGGGGACATTCTGGTCTACCTCACACACCTGGAATGGTCACCCCCTTTACCTCTACTCTTAGCCCCCTTCAACACTCAGCTTGAGGCACCTTTCACATGAGGCGTTTCCTGCCTCCCCAGCTGTCAGTCCATCTTCTCCCAATTCCTCTGCATTTATGTGTATTTATGTGTTTCCCCTCAACAGAATGAAAGCTAGGGGAGGGCAGGAACATTTTTGTCTGTATCCTAGTACTGCATCTGGCACATAGCAGGCACTTAATAAATGCTCAGTGAAATAAATCTGAAGATGAATCAGACATGGCTCTTCCCCTTCTTCCCCTCCCCAGAAAGACCTTACAATCTAGTTGGTCGATAAGACACAGAAAACAATTAAAATCTAGAGCAGTACGTCATACATGCTGTTGTTTTCAGTCATGTCTGACTCTTTGTGACCCCATTTTGAGAATTTCCTGGGAAAGAGACTGGAGTCGTTTGCCATTTCCTTCACCAGCTCATTTAACAGATGAGGAAACTGAGACAAACAGGGTTCAGTGGCTTGTCCAGGGTCACACAGCTAGGAAGTATCTGAGGCCAGATTTGAGCTCAGGTTCTCCTGACTCCAGGCCAGGTGTTCTACCCCCGAGCCACCTATGATTTCCTAAATACCAAGCCAGCTATTCTTCCACAGAGTTTTGTTGTCCTACTGGGGAGTTGTTTTGCCGGCTCTAAGTGAGAAGAGGTGCACATCTGGTTGTCTGTTGCACATCTGTTTATATTACAAAAAAAAAAAAGCTCCAGCAGCTCCCAGGAAGGTATGGTCCAGAAGGAAAATGTGGCTGCTGCTGTCTACCAAGGGCCAGGAGGTTCATTAGGCCTGACACGTCCTGACACAAGCGCTTTTTCCACTGTGATACCCTAGGAGACAGAGCCGCTTCTTACCTCTGGGCATTCCCTTCCTCCCAAAAGAAGTACGATGAATAAATAAGTAGCCACGTGGCCAGCAGGGAATTTGCCAGTTAGGTTATAGTCAGTGGGAAGAGCCTGGGACTTGGAAGACCTGAGTTCCAAACCTGCCTCATCTTGGCCAAGTCCAAGTTCTCTTTGTTCCTCAGTTTCCTCATCTATAAAAAGAGGAGAAGGATCTTTACGGTCTCTTCCTGTCCTGATTCCTCTGGCAGGAACCTTATCTGACCTGCAAGTTCCCCAGTCAGGAAATGATTATCTACAAATAGCTATCTAGTTTCATCTCTCCCAGGAGACTTGCAAAGAATCATCCTTTTTAAAAATGGAAAGGACCTGGCGGTCATGTAGCCTAAACCTCTCTTTTTGCAGATGAGGTGGCTTTCCCCAAGTCACAAAACAAGTAAGTGACAAAACCAGAATTCAAACCCTGGGCCTCTGACGGCAAATCTAATACCGTCCATCCCAGCACACATGTGAAAGTGGCGCTGTGCTCTCGGAGGAGCAGCTAGGGGGTGCCGGGCCTGGAGCAGGAATCCAGACTCAGACACTAGCTGTGTGACCCTGGGCAAGTCACTTAACCTTGTTTGCCTCAGTTTCCTCATCTGGAAAACAAGCTGGAGAAGGAAATGGTGAATCACACCTGAATCTTTGCCAAGGAAACTCCAAATGGGGCCACAAAGAGTCAGACATGACTGAGCAACAACTGTGCTCTCAGACAGATGGCTTCTCCTCAAAAATAGAGAAATCATGTGGATCGGTGTAAAACATGTTAATTCTCCCTGACAGCTTTCTTCCCCGCTCCCATAATTTCCAACTACCTCAGTTTCCCCAACTGTAAAAAGGGGCTAAGCACAGCCCCTACTTCCCAGGTTTGTTGTTAGGATTAAATGAGATGCACTTGCCACGGTGCCTGGTACACAGTAAGCACTTAATAAATGCTTGTTTCCTTCCTAAGTCCAAGTAGAAATACAACAAATGTTTGTACCTGAGGTGCCCAGAAACATGAAAGGCAGCCCCAACACAGCCAACAAAGCACTTTTCCACTCCTTGATGAAAAAAAAAATGTGTTTGCTGCAGAGAACTAGCCTTGGAGCCTGGAAGACCCAGGTTCCAATCCTACCACATACTGGCTGTGTGATCCCAGGCAAGGTATCGGACTTCTCCATGCCCAGGTAACTTTCTAAGACTAGAAATCACAGATGAGTTGCCCATCTGATTGATAGAGGGAGTTTCCACCCCTGGCATCCCCCGACCAACATAATCCCAAATTCCAGCTAAAAAAAAAATGCAAGAAATAAAAAAGACAAAGTTTTGTTTTCAAAAGACTTCAAGGAGAAACAGGAGTCAACCCTTTAAAAAAATCACAGGGGCCAGGTTAAAGGTTTTCTTGCATAACATCACGCCTCACCAAACTTCCTGTTGTCTGGAGCAACCTCTGAGGTCAGCCTCGGATTGGGCTTCGGGCCACACCAGCTCCCCTGGGAGTTCGGTTTCACGCTGTTTGGCCCTCCATCTGCTGATGAATTTCATCTGAACAGTTCATCAGTATGCGGGAAGCAGCCAAGCAGAAATCAACTCTAGACCGTCGATAACGATGGGGAGCAAACCAGAGAAAAGAGCTTGCAGCTGCTGAGAAGCAAGAGCTTTGCAAGTTGGTTTTCCCCATCTGCAGGGTGACTTACCAACACGTGCCCCAGTGGGTCCCTTTCTCGCTGGAGGTGGTGCTACCAACCTGCGGTGGATGCTTTCCCAAGGGCACTTGTGAACACAGTCTTCTAGCACTGGCCACTAAAGAGAAAAAGGGGGCTTGGTGAAAAGTGAGACAGTTTTCACAAACAAGGCACTGATGTTTTTTGTTGGAGAATCCAAAGCGACATTTCCATCTCAACATTTTGCTATTGTCTCTGGAAACTCTTGGGGCATATGCCCAGGATAGCACATGCATGTACACACATACACAGAGTGATAGGGAAACAGTAAGTGAATATAATCGTGTTCAAGAATCGGATTCTCAAAGAAGAATATAGTCTTGCATTTCCAGTTCAGATCATGGGTTGGGTCAAATAGGAAAGCTGCAGAAAATTGCGTGAGCCATTACCAAGAGTTTGTCTAGAATGAACAGTCACAGTGTCTTCCATGGCCAGAAACCAAAGAAGACACACGATGTAAGTATTCCTAGTTAGATGTATTATCGGGTCTTGTGAACTTAAAAGACAAGAAGCCTAGAACACAAAGGCAACTACCTCCCATGAAGTAGACTGGACTTTCTCCCCCAACCAACCGCCGGGACTCATGTAAGCCTGCCCATAAGTCTGCAAGCTGTCCAACAACTGCCTTCTAGGCTCAGTCCCTCCCAAACACAGACTGCCTGGGAGTTGTCCCCTGCCCTGACAAACCTCTCTGAAGTTTGGCACTTCTGGGCTACCATGAGGAGAGCGATGATTTGCATCTGCAATGTTAAGAGCAGGAGGCTTCATGAAGGAATGAGGTCACCATCATACAATGTCAAGTGGGAAGGGACCCTAGAGGCTCTTACTGGAGCAATCTTCCCTCACTACAATAGCACTGACAAGTTATCTGCAGCCCTCCAGTGAGGGGGACCCCAGTGCTTACCAAGGCAGCCCATACCACCGAGGGATAGTTCTAGTTGTTACAAAATTTTTCCTGGCTTTAAAGCTAAGTCCCTCTCTGTAACTTCCCCTCATTCTCTCCAGAGCCAAGCAGACAAGACCAACACCCCTTCCCCCTTCCACATGACCAATGGTCAAATGCTTGAAGGTAACCATCATACCCTGTCTAGGGGGGGTCTTTTCTCCAGTCTCAACATCCCTGGTTCCTTCAACCTGTCCTCATGTAAGATGGGTTAAAGGCCCTTCCCAGTCCTAATTGCCTTTCTCTGGATGCCTCATTAATGCTCTTCCTAAAATGGGGCACCCAGAGACCAAAATGACTCTCATCTAGGCAGTCAGTCACAGGATCTCAGCCCCAAAAGGTTGCCTCAGATACCATCTCATGATAACAAGATTTCACACCTAACAAATGGTTATCTAGCCTCTGCTCAAGGCTTTTCAAAGAGGAGGAAGCCAACATCTCCCAATCATTGGGATTCCTCATCCCATACATCTGCCCCTTTCCCTGCCTCCAACTCCCACCCATTCATTCTCCTGCACACTAGACTGAAAGTCGGGAAAGGTGGTTCTAGTCTCAACCCTCTTACGGACTGGATTTAACCTCTAAATGTTTCCTTTTCTGAAAAATGAGGGTGTTGCACCAGAAGATGGCCAAGTCCCTTCCATCTATAACATCTGGTGATTCTTCAAGTGACCACTAGCTCTGAAGGCATCACAGGAAGTGGGGAGGTCATTATCCCATGGATATTGCATTAGCTTTGTCACTTTCATCCAGCCATGTTGCCTTGTTCCAGCTTCCATTCATAATTGAAATGTATGGTTTCCATCTAAAAAGCCCTGCAATGCTTTAAATCGGCTACCTTAAAAATTGTCTGTCAAGGGATGTCCAGAGGCATGGATATCCGATCCGAAAAGCCGATTTGCAAGTGATGTTCAAGGCTGAGGGGGGACGCTCACTTTCTTTTCTGCTTTCAGACAAAACCAGACACACGATTAGGAGGCTGAGAAGGAAATAGGAAACACAGACTCATAGATTTATAGGTAAAAAGGAGACTTAAAGATCATCTAAGTCCAGGAGGTTTTATCCTCTGGAGTCTATGAACTTGTTTTCCAAAATATGCTAATTGCATTTCAATATAAACGTAATCCTATATATTTTATTTTACATGTTAAAAAACATTCTTCTGAGAAGGGTCCATAGGCTTCCCAGACACTGTCATTAGGGTCTAGGACACAAAAAAAAAAAAAAACTTAAGAAACCCTCATTAATCCACCCCTTTTACAGATTACGAAACTGAGGCCAAGAGAGTTTAAGTTTCTTGCCAACGTCATACAGGTAGTAAATAGCACACTGATTAAAGGGCTCTGGACCTCAAATGAGGTCATATTTGTAAAGTGCTTAGCACTGTGGCAGGTGCTTAATAAATGCTTTTTCTTCTCCCTCCCCTACCTTCCTCTGCTAGCCTTGACCTAACATTTGGTAAACTCATGGTCCACTGAGCAGGCACTATGGTATGAAAAGCATGATGAATTTGGAGGCTGGGAAGATGTGTATATTGAAATCTCTGTTCTGCTATTTACTAACTTTGTGACATGGAGATTGTCATCCCACCACCCTCAGTTTATTTACCGGTAACACAAAGGAGTTGAACCATTCAACTCAAATCAATTTCACAAGCATTTATTAAAAAGTCAGTAGTGCCAGGCACTAGAGGAGATCATTTATTAAGTGTTGCTCTGGGCCTCTGTGCTGGGTGCTGGGAACACAGAGACAAAAATGAAACAGTGCCCTCCCTTGAGAAGCTTACATTCTATCAGAAAGACATTTACATAAATTGTATGTATATTTAGTTACATAAGTATACACAAAGGTAAAAATTATAAAATAATAAAACAAAAATATTAAAATTTTGAATTTATGTATACTTATTTATGTAAATAGCTATATACAAAACATGTATGAAACAGTAGATGACCTCTAAGGTCTCTTCTTGTTTTAAAGTATTATGATCCCTGAAATATTTTCTCAGGCCTCTCAGGAAGGGTGGGGCAGGCAGAAGGTATTAGGTATTAAGTTGGGTTACTGCAATGTTTCCCTTTTTACACTCTGAAACTTCCTTTTTGTTGTTGTTTCAGTCATATCCAACTCTTCGTGACCCCACTTGGGGTTTCCTTGGCAAAGATACTGGAGTGGTTTGTCATTTCTTTCTTCAGCTCATTTTACAGATGAGAAAACCGAGGCAAACTGGGTTAAGTGACTCACCCAGGGTCACACAGCTAGTAAGTGTCTAAGGCCACATTTGAACTCAAGAAGATGAGTCTTCCTAACTCAGGCCAGGTGCTCTATCTACTGTACCACCTAGCTGTCTAGCTACTTTGTAGTTAATTATTCATGCACCAACAGACATATAGAAATTCCCCCCACCTGCTCCTCCTTACATTTAAAAATAAAGTTGCCTGTTTATTTAATAAGAGAGAAAACTCACTAGTACCAAGTAGCTTGGTAGCCCATGAAAAAAGAAACAGAAACTCTGTTCTGATCTGTGATCAGAAGAGTTCATTTAAGTCCATCAAACTTGGGGTCAGTTAGACGAGAGCTTTGGGTTCAAAGGTTCTCTTCCCCAACCTCCCAGGAATCCTGGCAACTCCAATAACAAGGGCTAAGAAAGCATCCTGCCTCCGGCTCTGTTTTCGTGAGAGAGAGAAAGAAGTGAGGAGCATAACGAAAGGCTCACAGCAGTCAATCATGAGGAGTAAGGAAGCCCCCGCTTCCCGGGGGCCTCCTTTCAATTCACGGAAAGAAAGTACCAGACCCATCGTTCCTCTGGGCCGTTCCAAGGAGAATGGCAATGATGCCCTGAGAGATCAAGCCAGCCTCAGCTTCTCTCTGGGCTATTTCAGGACAAGCGGTCATTTGGGGGGGCTGTGGTTCTGCAAACAGGCTTGCGTAATTTCTGATGCAACAAATGCAGATCTCATTTTAATTAATAGCAATAACCCTTTATACACAGTAATTTCATCTGATCCTCGCAACAACCCCATGAATGACCCGCATTTTACAGCAGAGGAAACTGAGGGGCTTAAATCACTTTCCCAAGGCTGCAGGGGGATCTGAATGGGGGTTTTCTTGCAGATACGGTGCTCTAACCATTATACAACACCACCTTTCAGTTCTTCGGAGACACGTCTGGATGGCTGAAAGTATACTGATGTGGATGGACAAGTTACTCTTTACTAGTGAGGTGTCTGCTAAAAGAGAAACTTCTCTTTAGACATTTCTGACACTGCTCTATCACCCCAAATTAGCCTTCAAAACAAAGCATAGAACTCCCCTAAAAATGGGCCTTCGTTTACAGCCTTGTACTCTAAGTGGCTATGAGTTTCCCTTCAAGTAACCTAAATAACAGAGTAAATCAAGTAATTCTAATAATCAGCTATCCCAGGGAGATAAGACCTGTCACTGATCAAACCAATGAACAAGCCTTTACTTGTGAGGTTTAGGGTGGGCCAGGCACTGAGCTTAAATGCTAGGTATACAAAGAAAAATGAACCAGCTCCTACCCTCAAGGACCTTACATTCTAATAGGGGAGTCAACCTGAACAAAACTAGATCAGAGATATCTACAGAGAAAGTGGAAGGTAGACAGCAAGGTCCTGAAGGTAATGGTGGATGGGCAGATGCAGGCAGTTGGGGAAGCAAAAAAGGTGTCCTGAAGAAGGCAGCCAGGGAATCCAGGAGGCAGAAGTGAGGTAAGAGGACATGAGGGGGAGCCAGTGAAAAAACATGGCAACCAGAGATGAAATGGTGTATACAAGGGAAAATAAGTCAGTATGGTTGAACCAAAGGGTGCGTAGAGGGGGAAATGTAGAAAAATAGGAAAGGGTCAGGTTGTGAAAGGCTTTAAATGCCAAATGGAGAAGTCTGTATTTGACTCTAGAGGAAAGAGTTTATTGAGTAGAGGGTGACATGGTCAAACCTGCTCTCTTAGAAAATCACTTGGGCGGCTGAGTGGAGGATGGACTGGCATGGGAAGAGACCTGAGTCAGGAGACCAATGAGAAGGCTAATGTAATACCATCCAGGGGAGAGGTTGTGAAGACCTGTAGTAGGGAAGGCCCCTGTATGTAAGGAGAGAAGGGGACGTGTCATATGAGAGATGTTGTACAGGTGGAAACCGTAAGATTCAGCATCTGATTGGCTATGTGGGGTCAGGAAGGGTGACTCACCAGGGGTGAACAAGGTTGTGAACCTGGGGACTAGGGAGGTGGTAATACCTTCGACAATAATAAGAAAATTTAGAGTAGCTTTTGAGGGAAATGTAATGAGTTTTGTTTTGGACATGTTAAGTTTGAGCTGCCTATGGGATATTCGGTTCAGCTGGAAGGGACTTTAGGAGTCATCTAATGGAACCCTATTACTTTAGATGAAGAAACTGAGGCTGAAAGAGGTTGTGACCTGTCCAATATCCTACTGGAAGGAAGAGGCAGAAGCAAGATTCAATGCCATGTCCTCTGACCCCAGGTGCAGCATTCTCTCTGTTGTACGCCATTACTTCTTTTCGTCTATTACATAGAGTAAGAGACGGCCCCCTTATTTTATAGATGAAAAGATGGAGCCCCAACGATGTGAAGGAATTTGCCCAGGGTCACACGGGTTGTAAGTGGCCAAGTCTGGATTCTAGCATGGCCCATTTGACCCCAGAGCAAGCCCACCATCGTGCCTGCTATCAGAACTGTTCCACCAGGATAGGAAGTCATTCTTTGGACAAAGGCTATGATCTCTAAGCGCAGCAAAGAGCTCCGCCTCACAATGTTTGGCTTCTCAGGATGGCTGCTTAGGAACAGGAATGCGATCTGTATGGTCAGCAAGGAAAGACAAATGTCCACACCTGGAAATAAAATGCATTCACTGGGGATAATCCAACATTTGCAGGAAAAATTCACAAAAAAAAAAATCTTAAAGAGATAAATTTGCTTATGTTGAATAGACTTTTAACATTTGGCTTTCTTTTTCTTTTAAATTACTTGTGGAACTTTAATAGTATGTGGATTATGGAATGACCAATCATGATTCCAGAGGCCTAACAAAAGAGCAGGCTATTCACCTCTTGACCGAGACATAGCTGATGGATTCAGGCTGCAGAAAGAGACACCCATTCTTGCATGTAACCAATGGGAGAACTTGTTTTGCTTGACTCTGAGTATTATTACATGCATTTTATTTTTCTTTCTTTTTTATGTACTGTGAAGTAGAGAGGAAAACAATCAATGCTTGCTACTTGGAAAAAAAAAGTTTAAAAAATGGTTTTAATTAGCTGCGGATGTTTAGAGGCAACTAGAATCTCTCCAGACGAGTCTCTCAGTCCTCATTAGACGAATAACCTTCATGCTTTGCAGCAATGCAGCAAGATGTTGAATGCTGTTATCTTGCATTTAAAATCCACTCTGCCATTCCCCATTTTCCAGCCTTCCCCTGTTCTGAACCTTTTTCCTCCCCTGAATCTTTGAAGAAAACAAAGATGGATGGGGTGAGGAATTTTATGAAACTATTCAGAGGCCTGATCTCTGAGGTAACATGAAAGAGGTGCCAAGGTTAACTAGAAGCCATATTAAAATGAACACGAGATTAGGAGGGGGAGGGAAGTTATATTTAAAAAAAATAAAAGAACATAAGGCTGCCCTTTGTTCACAGAGGTATTGCTACTGACCCACCACCTTCAACTTCCGTGTTGTTTTTGTAAGTCAATGACAATAGATTTGTCCTCTCCCAGCCAGGCCCTTTTTCCAGAGGCCTGTTCTGACCAAAGGCACATGCATTTTTGAGATAGCAGGCTGTGGACATGAGCCAGCCAGCTAGGCCTTGTCAGTCACGACTCATAACCTTGGCCTTCTTTACACTAAGTCCTAGCGAGAAGACCTCGCTCAAGTACCCTACATTGAAATTAAAGTTGCTTTTTAATTTGACTCCAAATCAAAACATCACAACCCAGCAACAACAAAATGAGCAAGAGATGCTGACAGAGGAGTTACTTCGCTACATTCGTGGTCCTTGGAATGAAATGTTTTTAAAGGTCAAATATCCTTGATATAAAACCTATGTGTAGGTGATCTGGGACTGGGCTGCTTTTGATGCCACTGTGTGAATTAGGAAACAATTACACAACATCAAATCTGTCTTGATAATAACTGACATCTTTGTGGCACTTGAACTCTGCTGAATGAGGAAACCGAGTCCCAGAGAGGGTAAGGGATCTATCTGTACACGGTCACACAGCTAAGAAATGTCAAAGACAAGGTTTAGAATTGGATCTTCCTCAGTCTAGTTCTGGGAATGTCCCGCTGCCTCAAGCTAGGCATGGTCTCCATAGAGGGGGTGATTAAAATTCTGGATGAGCACATCTTCCAGAGCAAGAGCTCTTAACTATTTTTGTGTCTCAGATCCCTTTGGCATCTGGGGAAACCCACAGGCCCCTTCTCAGCACCATGGGTCTACACACGCATAAAATCAAACCCATAGGCATACAAAGGAAACCAATGACATCGAAGAGTACTAATCCAAATATTTCTAAAACCAAGTGTTCGGGCCCCGGGTTAAGAACTCCTATTATCTAAAATCTAACAGACTCTCCAAAAGCTCAGGAAGCCACCCACAACAAAATTCAAGGAGATAGAAGCAAAACAGAAATTAAGAGGTTAAGAAAGATAAGCCAGTGCTCAAATTGACACCCCCAACACACACACCCCTCCTCTACACCAGCCCCCCCCCCCAGCCCATTTTAATCCAGTGAAGTAAAAGAAATACGGTCTGTTTCATTTCTCCTTCATTCAATATTTGCAAGTGTGGTTAAACCCACATCCCCTGCCAGGGCTCTAGAGTTAAAGCTTTGGAAAGTCACTGCCCTCATTTCTACAAGAAATTTCTGGTTCCCCTTTGAGAGGGGTCAGAAAAAAGCAACCAAAACAATGAGAGGGGCCTAGCATGCTCTCTGACAACATGGGGAGGAGAAGGTGTATGTGGGCGGGGCGGGGCTGGCTTGTCCTAGCTCCTTAACTAAGCCATAAGTCACTGGTCGGTTCAGACAATAGCTTGTGTTCCTTTGCCTACTCTTTGTCTGTAGAACCTATAACAGAGCTCAGTCGGTGGTCAATAGCTCTTGGGGCAGCTAGGTGGCGCTAGCCCTGGAGTCAGGAAGACATGCTCCAGAGTTGGAATTCAGCCTCAGACACTTACTAGCTGTGTGACCCTGGGCAAGTCACTTAACCTTGTCTGCTTCAGTTTCCCTATCTGTGAAATGAGCCGGAGAAGGAAATGGCAAACCACCCTGGTATCTCTGCCAAGAAAATCTCAAATGGGGTCACAGAGAGTCAGACATAACAACAAGTCAATATGTATCAGGCTGATTGATTCATTCGTTGGTTTGGCCTTTTTACTACTGAATGCAGGAAAAGAAGATGACAGGGCCTTTGTGCAGGGCATAAGAAGACATTAACAAGCTGTTATCCATCTCCACAAAGGGCGAAATTAGAGTCTTAAACTAGTCAGCATCAGGAAAATAATATAAGCTCGGCCCCAAATAAGGGGTATGAGAAAATATTTCATCTCTCAACACGCATACCCATGGGGGAAGTGGTGTCCATGGGTGTGGAACATTGCATATATTGTCAGAATTTTTAAAATTTATTCATTGCTTTTGCTGGTTTTTTTCTCTCTTTTTCTTTTGAAAAAATTACTGTAATGGATGGCTTTCTGGGAGGGGGAAGAGGAAAGATGTAGGGAGAAATTCAGTCAGTGTAAAAACAAAAGATATCAATAAAGAATTTAAGAGAAAATGAATGTCGTAAAATTATAAAGAATTAACTTAGCCCTACAGAAGAAATATAAGAAGACCCCTCTCCCCGCTCCTTTGCAAAGATCAGGTTCCATGGTGATGGAATGCAGCAGATAATGCCAGCATTTTTTATGTTTTGACCATTTTGCTGATTTTACTTTTTCTTTTTCCTTTAAAAAATTCATTGTTATAAGGGATGGCTCTTTGGAAGGGAAAACAGGATGTATAGAGGGACATTTTGTTCATTGAAGAACAAAAGATATTGATAAAAATCTATTTTTAAAATATTCCAAGTTGGAGAATTTCAGGATTGGGACCTTTAGTAAGAAGTTTCCTGATATAGTATGCCCCTTAGAAAGAAAAGAGGATTGTCCAAGTGGTTCCTATGTAATATTCTATCTAATTGGAGAGTAAAGTCAGTGGATTGTGTGGACAGAGTGCAGGTCGGATGAAATGGTTACAACCATATAGGGATGAAACCATTTCTGGAAGGCTACAAAATTCCCAACAATCTATTTAGATAAGAGAATAGAAAAAATTACCTATAACAAGGAGTAATAAAGTTTTGTATGAAAGTAGAGAGAGCAATCTTGCTGCCCCCTTTGTTCTCAAAATTCCACAAGGATATTTTGGTCTATTTTTCCAGAAATATCCAGAAACTTCCAGAATATGTTGATATCTGGGATCTCTGTACTTGTAACATTTTTGTACATGTTAGGTTAAAAAGTGCCAAATCCAAAAAGCAGCAAAGATAAAAGTTTGTGTGGGGGAAAAAAAGGCAAAGAACTTAATTCTATGTAATTCGTGGCCTATGATTGACATGGATTGGATCTTGGGGGGATCTAACCCTAAAGGGCCAGGTCCTATCCTTGGCTCATCATCCCTACTTGGAGTGTTCCAGGAAAATCTCTAAATATTTCTCCAAATATGGACAATAGAGTCCCTATTCCTATAGAAACACTCAAAATAACTGAGTATATATATTAGCCATGGGACAGCTTTGATCTTTCCTCATAGAAAATGCTAAAGATAGAAAATAAGCAGATGCACAAACATTGAATATTCAAAGAACTCTTCTCAAGGAGGGAAGTAAAGTAGGAGTCACCATCAAGGCAACACTCTGACATTCCAGTGGAATCCCTCCCTCCCACAGGGTCATTTACACTCTCTCCTTTCCAGACCCAGGGGATAGCTACTCACTCTGAGGTTGATGCATAAAGGGCTGGACAGTCACATAAATGGCAGACAAAAGCCCATGAGAACGAGATCTTGAAAGTGAGTGGACATTGAAGTGCTGTCTGTTGGTCCTCAACTTTCATGAGCTTATCATGGAGGATGGAGGATGAAAGAAGGAGGATAGGAGCTGCAAACCAGGCAGGGACAAGCAGAAAAGAGATTATTCTAGATCATTCCATATAGCTGAGAAACAAGGTGAGGCCCTTTGATGCTGGGTTTTCATTCCTACTGCTAATGCAAGGGGCAGCATGAATAGAATGTTCCACTTGTAGTTACGAAGACCTGGGTTCAAATTCTCCCTTAGACATTTACCAGCTATACAACACTGGTCAAGTCACCTGGGGCCCTGTGTTGTTAAGCAAAATGGCCTTTGTTTTGTTTGAGTAATTCAGTGTATTTCATTGAGCCTTACTAGGTGCT